>JANAVB010039620.1:805000-1312824 GCA_029216955.1 Iris pallida
ATTGACGCGGTATCACATTAAGCTGTCACTTTCTCGTCGGAGGAGAAAGTCGTCCCAAGCAGAGTCGTCATTTTGTTTACAAAAATAAAAGTCTTATTACAAACTTAGAAAAGAATACAAGAGTATAATTAATTTCTGGGAAAGTACAACTATAGGAATCTGAGCAGAAGGCGATCACTTTATCCCTTGGACGATGTGATATCGAAGACACGAGCCTCTGGAGGATGCAACAGTACTTTAGCAAGAGATTATGATCTTTTTTCATCCTTTGAGATTAATTTGAAACTCTATTTATAGAGTTCTTGAAATAACTGTTTAGTAGTTATTCTGGGTTACGCGCGCTTCAGGTTGAGTCCCTCCTGTTCACTTGCTCAAACGGTTGCACTAACTGTTGTGGACGCGTAGCATCGTTTGATTAAAATGCGCGTGGTCGTGAGCAATGTAGTGGGCACGTTTTGCAAAGTTAGTGGCTTGCGTGCTACGTCACTCTGTTATGAACACTGTTTGATCACCTTGCGCGAGCTTCATCAGGTTGCGCGTGAGCGCAATGTAACAACCTGCGCGAGCGATTTGCACTAACTGCTGTAGACGCGTGACATCATTTGATTGAGATGTGCGTGGTCGTGGGCAGTATAGTGGGCACGCTCTGCGAAGTTGGTAGCTTGCGTGCCACGTCACCCTGCTTTAAAATGGAGATTGATCAAGCGACGCCAATTTGTAAGGCTGCGTATGGGCGTAACTCAATGACTGGCGCCTTTGACTAGGTCTTCTGTGCTGTACTGATTAATTCTCGTGCCACTCAATGACTTGCGCGAACCAGCTGTCAGTATTAATTACATGCTGACAAAATCTTCTCGAGCGCCGCGTTGTGCGGGATTCGAATAAATTTTTCTTAATCTCCGTGCTGTTAGTTGTCAGGTAATGATGATGCCATTACAGCTTCTCGAGGAAGTGCGCCACGTGGTGCTCGCACAACTTGACTCCAGTGCAACCAGATGTTGGCGTAACGTGATGCTGCACAACTTGATGGTTTGGCGCAATGTAATGATTTGGCGCTATCTGATGATCGAACACTTTAATAGGTGGTCCAGCTTAATTTTTAGCCTCTACACACTACCTTTATGATAATATAAACTTGCATGGTGTCTACTCAACCAATCCATTCCGAGTACAATATCGTAACTCGGTAGTGGCATTTTGACCAAACACACATCCAGCTTCCGGACTCCCAAATTAACTCTCCGGTCGTCCTTTCAAACATCACATACTAGGATGATACCACCCCCAGTCGTGATTTTGCAAGTCATAGGCAATGGTTCAGATACAAGATGGTGTCTAATAGCAAAAGATAAATACACAAAACTATGGAAAGCCCTAGAATCAAATAAAGTAAATGCTGGAATGGAATCGAGAAGGACGAAACCTTATATCAGATCACACATTGGCTCAAACTCCTCTGCTGCCATGGAAAAAGCTCATCCTTGCTGACCTCCTCTGGCCTGCTACGGATGCGGTGCAAACCTCTGCTGCTGGATCTGATGTGGCGGTCCTTTCTGCTGGCCTGCCAGTGCTCTAGTTCCTCCTCCTTGAACAAATACGAGCTCCATATAAGGGACAGTCCCTCAGCTGATGCTTTGCCGATCCACACAGTAGACACTTACCCAACTTCTTCCTGCAGTCGTTCCATCCATGCTTTGGCTTCTTGCAGAAGGGACAAGTAATGGCCTAATGCTGTGTCACTCCCCAATCCTGGAATACGTATTTTAATGCGTAAACCGATAAATTATATTTACCTTGAATTTATACGATATTTATTATGCAGTATTTCTTCATGCATTTCCCATAAATATTCGACAAAATATTATTTCCTAATTTATTTTCTGCATTTGGGCCTACAGTTCTGGCTCATTTGGGTAACCTATTCTTGGTTCACCAATGGTTCATCATGAACCCTTTGGTTCATCATGAACCCATGGGTCCAAGATCTATATATATAACTCATTCTCTCTCCTCTCATTTACTTCTTCTCATTTACTTCCTCCACCAACCAAGGCAAGTACCAACTTGCTCAAGAGATGGATCCATAAATGTTGTTGATGTTTTCTTACAAAATTACTTGTCAAAATATGTTCTTCTCCTTATTCTATACTAGTTTAGAACTTGAAGTTTTTCATTTTGAAGCTTTAATTTTTGTAGATCTAGGTTTTAACCATTTTCGGATCTTCTTAGTTTTGATCTAGCAAACTTCATTATTTTCAAGTTTTGATGGTTCCATGTTGTAGAGAATTTTGTTCTACCCCATTTTGACCTAAGGAAGTTCGGATTTGGGCTCCGGATGAAGGTTTTGTGTAGCTTGGAAGCCATGGTTGCTTGGCTCCTCTTCTCGGACAAGTGGAGAAGAAGAGCAGTACTTGACCGCATGAATCTTCATGCGGCAAGTCTCTCGCCGCATGGCCTTTCCAGCCGTATAAGACTCGTTCGAGCTCAGCCGCATGGAAAGTCCTTCCTAGCCGCATAAGACTTGCTTGAGTACTTGACCGCATGAATCTTCATGCGGCAAGTAATTGAGCCGCATAGCCTTGTTCAGACTCAGCCGTATGAGCCCCCGTCGCATGGACTTCATGCGGCTAGCTTTCAGCCGCATGAGTTCTTTTGCACCTAGCCGCATATGCGCTACTGTTTTTGGGCCGCATAAGGCCCATCCATCATCCAGTCGCATATGTATCGCCCATGCTCTGCCGCATAGGACTTCATCTGATCGCAGCCGCATACGCTGACACCCCTTCGTCCGCATGAACCCGCCTTTCCAGCCGCATGCGCCTTGGGACTCCCTGAGCCGCATGAGCGTGTAGTCCCAGCCGCATGAACCAGTATTGACCCGACCGCATGGACTCACTCCCCTGAGCCGCATGGACTATTGTGCCCTATATTGTTACCTTATTATTCTTATTATTATTATTATATATATATATATTATATGCCCATTTTATATCCTTACGCCTTTTGTCCCGAGCATGATATGAGCACTAATGTGACCCGGAGAACAAAGTGTTCCTACCTGATACATGTACCTGAATGTCCCAGTTCTTGTTCATGCTCGACAAATTACTCGTAACTCCACGTAGCGTATTTGCAATGATGCATTACACTAAGGAGGGTAGAACATGTTGACATACTGATTGACATGGATCCTCTTTGGGGTACTCGTACTAAAGTACGACTTTAGGAGGATAATCATGCAGGCCACAGCATGAAAATCCAAGATTTCACCTAGCGTTAAATTAGGCAACTAAATATACTAGATGCATGGGGGGGGCAAAATCCCGAGATTGTGTTACACCAGTCGCCCTGAGATATTGTCTTGGCGCGCCGGCTGGTCTCCATGGATACTGTGTCATCCGCAACGAGTGGATGACTGTATCCGATTAATTCCTGCTATATATTACATGTCTTGGCAAGGTGGCCACACGAGGGACCTGTGCTCCATGACACCTGTCTACGCGAACCCCTGGGTTGGCTAGCCTTGCTGGAAAGATACGATCTGAGGATTTTTCTAATAACATGACGCGAGGATAACCTCGTCCCACTAGAAACTCGTAGACTTGATTGGCCATAAAAATGACTTGCTTGTGTCCTATTACCTTCCGCGAATAACCGAGGGAAACGGACTGTTGTGGTACGTGATCCAACCCATGTTCTTGTTTGATTGTTGGGTTGGTTATCGTACTATGACAGGCTGTGGACCGAAGTTATGAACGGAAGACTTATTCTGGTTGTGAAGTGCTACTTCTGTGAATGACTGAGGAACATGGTCTATCATGGTACATGATCCAACCCATGTTCTTGTTTGATTGTTGGGTTGGTTATTGTGCTGCGATAGGCTATCGACCGAAGTCACGATCAGGAGATTTTATTGTTTATGCCTTTTAACTTATGTGAAAGTTATAGAGTACGACACGTCCCGACTCCATGCGGCACCTTTTGTCCTTGTTAGGTTGTAAGGGTGCCATATGGGTTCGAGGATGTTGCGCTACCCTATAATAGTAACATAAGTATTACTATTATCAATCATTCTATTAACTGGGTTTTTAATCTTATCTCTTGTGCCCCTTTGGCGGTACTTGCTATTCGGGGCTGACCCCGCTGGTTTTGTTTGGCCAGATCTCGTAGCAGAGCCAGAGGACACTATCTTCCTCCCTGACATCCATGGTGCATACTAGGAGCATGGCAGTTCGGAGACTCGAGTGGGTTTCTTCTCCACCACTCCTGCTTATACTTTTGCGGCGTTTAGCCACCGGCACCTGTTAGCCGGATTACTTGATATTTTGTGTCAGTACATGATTGTAATTAAACAGACTGCAGCTGTGTATAATTTTGTACTCCTGACTCTCTGAGATAGCTAAATTATAAAGCTAGTCTCTCATGATCATTTTGATGAAGCGTCAGGGACGCCTTACTGCTTTATCTTTAATGTTCAGTTAATTGCTGATTTGACTTAATTGATTGAGACATAGAACTCTGTGGGACCATAGGAGACTTGATTGTAGCATGTACCCCCTAGTCTCTCGACAGCCACGATCGCCGTATGACGTTACGTACCTCATATGGAGTAGCTGGCCTAGTCCGTCCCCGTATTTCGGTACTGGGGCGTGACAAGGTTTTAGTGGTGGCCCATGCAGGTCTGATTTTCAGACTTGTGGGGTATTGCGAATTATTAGGAGTCTCAATCAAAACTTGTTCCCCTTGAAATTCTGTTTCGAATTCTCTGTCCTTGCCTTGATCTCTAACCTGACTTGCATCCTTGAAATCTTCCTCGTCCGGACTTGATAATCTTATATTCTTCTCTATAGGGGTGCTTCATTCTCAGTAGCGGGTGAGGCCCATGAGGAAGAGCAGCAAGAGCATGGCTCGACTGGGTAGCAACAGGGAAGGGAACCTTCTCCAGTGCAGGCACGAGCAGAAATGGAACCAGAGGCAGTGCAGCCGCAGGTTATTGAAACTCCTGCAGCACCAGCAGCGACGGCAGTACCAGACGCCGTAACACTCCTGGAGATCATCCGGGGGTTTCTTATCACTAACCAACAGCAACAGACTCGGCAGCAGGAGCAGAACGTGTTGCTGAACCAAGGGATTCAGTTAGCTCTTGAGAGGAGTGCCGGGGTTGACTCGGGAGCATCAGGAAGGTTCCGTCGCTTGAACCCGAGGTATTTTGATGGCACGGAGGATGCCATCACTGCGGATGCATGGATTCAAGACATCGAAGCCATTCTTGTGGCAGCCAAGGTTCCAGATGATGAGAAGGTTGATCTGGTCAAACTGGTACTTCAGGATCTTGCCCGCGACTGGTGGGCATCAGAAGAAGTTGGTACAAGATGCCCTGTTCGTTGGACCACCTTCAGTGACAGATTCAAGGCCAAGTATTTTGGCATAGTAGCTCGATATGAGCTCCAGCAGAAGTTCATCAGTCTCAAGCAAGCAGGCAAGACCGTAGATGGGTATGCAGCAGAGTTCTGCAGATTGTGCCGTTTTGCACCAGCAATGGTGGCAACGGAGCCAGAGAAAGCTATGAGGTTCCAGCAGGGACTTTATTTAGAATTATTGCAGCTTGTGGAAGGACACGACTACCAGACGTTTGACGCTGTCTTGACGGCAGCCCGGAGGCACGCGCTTACCCAGCAGAGGTTGGCATCGAGGGCAGGAGGTCAGAAGAGATCTCATTCCCAGGTTGGAGGAGGAGCAATACAGCGAACATCGGCACCAGCACCCGGTGTACGTATTCATGATGCAGGAGCGCCGCGAAGGACGGCCGTGTCAACTAATACAGCGCCAGTTCGGCATCAGCAGCCGAGGAACCAGCAACAGCGTCAGGGAGCACCCCAGGGCTGTATATTCTGTGGGAAGGCAGGGCACACGAGGGAGGTGTGCCGGTCAGCGAATGGCTTATGCTTGAGGTGTGGTAGTTCAGACCACCGTATTTCCACTTGTCCTATGATGCAGAGGCCAGGAGGGCCAGCTCAGCAGTTTCCAGCATTGTCAGCTCCAGTGGCAATCCCGAGTGGAGGGCCAGTATGAGCAGTAAGGCCCCTAGCCCAGCGTCTACCAACGCAGGCTCAGATGTTTCGCCAGGCACAGGAAGCCGAAGGCCCTCAGAGGCAGCAACAGCATGGTCAAGGAAGGCCGCAACAAGGGGCTCCGCGGGGCCAGGCTCTCACATTGACCTTGGGAGAGGCTCTCGCGTCTAGTGACGTGGTGGCAGGTAAAATTCTCGTCACCTCATTTCCCGCTGTAGCATTATTTGATTCAGGCGCTACTCATTCATTCATCTCTGCACAATATGCTACACGGATTGGATTAGAGTTTGAGGCATTGCCGGAGAGAATGGATATACTCACCGGCAATGGGCTCGTAGAAGTTAGCAGGGTGCGCTTTTCATGTCCGGTAGAGGTGTGTGGGCATTTATTGCCCGTATCATTGATTGAATTTCCTATGGGGAATTTTGATGTCGTTCTTGGCATGGACTGGTTGAGAGACAGTCATGCGACAATTGATTGTAGAGGAGGTAGGGTCATATTCAGCGTTCCTGGGATGGAGCAGTTCATCTTTACTCGAACCTTGAAGAATCAGGCCGGAGGCGTCATCTCAGCCGCAGTGTCAGAGCCAGGACAGATTCCGAGAGTGGTCGAAGATTTTCTTGACGTCTTCCCTGATGAGCTCCCAGGGATACCCCCAGTCAGAGAGGTAGAATTTAGCATTGAGTTGAACCCTGGAACGAGGCCTATTGCAGACAGAGTTTACAGAATGTCGCCGTCAGAACAGGATAAGTTGTATCAACATGAAGAAGAGTTGAAGTCTAAGGGATTCATCCGAGACAGTAAATCGTCCTGGGCCGCGCCAGTGATTCTAGTTCCCAAGAAGGATGGGTCGACGAGGATGTGCATCGACTACCGCAAGCTGAATGCAGTAACAGTGAAGAATAAGTACCCGCTACCAAGGATTGATGACCTGTTTGACCAGTTGAGCAAGGCCAGCGTCTTTTCCAAGATCGATCTTCGGTCGGGATACTATCAAGTAAGAGTCCGGGAGCAAGACATACCGAAGACAGCATTCAGATCTAGATACGGGCATTATGAGTTTTTAGTAATGCCCTTTGGACTAACCAACGCCCCGCAGTATTCATGGATTTAATGAACCGCATCTTTCTGCCGTATTTGGATAAATTTGTGGTGGTGTTCATAGATGACATTCTTGTCTATTCCAGCAGTGAAGAGGAGCATGAGAAACATCTTAGGGACTGTCTTGCAGACATTGAGGGAGTATCAACTTTATGTGAAGCTCGACAAGTGTGAATTCTGGTTAGATCACATTTCGTTCCTGGGGCATGTAATTTCTGGGGCAGGAGTGTCAGTGGATCCGAAGAAGATTAAGGCCGTAGAGCATTGGCCAGTCTCGAGAACGGTTGCAGAAGTACGAAGTTTCTTGGGATTAGCCGGTTACTACAGAAGGTTCGTGGCAGGCTTTGCCAAGATCTCTGCGCCCTTAACGCGTTTGACGCATAAGGACGTGGAGTTTGTTTGGTCAGCTAGCTGTCAGGCATCATTTGAAGAATTGAAGAAGAGATTGATCTCAGCCTCGATCTTGACGCTTCCAGTAGGAGCGGGAGGCTTTACAGTATATTGTGACGCATCTGGGAAGGGTCCTGGATGTGTATTGATGCAGCACGGAAAGGTGATAGCATATGCGTCTCGACAGCTTCGAGACCATGAGAAGAATTACCCGACTCACGATTTGGAGTTAGCAGCCGTGGTGTTTTCACTCAAGTTGTGGAGGCACTATTTATACGGAGATTGGGTAGAGATCTATACTGATCATAAGAGTTTGAAATACGTGTTCACGCAGCGAGATTTGAACATGAGGCAAAGAAGATGGTTAGAACTACTGAAGGATTTTGACTTAGATCTTCAGTATCATCCAGGCAAGGCAAATATAGTTGCAGATGCACTAAGTAGGAGAGACAGTGCCTTTATCTTGACCTCGCAGAAGCATATTCTAGAAGACCTTCAGAGTATGGGAATCGAAGTAGTTTTGCCAAGGGATATAGGAAGAATGACCAGTATGCAGATTCAGTCAACCTTAGTAGAGAGGATAAGGGCAGCACAAGCAGGAGACCCACAGATTCAGAAGTTGCGGTCGGAGTGTGAATCAGGCCGTAGGAAGGAGTTAGTGATCCATGAAGATGGTACGCTCAGGTTTGGAAACAGACTCTGTGTACCGAGTGGAGACCTTCGGCAAGAAGTTATGTCCGAAGCTCATAGTTCTATTTACTCCATTCATCCAGGAGGAACGAAGATGTATCGAGATATCAGGCAGTACTTTTGGTGGAATAGCATGAAAAGAGAGATAGCGAGATTTGTATCCAAGTGTCTGGTATGTCAGCAGGTGAAAGCCGAGCAGCAGAGACCAGCAGGGTTGCTTCAGCCGCTTCCTATCCCAGAATGGAAATGGGAGCACATCACGATGGATTTTGTGACCGGTCTACCTAGATTCCCGACTGGTAAGAATGCAATCTGGGTAATAGTAGATCGACTCACGAAGGTCGCTCATTTTCTTCCCTTCCGAGTTGGACAGACTACTAAGCAGTTAGCAGAAATGTACATGAAGCAGATAGTAAGGCAGCACGGTGTTCCAGTTAGTATAGTATCAGATCGGGATACGCGGTTTACTTTCCATTTTTGGCGGAGCTTACACCAAAGTTTGGGAACCAAGTTAAGATTCAGTACTGCTTATCATCCACAAACTGACGGGCAATCAGAAAGAACCATTCAGACGTTAGAAGATATGCTACGGACGTGTACCTTGGACTTTGGCGGATCTTGGGAGGATCACCTTCATCTTGTGGAGTTCTCCTATAACAACAGCTATCAGGCTAGCATTCAGATGGCCCCGTTCGAAGCATTGTACGGAAGGAAGTGTAGGTCCCCTTTGGCATGGGACGACGTCGGAGAACGGAAGTTGTTGGGACCAGAGATGATCACGCAGACTGTGGAGATAGTTAAGTTGGTCAGAGAGCGCCTTCGAGTTGCACAGGACCGACATCGTCATTGGGCAGATCAGCATCGTAGGCCTCTAGAGTTCAGAGTTGGCGACCAAGTGTTCCTGCGGATTTCGCCAACTCGGGGTATCATTAGATTTGGAACCCGAGGAAAGCTTAGTCCAAGATACGTTGGTCCTTTTAAGATTCTCGCTCGGGTAGGCGATGTGGCTTATCGACTTGCCCTTCCGCCTTCGTTAACTGGCATACATGATGTGTTTCATGTGTCCCAATTACGTGGGTATGTCCCGAATCCGAGTCATGTCCTCGATCATTCTGAGTTATTCGTTGGTACCGACCTAACTTACGAGGAACAACCCGTATCTATTTTAGACCGGCGAGAGAAGGTACTCAAGAATCGGACGATAAGCCTTGTCCGTGTTTCTTGGAACCATCACTCTCCGGGAGAGTCAACCTGGGTGCGCGAGGACGAGATCAGATCTCGGTATCCGTATTTGTTTGACTAATAAGGTATATTTATGCACCTTATTGACACGATTCCATGCTTTTCTGCACCTGTTTATTTTGCACTTTGTGATGTATGATAAATAACTGCTATGATAGTTAACTTATATATGATTGTGCCTTGCTTGCCCTGATTCACTATCCTGTCTTGGCTGGAATTCCGAGGACGGAATTTTTCTAAGAAGGGTAGAGATGTCACTCCCCAATCCTGGAATACGTATTTTAATACGTAAACCGATAAATTGTATTTACCTTGAATTTATACGATATTTATTATGCAGTATTTCTTCATGCATTTCCCATAAATATTCGACAAAATATTATTTCCTAATTTATTTTTTGCATTTGGGCCTACAGTTCTGGCTCATTTGGGTAACCTATTCTTGGTTCACCAATGGTTCATCATGAACCCTTTGGTTCATCATGAACCCATGGGTCCAAGATCTATATATATAACTCATTCTCTCTCCTCTCATTTACTTCTTCTCATTTACTTCCTCCACCAACCAAGGCAAGTACCAACTTGCTCAAGAGATGGATCCATAAATGTTGTTGATGTTTTCTTACAAAATTACTTGTCAAAATATGTTCTTCTCCTTATTCTATACTAGTTTAGAACTTGAAGTTTTCCATTTTGAAGCTTTAATTTTTGTAGATCTAGGTTTTAACCATTTTCGGATCTTCTTGGTTTTGATCTAGCAAACTTCATTATTTTCAAGTTTTGATGGTTCCATGTTGTAGAGAATTTTGTTCTACCCTATTTTGACCTAAGGAAGTTCGGATTTGGACTCCGGATGAAGGTTTTGTGTAGCTTGGAAGCCATGGTTGCTTGGCTCCTCTTCTCGGACAAGTGGAGAAGAAGAGCAGTACTTGACCGCATGAATCTTCATGCGGCAAGTCTCTGGCCGCATGGCCTTTCCAGCCGCATGAGACTCGTTCGAGCTCAGCCGCATGGAAAGTCCTTCCTAGCCGCATAAGACTTGCTTGAGTACTTGACCGCATGAATCTTCATGCGGCAAGTAATTGAGCCGCATAGCCTTGTTCAGACTCAGCCGCATGAGCCCCCGTCGCATGGACTTCATGCGGCTAGCTTTCAGCCGCATGAGTTCTTTTGCACCTAGCCGCATATGCGCTACTGTTTTTGGGCCGCATAAGGCACATCCATCATCCAGCCGCATATGTATCGACCATGCTCAGCCGCATAGGACTTCATCTGATCGCAGCCGCATACGCTGACACCCCTTCGTCCGCATGAACCCGCCTTTCCAGCCGCATGCGCCTTGGGGCTCCCTGAGCCGCATGAGCGTGTAGTCCCAGCCGCATGAACCAGTATATCCCCGGCCGCATGGACTCTCTCCCCTGAGCCGCATGGACTATTGTGCCCTATATTGTTACCTTATTATTATTATTACTATTATATATACATTTTTTTTTTACTATTATATATACATATATATATTATATGCCCATTTTATATCCTTATGCCTTTTGTCCCGAGCATGATATGAGCACTAATGTGACCCGGAGAACAAAGTGTTCCTACCTGATACATGTACCTGAATGTCCCAGTTCTTGTTCATGCTCGACAAATGACTCATAACTCCACGTGGCATATTTGCAATGATGCATTACACTAAGGAGGGTAGAACAGGTTGACATACTGATTGACATGGATCCTCTTTGGGGTACTCGTACTAAAGTACGACTTTAGGAGGATAATCATGCAGGCCACAGCATGAAAATCCAAGATTTCACCTAGGGTTAAATTAGGCAACTAAATATACTAGATGCATGGGGAGGGCAAAATCCCGAGATCGTGTTACACCAGTCGCCCTGAGATATTGTCTTGGCACGCCGACTGGTCTCCACAGATACTGTGTCATCCACAACAAGTGGATGACTGTATCCGATTAATTCCTGCTATATATTACATATCTTGGCAAGGAGGCCTCACGAGGGACCTGTGCTCCATGACACCTGTCTACGCGAACCCCTGGGTTGGCTAGCCTATGCTGGAAAGATACGATCTGAGGATTTTTCTAATAACATGACGCGAGGATAACCTCGTCCCACTAGAAACTCGTAGACTTGATTGGCCGTGAAAATGACTTGCTTGTATCCTATTACCTTCTGCGAATAACCGAGGGAAACGGACTGTTGTGGTACGTGATCCAACCCATGTTCTTGTTTGATTGTTGAGTTGGTTATCGTACTATGACAGGCTGTGGAACAAAGTTATGAACGGAAGACTTATTCTGGTTGTGAAGTGCTACTTCTGTGAATGACTGAGGAACATGGTCTATCATGGTACATGATCCAACCCATGTTCTTGTTTGATTGTTGGGTTGGTTATTGTGCTGCGATAGGCTATCGACCGAAGTCACGATCAGGAGATTTTATTGTTTATGCCTTTTAACTTATGTGAAAGTTATAGAGTACGACACGTCCCGACTCCATGCGGCACCTTTTGTCCTTGTTTGGTTGTAAGGGTGCCATATGGGTTCGAGGATGTTGTGCTACCCTATAATAGTAACATAAGTATTACTATTATCAATCATTCTATTAACTGGGTTTTTAGTCTTATCTCTTGTGCCCCTTTGGCGGTACTTGCTATTCGGGGCTGACCCCGCTGGTTTTGTTTGGCCAGATCTCGTAGCAGAGCCAGAGGACACTATCTTCCTCCCTGACATCCATGGTGCATACTAGGAGCATGGCAGTTCGGGGACTCGAGTGGGTTTCTTCTCCACCACTCCTGCTTATACTTTTGCGGCGTTTAGCCACCGGCACCTGTTAGCCGGATTACTTGATATTTTGTGTCAGTACATGATTGTAATTAAACAGACTGCAGCTGTGTATAATTTTGTACTCCTGACTCTCTGAGATAGCTAAATTATAAAGCTAGTCTTTCATGATCATTTTGATGAAGCGTCAGGGACGCCTTACTGCTTTATCTTTAATGTTCATTTAATTGCTGATTTGACTTAATTGATTGAGACATAGAACTCTGTGGGACCATAGGAGACTTGATTGTAGCATGTACCCCCTAGTCTCTCGACAGCCACGATCGCCGTATGACGTTACGTACCTCATATGGAGTAGCTGGCCTAGTCCGTCCCCGTATTTCGGTACTGGGGCGTGACATGCTGCCTCGATGCCTGCTGATGGCCCCACCTCTGCTGCTGGTACGCCTGCTGGAAAGGCGCACGACCCTGACCTTTATGCAGCTGTTACTGAAATGGCCTCTGCTACTGATGCTGGATATGGGGTCTCTTGGCTGGGACTACACTAGTACCAGCTCCAAAGGTATCTCGATCCCTCTTAGTCTTCAGCTCTATGTCGTCCTCTGCTGCCAGATCGCCTGCCAAAATCTGCTCAAAGGTAGCATCGCGGTCACTCTTGGTCAATGACTTAACCTCTTTGATCAAGCCCTTGCGAAACTCCTTTGCTTTTGCTGCTTCACTCAGCCCCTGTACAAATCTGCCCAGATGACAGAACTCCCCAGCATACTCCTCGACCGTCAAGTTTCCCTGGACCAGGCCCTCGGGTCTCTAAGGCACAGAGAGCCACATCAAAAAGATTGGGACAATCCTCGAAACAGGTGGAGGAGGAACCCCAAAAGTGGTATATACTTCTACGTGAGTAGAAGTGAGAGGTATTGCAGTCCCAGTGGCCTGCTGAACCGGACGAGAGGTGGCAGACCTCTCGATTGTATCCGCTGGACCGGAGCGATGTGACATAGTCTTCGCCATCCTGAAGACAAATCAAACAAGGAAATCAATACTGAGCAAAAAATGATATTATCAAAGGAGTATTATCTCAAAGAAGGAAGTTACTAGAAGAATTTAAAGATAGCAGAAATTAGATTGGAGTTTTCCTAGTTGTGATTGAGTACCTTATAACTTATAACCTATATCCTACAGCAGGTTGTAGTAATACTCTAGTTTAAGTACTACTACAGAACTGAGACAAACTCAGAATTCGATCTACATGGGCCACCACTAAAAACGTGTCACGACCCACACCTGGTAAAAGGGTATGAGACCGTGGGTATGTCCAGCCTACGCCACAGTGTCGACGGTAGAACGCTGTCCTAGGTCTCAATAATAAGTAAACACAATATCTGTATCTATCAAGTATATACTCTCCATACGGAGGACAATCTCAGAAAGATACATCTCAATCACAAATAGCTAAGGAGAAAAAACAGAACGAAATAGAATAGATAGAATGTCAAAGAGTGATACAAGCCAAAATAGAAATAAGTAGTGTTATCAACACATCACACAGAGTATATGAAATAATAAAATAACATAAGAAATAAGTCTCAGAAAGATACATCTCAATCACAAATAGCTAAGAAGAAATAACAGAACGAAATAGAATAGATAGAATATCAAAGAGAGATGCAAGCCATAACAGAAATAAGTCTAAGTATTATCAACACATCAGACAGAGTATGTAAAATAAAAACATAACATACGATAACTGGAGACAAATCAAGATAATGTCCTAGCAGTCTAATCTATGCACTACTGGTGTCTCCTCTAGGCTAGCTGGATCCTCCTGATGATCCAGGTCGCAAGTGTTATCTAAGTCTGCACTATAGTAAGTGGTACAGAAATCCTCCAAATTTTCTAGAAAATTTTGTCACCATATCCAGTCAGGATTGGAGCAAAATACATAACTCTGAAAATAGTTTTGTATGGTAGGAAATATAGAACTTGCAATAGAATAAGATATATGACATGCTATAGTGGAAGTACAAGAGAATAAAAAATATGAATAAGAAAACTGAATACAGGAACAGAATAGAGAATATGTAAACTATAATAAATATAAGTGATTCATTGCACAAGACAATTATGTGACTGGTTTAGGTTGCACATGAGTAATCTATGGTAACTCCATTATACGTTAGGGTATAATCGACATATATATGAGTACACTAGGGGATCTAATCACATGACCATTTCTACTCTCCTGCCCCAATCAATACACAAGGATATGATCAAGATACGTTATGTACACAATTATTATTTTCACATGGAGCACATGATAGTACATGAGAGCACATGAATGACTTGAATACAAGGAGTACACGATGCACACGATAAAGTACATGAACATGGAATACCCGATGTACCGAGTAAGGGGATGACATCTTGTGACAACATCCATATAATACCAATCAGTGTTAACAATGTGTTACCATCAAGTAAAGTAGTCTAGAGTAGACAATATAGATACTATGATGACGAAAACAATTAGAGAATATACTCGTCTGATATCCCCAGCAATAGCTGTGTATCGGTATCCGAACTGGAGTCATAAAGACCTATTTTAAAATTTACAGGGTTACAGAGTGTTCTAGAGTAAACAATTGATTAAATGTGTTATTTACATGCTGCTAGGCCACTTCTAGATCAGTGAAGTCAAACTAGGTCAATCCTAGTCAATTGGTCAACTATAGGTCAAACTTGGTTCAATTTGTTCTAAATCTAGGGTTTTGACTAAATTAGGCTATTTTAGTGAGCTAGACTAATGTGGTATCAAACCATATCTCAACACTCAATATCTAGCTACTAGGATATCCTCTATATATAGCTAATATATATACACAAAATATAAACTACAGCTAAATGGGACTGAAATATGTGGATACATTGAGGCTGAACCTACATTATGGACTGAACAACATCCCAAGGACTGAACCAAAGGATTGACTAGACATGTGTTCAATAGGTCTGATCTCAGATTCATATGTGGACTGATCAGTTAGACAGGGATTGGGACAAGGTGAAACAACTGAATAATAACTTAACATGGATTAAAACTAAAAGTAGGGACTGAGCAATATATCCAAGACTGAACTAAATGGACTGTAATCATCAGTTCAAGAACTGGACTAAATATTAGTTTGAGACTGCACAGTCGATAACATGGGACTGAACAAGGTAGGACAGATACCTTAACTAGACAGAACTCAAAGATATGAACAAAGGGAATACCCAATTGAGGTGATCCCTCAACTGAACTGAACAGTTTTTCACCTAAGAACTGAATAAAATAGTCTAAGGCTGATCTAATTGGAAGAAAGAGACTGAACATTGGTTGGGGACTGAACTTTGATAGCTTAATATATATACTAACTGAGTAACTGTTACATTAGGATAATTGAGTACTACCAATAAGCTAAACCAGGTCTGTATCATTAATTGTTGCAATGAATACTCAAAGACTGATGTCAAGTTTAATTAAGGACTAATACTAAGGAAACTGGGACTGCTCATTTAGGTGTTAAGATAAACAATTGGGCTGACCACTTGTCCATACGTGGACGGAACAAGTGGATAATAGGGGACTGAACTTGAAATGATATAGTGGTCTAAACATATAGTGAATGAGGAGACTGATACTCAAGAGTATCAATCAACCAAATCAAGCAGGAAATTGGACTGGGCATGAAGAATGAGACAGAACAGGACCAACATTGATGTGTAATGGGATGGATATATACATAATATGTGATTGAACAACTAGATGTGGACTGATACTCTAGGAGTATCAGTCGACTGATACAGGAAATATTGGAACTGACCAAGCATTTAGAATATGTAGGACATAACCAACTTAGAATCTGGAACTAAAAGTTGGGGCTGAACCAAAGATAAGTAAGGACTGAACAGTCAAGTTCAAGGACTGAAACTTTACTGTCCCTAAAACCCAGGCAAGGCTAAACATTCATGTAATGACTGCTTATCAAATCAGTCCTCTTACAGAAACCTCAAACCCCCCTCCCCCATTCACATGGACTAAACAATCTAATTAAGGGCGGAATATTAAGTTCAAAACTAAGAAAATAGCATGGACTGCACAAATATTCAAAAGGAATGCTTTACATACAGCCAAGGGAGTGAGTTCACAAGATATTATAGACAGAAATCTAACTCCGTACAGTATGCTTGGAGACCTAGGAACGGGTCGATGTTAGCAAACTCCGTCTTGACGGTCGCGTTACTGGCCATGTACTTCATGCACTGGTGAAGGGTGGAGGGGACGATCATGTACTCATGGATTCATGGCCGTCTAAGCAACATGTTATAGTTTATGTCTGCATCGATGACATAATAGGTAACCTCAGTATGAAGATCACCTATTTGGCACTTCAATCAGATCTTGCCCAGAGGCTCACTCTTTCCCGCGTTGAATCCGCTGATGGTGGAGTTCGATGCCGTGAGACGGTACATCGAAATCCCTAAAGTTTGGAGCAGACCTCGAGGGATGATGCTGAGCGATGAGCCCGGGTCGATGTGAATGCGATCGACCTTAATGGCACCCACGTATCCTGTGTAGTACAGGGGTCAGTTGTGTCGGTTGTTCTTTAGCAGCATATCGTGCTGCGTGAAGGTGATGTTAGAAATCAGCTCGACCACGCTATGGTAATGTGGACATGCCGCTGGGTCTTCCTTGGGCTGCTTCACTTGTGCGAGGTAAGCCTCTGCATTCTGTAGCGCCTCGCTGAGGGCGTCCCGAGTTGCTTTGGAGAGCCGGAGAAGCTCGAAGAGTGATAGCCGAGCCGGCGTGTTGGCCAGCTGCGCCAGTATATCGAAGTTGTAGGGCTTGATCAGACCTACTGCCGAGTCCTTTCATAGAGGATTATCAAAGTGGACCACCTTTTGTTTCTGCTTATCAGCGGTAGGAAGTTGAGAAGGTCCGGCTTGTGCTGAATAGGGAGTAGAATGGGTCGCCGGTGGGGGTGTTTTGTAGTGCCCCGTCCCGCTCAGTGAATCGGAAGAATCGAAACACCGACGGCGTTCGGACTTAGCCTTGCGACGGCTGCTTGAAGGCTCCCTCGGTCAAGGCGACCGCTCGCTCAGGTGGGGTAGTTTCGGTGAACTTGCCTCATCTTTACCTTCACATAATAAATCGCGTGTTTTCAACTTGCACATGTAGGCTTAATAATAAAAGAGATGAATCCACATAGCTAAAGGGAGTAATCCCGACGGGTCGAATTGAGTTAGAATATGGAAAGGTCCAACGGTCGGCTTAGAGTTGGTGCACGGCGTGCTTTGAAAATGACACTCGGTCCTTCGTCCCGTGGTTTGGGAGAAGGAAAGTTGGTCTTCGGTGCAAAAGCTAAGACACTACCAAAATATGTCAATTTAGCGACGGCCTGATCCGTCGTCCGTCCGTCGGCAATTTGTATTAGCGACCGATCACTGATGGATCTTGGCCAAAATAATCCGTCGGCAATCAGCTCGTCGCTAATAACGGTCCGTCGCTAAGCAGTCGTCAAGTGAGGGGATAGCGACGGCTTGTCGACTTCACAATACGAAGCATTAGCGACGACTTTCCGACGGACTTTCGTCCATTTCAAGTATTAAATACTGAACTGCATAGACACTAGCGACGTAAAGGTCCGTCGGTAAACCATCTAATAGCGTATCAGAGTGTATCGTTCCGTCGCTATTCCGTCGATCGCCGTCGCTAACAAAGGACGGAGTAGCGACGGAATACTGACGGATTATCCGTCGACCAGGTTCTGAAAATGCTTGACATTTCCAGAACCATGGCAACGGATGAGTCGTCGCCATTCCGTCGCTACGCCGTCGACAGAGCTACTGATTAGTGGCTGATTATCCGTTGTCATGGTTCTGGAAATGTCCAACATTTCCCGAACCATGTCGACGGAGTGTCTGTCGCGACGCCATCGAGAGAGCGACTGATTAGTTGCTGATTATACGTCGCCGTGGCGACGGATTTTCCGTCTCTATTCCGTCGAAGAATATACCACCAGAACCATGCCGACGAATATTCCGTCGGCCACCCGTCACTACCTGGAAACAGTTTCAAATTTTCAGTTGGCGACGGAAATTTCGTCGAAAATTAGTCGAAAACTGGTAATATCCGTCGCTAACCGGTCACTAGTCCGTCGCTAACTGAGATTTTTTAAAAAAAAATTGCAGCACTTTTCTTGTTCATAAAAATATGCATAAACCAAACCAATATATAATGTACACCAATTATCCAACAATCACATAGACCAAATATATAATGCACACCAATTATCTAAGAATCACATAGACCAAATATGCACATACGAATTTAATGCACACCAATTATCCAAGAATCACATAGACCAAACCAAATTAATAGAAAATAGACATCAATTATCCTGAAGAGTAACCTAATATCCGTCGTTATAATCTGATCATAGCACAAATAATCCAAAATTGCCACAAATATTTCAAATTTTCTTAATTACAATATTTTAAGAAGGAGGAGGAGTTCGATTGCCCGGTGGTGGTAATCCCTGCTGCGACCGACGAATATACTCCTCCACTAGATACGGCGGAAAATCGTCGTAGACACTGCTCGGAAGTCGGCGTAGCTGCTCTGGCAACATGAGATCCAGGAGTGCCGTTGTCACGCCCCAGAACCAGAATACTGGAGAGCGGAGGAATGACTCAGCCAGCTACGTATTACGGGTAGATGAATACCGTATAATACGATCAATGATGTCTAAAAGACGAGGGGGTGCATACTACATGAAAGTCTCACTATGGTCATTTCACATCTATTGTCTCAATCATTCAAATAAGAAACAAAAATAGAGAATATGTAAGATAAAGCAGTATGGCGTCCCAAACGCTCAATCAAAATATTATTGATATCTGGCTTTACAAAACATAGCCAGATGATGAAGCAAGGTATACACAATTGTTATCAGCTTCAGTCTGACTTAATTACGATTATGTAAAAGTAAGTACAAGACAATCCGACTAACATGTCGGTGCCAAACGACAAGGTATTAAGTAAATAACAAAACGAACGGGGAAGTAAGGAACCCACTCGAGTCCTCCTGCGATCATCCCTCTAGTATTGACCATCTTGGAGGTGGAAGTAAGCTGAGTCCTCGGGAATCGGCTCTAGATCTGGCCATGCAAAACCAGAAAGGTTAGACCTCTAATAGCAAGTACCGCAAGGAAGCACGATATGAGGAATTAAAACCAGTAATAAGAGAATATGATAAGTAGATCTCTGCTTGCCACTGGGATTCACATAACATCACGACACTTCGAACCAACCTCCCAACCAAACAAGGACAGAAGTTGGCCCGTCATGCCCTGACATTCTGATCATCTCAGTTAGGTAACAGAGTAGGTACAATACACAAACAAATCAATTTAAACGGCCATGCAACTACTACGGCTTGCTACTGTGAGTTCCAAGTTATCCTGGAATTATGCAATAAAGGATTCCTCAGTTCTTACTATGTACAAGCAAGGCTAGTTTACCAAGTCAATCAATTGCGCCAATCATGAATTAGACGAGTCCCAGCGGGACGCCCGTCATCAATATACAATATATAATAGATAATATATAACCAGATACCGCTCCCTGCCCGTGTGGCAGATTTATAGTATCTGTGGGGACCAACCGGCTTGTCGGGCACTACTAGTCCCAAGAGGGCTGCCATGTAAGAACTCGGAAATCCATTCTCTCCATGCAATCATTATTTTATTTAACTTAATAGTCTCTACGTTGAGTGAAATTTCATGCCGTGGATCATGGTCATTCAAATGAGTACTTCCGTACAAGTACGATATGCCCAACTCTATAACGATACCCGTGCGGTTAGGTTGTAGGTCTTACATAGCGTAATACGACAATCAAAACTAACCACAGAATAATCATGCCTTGACCATCAAGTACACATGTTGCTTTTACAGAAAAATAAATAAATAAATTGAAGCCTGCATGTGTGCCTGTATGTCAATATTCGGGATCAGCCAATCGATTATAATAGTTCATAGTTAATATGAACGTGTCTCATTCATTCAGTTTAATAAGACGACTAGCCAGTCTCTTAGTTCCAACTAGGAACGCATGATCAATTATTAGTCAAGTAACAGTCGGGGTCAATTCGTGACGAGGCATAAAAGTCAAATTAGTATTAAGCATGGTCGAGTCCATAACTAGTATAAAATAGTTGGTAACATATTCTTGAAGCCAAGAAAAAGATCTACAACTTTCATGTTGGGAGTTGAAAGAAATTATAGCCACAATTTAGTCAAAATAGGACATATAACAGTCAGAAACAACCAAAATAGGCATATGCGGCCTATTCTGCGACATGCATGCGGACTAACTGCGACATGCGGCTCATGCGGCATATGCGGCCCAACTGCGATACCATATGCAGCTCAACTGCGACATGCGCCTCACGCGGCTCATTCGCGACACCATATGCGCCTACTGCGACATGCGCCTCATGCGGCTCAACTGCGACACCATATGCGCCTACTGCGACATGCGCCTCATACGGCTCATTCGCGATATCATATGCGCCTACTGCGACATGCGCCTCATGCGGCTCATTCGCGACACCATATGCGGCTACTGCGATATGCGCCTCATGCGGCTCAACTGCGACACCATATGCGCCTACTGCGACATGCGCCTCATGCGGCTCATTCGCGACATCATATGCGCCTACTGCGACATGCGCCTCATGCGGCTCATTCGCGACATCATATGCGCCTACTACGACATGCGCCTCATGCGGCTCATTCGCGGCATCATATGTGCCTACTGCGACATGCGCCTCATGCGGCTCATTCGCGACACCATATGCGCCTACTGCGACATGCTCCTCATGCTCCAGATGAATGTAGAAACGAACAAAAATACTTTTGGCCATAACTTCCACAAAATAAATCGAAATCTAACTTTTCAAAAACCAAACTTTAGTAGAATTAAATTCTCTACAACATGGAACCACTTATTTTCGAAAATAACAATGTTTGATAGATCAAAACCCTAAAATTCATATGAAAACCAAAACTTAAAACTTAGATCTATACCCAACCATCCATGGAAATCAAGAACGTCAAGACCTAAACTTGTAGAGGAAGAGAAGATGAACAACATGGACTAAAAATAAATGGGGATGCATGAAATCCCTCATGGTGTGCAAGATGTACTTGTCTCTCACAAGTGGGTTAGGGTTTGGTGGAGGAGTAAATGTGAATGAATGAAGAAAGAGAATGAAAGAAGAAGTTTTATATCAAGGTCAAGTGGATCTCCACCATTCATTCTCTCCACCAAATCCAAGCCATCCATTCCCTTCCATGTTGAACCAAACCACACCAAGTTGGTTTACCATGAACCGAAATGAACCAAGAGCCAAGATAAAGCAGAAAAATAAAATACAGGAAAAATTAATAAGCGTAAAATTGAAGAATTTAAATATAGAACAAATGCATGATAAATATTGAATAAATACATTCAAGAAGTACACGTATAAAATACTTATTCTGGGAACGGGGAGTGACATCTCTACCCTCCTTAGAAAAATTCCGTCCTCAGAATTTCAGATCCAAGCAGGACAGAAATGTCAGAGCTAGACTAATCTAAGTACAAGTAATTTGAGTATGTAGCTATTCTACAATGTCAAATAGCAAGTAATATATCTATGTGTGAAACCCATTTTTCTTTATAATTAATATTAGTATTATTATTGTTATTTTTATTATTGCTGAATGTTAAAAAATTATTTCAAAAATTAAATAACAAGGATTTTTGGATTCGAACCCAGACCCGAGTCCGAACCCAGACCTGAGCCCGAACCCAGACCCATCTTTTTCCTAAATCTGATTTGGTTTAAATAAAAAAAAATATTTTGAGGAGCTGGTCCACGAGGGACCAGCAAACCCTCTTCCCACGTTCAAAGCTAACCCCTATTCTCTCTCCCTTAACTCCTCCACACCACATTTTTCCCCTCTCTCTCTCTCACGACCAACTCCAGCCTCCTTCCATTTAAACTCCTTCACTTTTCTCTTTCCCTTACAAACTTTCCCTTCTTCTCACTCTCAGAGAGAAAACCTCCTTCTATTTCTCTCTCCCGACCCCCCTTCCCGATCCGTCAGACCCTCACAGCAGCGCCCCGCTTCCCGACGCAACCCCGACCCTCCGGCCGGCCTCCTCCAGGCCGACGCCCGCGCTCCGGCCGCCCCCTGTCGTCGCGCCCCAGCGGAGCCCGCGCCCTCTCCACTCCGACCCGAAGCCCGCCGGACTCCCCGCGCGGTGCCCCTGGCCGAGCCCCCTTCGCCCCGGCCATCTCGCGCCCGACCCTCTTCGGCGCTGCCCTGGTCCGGCCAACCCGCGCCGACTTCCCCCTGTCGCAGCACCCTAGCTCCGGCCCCGCAGCTTCCCGGCGCGTGCCCTAGCTCGCGAGCCTTTGGTCTGTCCAGCTTCCCTGGCCGCGACCCCTGTGCCCTGATTTGCTGTCCTGTGGCAGCGTCGCCGCTGTCCGCTGCTGTCCCAGTGCCCCGTCGCATCTCGGACTCCGAACCAGCGCTGTTCAGAGTTGCTATTGCTGTCTGGATCTCCAATTCTTTCTATTATTTTCATCTGAGAGCTCTATCCGAGCAACCTGAGGTATAACCCCTGTCCCGTCCTTTTCTTTACAAGTCTGTGATGAGAATGGTCCCCGGTTCCCTTTGGGAATTCGGTTTTAGCGACGTCGTATTTTTCTGGAACCTTCGGAAAGGTTCTGTGGATTATTTTGGGGTTTCCGGAATATTTCGGGAATTGGTTTTTGGTATATTTTGGCTTTCCGGATTTTTCCGGTAGCGTTCTGTGACGTTTTTGGTTTGGAATCGGACTTCCGAAATTATTCGGGTCGTTCCGAATTTATCTGTGGATTGGTTGTGGATTATTATATATACACATATTTGGGATTCCCTGGTTTGGGATTTACAGGAAAATTATCGGCGCAATTCCCAGTTTTTGGGTTGACCAAAAACAGAGGAGATGTTGCCGGATTTTTCCGTAAATTCTAGAATATTTTAAAAATGAATTTAAAATGGATTTCGGGATTTTGTTTAATATTTGGATTTGGGCGACGACCGTATCGGTCAATGGGCCCCAGCTAAGTGCAAACGAAACCGGCTTCGCCCGGACGTTGAGGCATTAGCCTAGTTGAAGATTGGACCATATCTGAGACTCTATATTTTATTTTTATATTTTTACTATTTAATTTTGTTCATATTTTATTCATATTTAAAGTTTAGGACTAACGGCAGTTTTTGTCTTATTTCAATTTATGTAAATAAATTGTAATGGGCATATGCCCAGCTGGCTGTTTGTCTGTAACTGTATTTGGTAGCGTAGATTTTAGTTATTTCTGATTTTGCAAGTTTTTGGTAGCGTTCGAATAAATTGAATAAAAAGGTATTTTCGTATAAAAATTAATAAGATTTTCTCACCTAAAATCTATCAGTTTTATTATTAATTAAAAATTATGTATTTCTCACTAAATAAGAAATTAGCTTTATATTTATAAATTATGAAAAAAAAATACAAAGCATTAATAAATTAATCTGGTAGCGACGAAGTTTTTCAAATAAAAAGTTTAAAATGATCTTTTTCCCTCGTATTAAATCAACGCACAAATAATCGTATTTTCGTGTTTGGTTCAATAAAGAATTAAAATTGGATTATGATACAAATAGAGATTTCAACTAGCGTAGCTAGATTGGTAAACCTAGAATCTGAGTCAATTTCTCGAATGTAGGAATTCGAGGACGATTCTGAATTCCCGTCTCGAAGTCTTCATCCTCTCCAGTCAAGTCCATTTTGAGGCAAGTATAGTTTATGTTAGTTACAGTTATTTAATTAATCGCTTTACTGCAAGTTTAAACCATGATGCAAACACGAAACTCTCTCTGAGAGCACTGTAACTACTGGGGACTGGGGGAATAGTGTAATGAGTATGACCATACTGTAACTTTAATGTAACAAATCCCATATCCTTTACTGTAACAAACCCAAGCCGGTCATATTTCATTGCCTGTTGAAATCACACTGTTTTACTGCTGAAACTGGTCATTTCTAAACTGTTTAAAAGTGCATGATTCTATTATTTATTTTAACTGTTTAAATTAGCATGAATTGTACTTTGCTCCCTTCTGACTGGAGATAACATTTTTAGGGAACATTGAGGATGCTGAGCTGTTATACTATACAATAGCTAATTTTGACCCGGTTCTGTACCCTGTTGGAGGACGCTGGACTTGAGGCCGGCGAGCCGAACACTTAGCTATATTTTCTGTTTCTAGATTTGTTGTTTAGAATTTTGTAATTTGACTTCAGCTTTTAATTCAGTTCTTTCACATTCCAGTTGTACTTATTTCAAGTTTAATAAAATTTTATTTTTCGAATTTTGAGTTGTGACAAATTTAGATGTTGTTGTGGATTACCTGCTAATGGAACAGCTTACTGCCGCCGTATCAACAACGGTGCAGGCTGGGCATGATCCGGTTCGACCCAATTATTTGGGATCGGGTCATGACATATTTTTAGTGGTGGCCCATGCAGGTCATACAACAACTTAGAAAAACATACCTAGAAACAATTAGAACACTAGAACATTGATTTGTCACGACATAGGACCGAATTATATATACATAAATATTTTTGTTTGATTATAGACTGGTAGGATACCTTGCTTATGTTTGTACCCTAAACCTTCCAGAATCTAACCAAGGATAAGACCAATCCTGTTGGCGATGAGGTGTCATCTACGGATCATACCCCATCTCCTAAACCAAGTCCAGGGTTTATTCCCTCGCGGCTGATTGACCGTCCCCATGATGCATCCAGTGAAGTTTTTACTACACTGGCGAATCCTATCTCTTCTCAAACTGAGTTGTATTTCCTTGGTGGAGTATCCATTCCTGTTGCTCCACCAGTACTAGCAAACACCTCCCAAATGGTTGCCCTATTCCAAGAAATCCTGGAGTTCCAGAAAGCTCAAGTTGAAGCCCAGCAGGAACAGATGAATATCACGAGAGAAGACATGAAGAACGTCAATGACGTAGCCTTAGCTATCTTAAACCAAGTTGGAGCGGAACCTCGTCCTAGGAGGGATACCCCTGAACCTAGAAGATATTTGAGCCCTATCCGGCAGTCATATCGTAAGAAGCTATTGGTTTGTGACTGCTGTAAAGGCTTGGTCACCAAGCCAATATTTGTCGCAAAGATTAGAGAAATGTTTGGCATGTGGATCTGCTGAACATCGGGTAAAGGACTGTCCCTTATCTTTCCATCAAACCAGAGCACATATCCCAGCAACACCTGTTAGGCCACAACCTAGGGGCTCTTCCTATCCCGCCGACCTTGTCTCCTACTATAAGGCAAGATGCAGACTCGAGGTTCATAGAAGAGGAAGCAGTTGGAGACTGCTCATGCAAGAGCCAGAGCCATGAGGATTAATACCTAGGACTGCTGAATAGCATTGTCTATTGTTATAAGAAGTTGTAACAGGATGTCCTTAGATCAATCGTAAGAGTTTTTGCTGTAATTTTTCACATGAATAAACTTCTTAGTTACACCTTTATGGTAGATGTTTTCCCTGATAGTTTTCCCGAACTACCCCAGATCTAGACATAGAGTTCACTACTGATCTAGTCCCCGGCTCTTCCCTATTTCTAAGGGATGCTATAGAGTCAACCCGAAGGAGGCCAAGAAGATGAAGGACCTGATCAATGAAGGCTCTAGGATTTATCCAGGATGGAACTTCATCCTTGGGAGCGTCTGCCTTGTTAGTGCACAAGAAGGACGGAACTGTACGGATATGCATCGACTACCGGGCGCTGAACAATATCACCATCAAGAACAAGTACCCTATGTCCCGGATCGATGACCTATTTGATCAATTGAGCGGAGCCATGGTGTTTTCGAAGATTGATCTTAGATCTGGCTACCATCAGATCAGGGTCAGGAAGGAAGATATTCCAAAGACGGCATTCAACACCAAGTATGGGCAGTTTGAATTCTTGGTCATGCCGTTTGGACTGACGAATGTCCCTGTGGTGTTCATGAACCTTATGAACAAGGTTTTCCATGAATACCTAGATCAAATTATCGTTGTCTTCTTCAATGACATTCTGATCTATTCAAAGACGGAGACGGAAGAGGAGCACGAAGAGCACCTCAGGAAAGTTCTGGAAACTTTGAGGAAGGAGAAGCTGTATGGTAAGCTTTCCAAATATGAATTCTTTCTAAACAAGGTGGATTTTCTTGGCCATGTTGTCACAGGAGAGGGAATTTCGGTGGACCTGAAGAAGATAGCCGCTGTTGAAAAGTGGTCTACCCCAAGCTCAGTTGCTGAAATCATGAGTTTCTTGGGCTTGGCTGGCTACTACCGAAAGTTCGTGAAGGATTTTGCCAGAATTACTGAGCCGGTGACGAAGCTCACTCGGAAGAATGAAGAGTTCATCTGGACGAAAGATTGTCAGGTATCATTTGAGGAGCTGAAGAAGAGACTTACCACTGCACCAATCCTTGCGCTACCCGCAGGAACTGGTGGTTTCTCAATCTACAGTGATGCCTCAGGTAAAGGACTGGGTTGCGTTCTTCAACAACATGGAAAAGTGATTGCTTATGCAACTAGGCAATTACGGACTCATGAGAAGAACTATCCCACACATGATTTGGAGCTTGCAGCAGAGATATTTGCATTGAAGTTTTGGAAGTATTATCTATATGGAAAGAGGGTGGAAATATATACAGACCATAAAAGTCTGAAGTATGATTTCACTTAGAAGGAGCTGAACATGAGGCAAAGAAGATGGCTGGAGCTGATGAAGGATTTTGACATCGATCTACAGTACCACCCGGGTAAGGCTAATGAGGTCGCAGATGCACTTAGTCGATACCCTATGGCGATATTTTGACCAAGGAGTGACATCTGCTAGAGGACATCGAGAAGCTTGGACTGGAGATTATACCGCCTGGAAGGAAGGAGCTGGATGCTGATCCATTATTGAAGAAGTTGCAAGTGAGCTCGAGTCTGATGAACCAAATCAAGGAGACGCAGTTTCAAGACGAGACACTTTACAAACTTAGAGATCAAGTGCTGGCAGGAACACTTGAAGGATTCTAAAACGCCAGTGACGGAGCGCTGAAGAATGGTACGAGGCTTTGCGTACCAACTGGCGAACTGAGGAACGAGCTGATGCAAGAAGCGCACTAGTCGCAGTATTTCATACATCAAGGAGCCAACAAAATGTATCGAAATGTGCGAACTATAGTGTGGTGGTATGGAATGAAGAAGGACGTATCCAAGTATGTGGCTAGATGTTTAATTTGTCAACAAGTAAAAGCTAGCAGACAGAGATCAGCAGGACTATTGCAGCCGCTTGGCATTCCGGAGTAGAAATGGGAGCACATAACAATGGATTTTGTGTCGGAACTGCCTCGATCATAAGGAGGGAAGGATGTCATTTGGGTTATCATGGACTGACTGACGAAGTCAGCTCACTTTATCCCCCTTCAAGGTTGGTCTATCCACCCAGAAGTTGGCAGCACTGTACATGCGGCACATCTACCGGATTCATAGAGTACCGATGGACAATCAGAGAGGACAATCCAGACGCCTGAAGACATATCGAGATTTTACGTCTTGAAGTTTAGAGGGTCTTGGGAAGATCATTTGCACTTGGTAGAGTTCTCTTGCAACAACAATTACCAAGCCAGCATTAGTATGATCCTATTTGAAGCTCTCTATGGACGTCGTTGCCGTACACCACTTGCATGGGACGACGTAGGACAAAGAGTACTGCTGGGTCCAGAGATGGTAACTGACGCAGTAGAGAAGGTGAATGCAAGTTCAGGATTGCCCAAGACAGACAGGAGCATTGGGTTTGATAGTAGTAGTCGACCGATGAAGTTGGAAGAAGGAGATAGCATTTCCGTGAAGTTTCTTCTACCAGAGGAACAAACAGTTTTGACGGAGCTGGGAATTGAGGCCAGGTACATCAGGCCATTTGAAGTTTTAAGACGAGTTGGAAGTAGCGTACCGGTTAGCTCTACCAGCTAATCTTGAGAGTGTGCAACGTCTTCTACGTATCATAGCTCAGACGCTACATTTCGGATCCGAGTCACATATTGGATAATTCAGAGCTGAAGATTGGACTCAACCTTTCAGAGCCAGAGAAACCAGTTGCAAGTGTAGTCAGAGGTGAGAAGAAGATCAGAATTTGAGCCATCACGTAAACTCCTATTCCTTATCTTTTCGTTCTAAACTTGACTGATGCTGCTAAATTAGCCTAGTTTTGCAAGCTATCTTTTTATCAAGCTTGATCATGACGGTATTTTATTGGGTGCACCCACTAAAATATTGTCTAATCAGGACCGGTGCATGATGGTCTGATCAACCTCGTGTACTTTGGTTCGCTTTTGTATTTTCTACATGGATGATATCATAAATGAAACTTGTCCCTAAACCGTCTCATCCACGACTACCTTGGAAATTTTTATTGTTGGACCTGAGTTACGGGTGTAGTACCCGTACCTGTTCGATTCTCCTACCTTGCCTTTAATTTCGAGGACGAAATTTTCTAAGGAGGGAAGATTGTGAAACCCATTTTTCTTTATAATTAATATTAGTATTATTATTGTTATTTTATTATTGCTGAATGTTAAAAAATTATTTCGAAAATTAAATAACAAGGATTTTTGGATTCGAACCCAGACCCGAGTCCGAACCCAGACCTGAGCCCGAACCCAGACCCATCTTTTTCCTAAATCTGATTTGGTTTAAATAAAAAAAAAATTTGAGGAGCTGGTCCACGAGGGACCAACAAACCCTCTTCCCACGTTCAAAGCTAACCCCTATTCTTTCTCCCTTAACTCCTCTACACCACATTTTTCCCCTCTCTCTCTCACGACCAACTCCAGCCTCCTTCCATTTAAACTCCTTCACTTTTCTCTTTCCCTCACAAAATTTCCCTTCTCCTCACTCTCAGAGAGAAAACCCCCTTCTCTTTCTCTCTTCCGACCCCCCTTCCCGATCTGTCAGACCCTCACAGCAGCGCCCCGCTTCCCGACGCAACCCCGACCCTCCGGTCGGCCTCCTCCAGGCCGACGCCCGCGCTCCGGCGGCCCCCTGTCGCCGCGCCCCAGCGGAGCCCGCGCCCTCTCCACTCCGACCCGAAGCCCGCCGGACTCCCCGCGCGGAGCCCCTGGTAGAGCCCCCTTCGCCCCGGCCATCTCACGCCCGACCCTCTTCGGCGCTGCCCTGGTCCGGCCAACCCGAGCCGACTTCCCCCTGTCGCAGCACCCTAGCTCCGACCCACAGCTTCCCGGCGCGTGCCCTAGCTCGCGCGCCTTTGGTCTGTCCAGCTTCCCTGGCCGCGACCCCTGTGCCCTGATTCGCTGTCCTGTGGCAGCGTCGCCGCTGTCCGCTGCTGTCCCAGCGCCCCGTCGCGTCTCGGACTCCGAACCAGCGCTGTTCAGAGTTGCTATTGCTGTCTGGATCTCCAATTCTTTCTATTATTTTCATCTGAGAGCTCTAGCCGAGCAACCTGAGGTATAACCCCTGTCCCGCCCTTTTTTTTACAAGTCTGTGATGAGAATGGTCCCCGATTCCCTTTGGGAATTCGGTTTTAGCGACGTCGTATTTTTCCGGAACCTTCGGAAAGGTTCTGTGGATTATTTTGGGGTTTCCGGAATATTTCGGGAATTGGTTTATGGTATATTTTGGCTTCCCGGATTTTTTCGGTAGCGTTCTGTGACGTTTTTGGTTTGGAATCGGACTTCCGAAATTATTCGGGTCGTTCCGAATTTATCTGTGGATTGGTTGTGGATTATTATATATATACATATTTGGGATTCCCTGGTTTGGGATTTGCAGGAAAATTATCGGCGCAATTCCCAGTTTTTGGGTTGACCAAAAACAGAGGAGATGCTGCCGAATTTTTCCGTAAATTCTAGAATATTTTAAAAATGAATTTAAAATGGATTTCGGGATTTTGTTTAATATTTGGATTTGGGCGACGACCGTATCGGTCAATGGGCCCCGGCTAAGTGCAAACGAAACCGGCTTCGCCCGGACGTTGAGTCATTAGCCTAGTTGAAGATTGGACCATATCTGAGACTCTATATTTTATCTTTATATTTTTACCATTTAATTTTGTTCATATTTTATTCATATTTAAAGTTTAGGACTAACGGCAGTTTTTGTCTTATTTCAATTTATGTAAATAAATTGTAATGGGCATAAGCCCAGCTGGCTGTTGGTCTGTAACTGTATTTGGTAGCGTAGATTTTAGTTATTTCTGATTTTGCGAGTTTTTGGTAGCGTTCGAATAAATTGAATAAAAAGGTATTTTCGTATAAAAATTAATAAAATTTTCTCACCTAAAATCTATCAGTTTTATTATTAATTAAAAATCATGTATTTCTCACTAAATAATAAATTAGCTTTATATTTATAAATTATGAAAAAAAAATACAAAGCTTTAATAAATTAATCTGGTAGCGACGAAGTTTTTCAAATAAAAAGTTTAAAACGATCTTTTTCCCTCGTATTAAATCAACGCACAAATAATCGTATTTTCGTGTTTGGTTCAATAAAGAATTAAAATTGGATTAGGATACAAATAGAGATTTCAACTAGCGTAGCTAGATTGGTAAACCTGGAATCTGAGTCAATTTCTCGAATGTAGGAATTCGAGGACGATTCTGAATTTCCGTCTCGAAGTCTTCATCCTCTCCAGTCAAGTCCATTTTGAGGCAAGTATAGTTTGTGTTAGTTTACAGTTATTTAATTAATCGCTTTACTGCAAGTTTAAACCATGATGCAAACACGAAACTCTCTCTGAGAGCACTGTAACTACTGGGGACTGGGAAAATAGTGTAATGAGTATGACCATACTGTAACTTTACTGTAACAAATCACATATCCTTTACTGTAACAAACCCAAGCCGGTCATATTTCATTGCATGTTCAAATCACACTGTTTTACTGCTGAAACTGGTCATTTCTAAACTGTTTAAAAGTGCATGATTCTATTATTTATTTTAACTGTTTAAATTAGCATGAATTGTACTTTGCTTCCTCCTGACTGGAGATAACATTTTTAGGGAACATTGAGGATGCTGAGCTGTTATACTATACAACAGCTAATTTTGACCCGGTTCTGTACCCTGTTGGAGGACGCTGGACTTGAGGCCGGCGAGCCGAACACTTAGCTATATTTTCTGTTTCTAGATTTGTTGTTTAGAATTTTGTAATTTGACTTCAGCTTTTAATTCAGTTCTTTCACATTCCAGTTGTACTTATTTCAAGTTTAATAAAATTTCATTTTCCGAATTTTGAGTTGTGACAAATTTAGATGTTGTTGTGGATTACCTGCTAATGGAACAGCTTACTGCCGCCGTCTCAACAACGGTGCAGGCTGGACATGATCCGGTTCGACCCAATTATTTGGGATCGGGTCGTGACACTATGTTTAACTATCGACGACACCAAGCAATTCTACTTATAAGGTGACAAGCATGAGGAGTTAAGACAATCAAGGTATATAGAGAGAGATATACCTTGTGAGTCAAACAGGTGCGGATATCGTGATCGGATATCATCCTCACGTTCCCACGTTGACTCTCCTAATGAGTGATGACCCCAAGCAACCCGGACAAGGTTAATTGTTCGGTTCTTGAGTATCTTCTCTCTTCGGTCCAAAATGGACACCGGCTGCTCCTCGTAAGACAAGTTGGTACCAACAACCAACTCAGAATGATCAAGGATATGGCTGGGGTCCGATACATACCTTCGCAGCTGAGATACATGAAACACGTCATGCACCTCTCGTAACGAAGGTGGAAGGGACAGACGATAAGCAACATCGCCTACCCTATTGTCACGACCAGCACCCTAGAGTTAGGGCACGAGACATGGGTACGTCCAGCCTACGTCGCAGTGTCGGCGGTAGAACGCTGTCCTAGGTCACAACATCTAGCAATATAAAGCTTAAACAGTTTATACTCCCCGAATGGGGGTGACATGATAAAATTAGACTCAATCACAAGTAAGGAAGAAGAAGCACGATATGATATAAAACTCAAGGAAAAAACAGATGATAACATAGCTGATAGATAGATAAATGAAACTGCTGAAATGAAAGAAAATCCCAAGTACATCAGAGAGTCTAAGTGTCTAAGATAAATACATAATCCAAGAATCAAATATATACAATCACCCTTGACATACTGTAAATGAAAACATCCTAGTCTAAGGGTGTGTCATCCACAGCTAGTGGGGCCTGCTGATGGTCCAGGTCCAACATCTCATCTAGGGTGGCACCGTAAGAAGTATCCACACCAGCCTCCTCCTCGTCCTCTGTAATATTTTCAACAGGTCCAGTCAGGACAGGAGCGAGCACAATACATCTCAACAAGTCATAGCAAGAAAGGAAATATAATCATGCTAGAGAATAAAATACAGGATCTGAAGAAATAGCATAATGTAAAAGAGAGACTGTAAGTAAATATCTATGATATATATATAAAGAGAGACAGTGCTAGTGATTTAGAGTACAGACGAACATGTGAATGGCTTAGGACTGATTCATGACTACACTAAGAGTGATTCATGACTACACTACTTTGGATATTTATTCACATGACCATTCATACTCCCCCGTACCCCAATCAATACACAAGGATCCATTCAAGTTACGTTAAGATTCATGGTTATACTACGTTGCCCATAAAGGGTGATTCATGAATTGATTCGTGAAGGCTCGGTGATCATGAGGGTACATGAGTCACTAGCTGATTCCCGAAGATTCATGATGATAGAAGCATATGATACGTGATGTAAGTGAAACACACATGACAAAAGTATCTGATGCTCCCGAGAGGGATAACATCTCATGAAGGGATCCATATAGTACCAATCCGTGTTCCAACGTGTCAGCATCAAATAAGATAGTCTAAAGCAGAAAATATAATCCTAAACATGATATAAAATGATCAGAGATTGTACTCGCCTGGTATCTGAGTGTCCAACTGAAAAGTACTGTCCGAGGAGTGGTGTCTGGCTCCTATTTAGAACAGCACAAGTCACAACAAGTCCAGAATGGTAAAATGAAGCACTACTATGCATTCTATATGAATCTAGGTCAAACTAGGCCAAAGTCAACTCTTGGTCAACTCTGGTCAACCCTAGAAGTCAAACTAGGTCAACTATGGTCAAACTAGGTCAAAGTCAACTCTTGGTCAACCAAGAAGTCAAACCTAGGTCTAGCAAGTCTAAATTGGTCAATACACTACTATACTAGGCTATACTAATATCACACATTGCATTCATGGGCTATAGTCTTAGGCTAATTCTATGCCTAAACCAACTATATATCACAAGACCACATCTATATCTAAACATGATACACTCTTGATATACTTATATAATCTAATACATAGCACACATATATATGTATAATATATATATAGTGCACATACATACACATATATATGATACTTAAATATATATATACATATACATTCATTAGGAAGGAAGGAATACATAGAGTGAGTGTGAGAGACTAGAGTGAACTGTGTGAGACTATGTGGGTGAGTGGACTGAACCTATGTGTGTAAAACAGGGAACCAATGACTGTTGTCATCCTATCAACCCCCAACACCAATCAAATTGCATCACCCATAAGTCTAAAATTCAATGAAGCAATATAATGTATAAATTAACATTTAGGGGTCAACCAATTGGTTCCAGAAAAAGGGAATATAATAAGTTATTAAGGAATGAATGGCAACCAAATCTCAGTTGAAAAGGGAAAGGGAAAACAATTTAGTTCAACCACAACTATCTCAGGTTTTCAGAACTGAGGTTGGGTTCTAACATCCTGAAAATTCAGAATTGTATTTCCAGTTTCTCTTATCAGTTCAAACAATCAATTCACTCCCCAAACTCTCAGGTTTTCAGAATAGGGAGTCAATCCAGGAATCCCATTGAATCTCAGGATTTAGCTAAGAACTGGGATACCCATTCCTGTGTGTGACAGGAATGAATCTCAGGATTCAGCTAAGAACTGGGATACCCATTCCTGTGTGTGACAGGAATGAATCTCAGGATTCACCCAACAGGAAACCACTAAGTGAGTCTCAAGTTTAAATGAAAACTGAAATTGATTTGTGAACCCATAGACTTCCTATTAAACCATAAACTAAGTGACATCCCTCAATAGCATAATTCAAAATCAGGCCTTGCATAATCTCAGGTATTTTAAGAACACAGGTTTTGAGTTCTAAAAAGTCTGGGAATCCAGGAAGTTGGAATTTAATATACTCTTAGCAGTCAACCTATACACCCTCTCCTTTCGAATTCAAAACAAAGCCAAACTCCTCAAAATCGACCCACATTTCAACACACCATAAGACAACTAATAGGAGAACATAATATGAACTTAAACATGCAATAATCAACATTCAAATTGATAAAAAGAACTGTCAAAATCACATTTTAAAAAAAACTGGAAAAAGACTGAAAAGGGAATGGTATCAGAAATTCAGTAAATGTGATTGATCATTAAAAACTTGATAAAAGGTAAAATAATTGGTTGGTAATGAACTAACATCATGTGCACGTGTCTCATGAAGTGTTTGTGTCCCTGCAAGAGGACACAAACGTGTCCAATAGAATAAAACGTAAAATCAGTGTACACTGACACAGAGACTGAGACAGTCTCGTGCGGGGGTGCACGCGTGTCGTGCACCCAACACAGGCCATCCCAGGCCTCGTGCTTGTTTCCCCACCTAGTCTAGGTCTAGGTGCTCGTGTCTAAGTGTCTGCATCGTGTCCTCGCGTCGTCGTGTCTGAGAACTAGAGCCGTATCAGTGGCTAATAACAGCCTGCGCACAGTGCAGTGTATTCCCCGTGCGCGGCCGATTACTCCCTAACCCGACCATGAAATCTCGTGAAACTTGGGGAGCGTGATGACAGAAGGTGCCCCAAGCTCCCCACGAAGTTTCGTGTCAAACAAAATCGTTTCGTATCCTGTAGGGACCCCGATAGGCAGGGGATTACTGTAGCTGCGCGCGCGCGCGCGAGAGAGCGTGTGCACGCGTGTCCAATCGACTCGACACAGACTCGATTCAAGCTCAGAGCAATGGAAATGAGTAAGCGACATCAAAACACAAATTTTCATTCAAAAATTATTCGAAAATAACACAAACAAATCCACAGTGGCATTTCCACAAACACAATGAACAGTGCACTGATACGTGTCCAGTTTGGACACGAAAGGACACGAAAACTTAGGGTTTCCTATTCCTACTGTTAGGTTAGGTCTAGGGCTCCCTAATGATGCAAAAATCTCAGGATTCTATGGTGTGGATAGAGAGTTACCTCAGAGTACCCAAAGCCTCAAAAAGCTCTACAAAGAGGTGCTCCTCTTGATGGCCAAACTCCTCCAAATTGATAGAAAACTGAGAACAACCAATTCCAACAGCAAGAAAACAATAATTAGAACCTATTACAATTTGTTTGGATTAAAAAGGAGGAAAAATAGATTTTCTACAAATTTTTGAACATGGAGACTCACCTCTTTCTTCTCTTGAAATAAATTCCTAAAGAAGAGGCTAGCCCTAGATTTTGGGAGAGATTATATAGCGGGGGAATCCCTAGGTTGGCTGGACAAAATGTTAGGGTTAGGGTTTGGGCACTTGACTAATGGGCTTTGGGCCTATTTGGCTAACTATTGATTTATTGGTTAATCACAAGTCATGGCTTATGACTTAAAACTCTACTTAAGTCAAATAACCATACTATAAGTCAACTCTAGTCTAACTAGGGTGGCATGACCTAATCAAGACCAAACTCAACTAGGGTTAGCTCCTAGGTTAGTCTACCATGGTCATTACTAGTCAAAGTCAACCTAGTCAACCCTCATCACAACAATTCCAAAATAAATTCTAAAAATCCCATAAATTCAAATAAATTATAATAAATTTAAATTACCCCAAAAATGTCAAAAATACCCTCAAACTAGAAATGTGGTAGTGACAAATCTACCCTCCTTAAAAAAAATTCGTCCTCGAAATTGAAAGGCGAAATACAACTGATGAGAAGGATAGGAAGTATACCTCACGGTCTAAAAAGATAACGGTAGCGCTCGCGCATCTCATCCTCCCGCTCCCAAGTAGACTCTCCTGGAGAATGATGCCTCCATGCGACGCGTACCAAGGGTATCACCTGGTTCCTCAGAACCTTCTCCCGTCGATCCAGAATCTCCACTGGCTGCTCTGGATAGCTAAGAGAAGGCCCAACCTCTATCTCTGAATGATCAAGCACATGGCTAGGGTCAGCCACGTACCGTCTCAACTGTGATACATGGAATACGTTGTGGACCCCCACAAGTGCAGGCGGCAAGTCTAGCCTGTATGCAACGTCACCGACTCTCCCGTTGATAACGAAAGGGCCAATGAAGCGCGGGCTAAGCTTCCCGCCTCCGCCAAAACGTATCGTACCACGAGTCGGAGATATCCTCAAGAAAACCTGGTCTCCGACCTAATCACAAGCAAGGTCTCAATTAATTATAATAAACAAACATGATCAAAAATCTCAAACAAACAACCTAAATCTAATCCTACTCTAATCTGTACCTCAAACTCCAACGGCCTCCGGTGGCTATCGGCCCAGTGCCGATGTCTGTCCTGCGCCACGCGAAGTCTGTCCCTGATGAGCTTCACCTTCTCGGCTGCATCAACAACCATCTCTGGCCCCAGTAAAGCTCGCTCACCAACATCATCCCAAGATAAGGGTGTACGGCACCTACGCCCGTACAGAGCCTCGAAAGGTGACATCTCAATGCTGGCCTGAAAACTGTTGTTGTAAGCAAACTCCACCAAATGAAGGTGATCCTCCCAGGAACCTCCAAAGTCCAGGACGCACGTCCGTAGCATATCCTCAAGTGTCTGAATAGTCCCCTCCGACTGTCCGTCCGTCTGGGGGTGGTATGCAGTACTAAACTTGAGCTGAGTGCCCAAGCTAATCTGCAGACTCCTCCAGAAATGGGAAGTAAAGCGACTATCCCGATCTGAGATGATGCTGACCGGAACTCCGTGAATCCTGACTATCTACCGCATATGCATCTCCGCAAGCCTCTCTGTAGACGTACCCACCTTGAATGGCAAGAAGTGGGCCGATTTGGTCAACCTGTCAACGATGACCCAAATCGCGTCTTTTCCTCCTGGAGTACGCGACAATCCTGACACGAAGTCCATAGTGATATGCTCCCATTTCCACTCGGGAATGGACAGCAGCTGCAACAATCCACCGGGCCTCTGCCTCTCTGCCTTGACCTGCTGACAGACCAAGCACCTAGCCACGAAGCGAGCCACCTCCCACTTCATCCCGGACCACCAAACATGCTCCCTCAGATCTCGGTACATCTTGTTGGCACCAGGGTGTATGGAGTACTGAGATCTGTGGGCCTCCTGCATAACCTGCTCCCTGAGCTCTCCGCTGGACACACATAATCTGGAACCGTGCCTCAAGGCACCATCATCTGCAAGAGAAAACTCGCCCTCCAGCAATCCTGCTCGAACCTGCTCTCGGAGACACCGCAGAGCAACGTCCTCAAACTGTGCCGACTTGATCCTCTCCACCAAGTCTGACTGAATCTGCATCCCCCATAACTGCATCTGCACTCCGGGCACGAACACCTCTATCCCAAGGCTCTCCAAGTCGGCAAGCAGCTGCCGATCCATGGTCAAACAAATGGCTGTCGGATACCTACTCAAGGCATCGGCAACCACGTTGGCCTTCCCTGGGTGATACTGAAGTAGGATGTCGAAATTCTTTCATCAACTCTAGCCATCTGCGCTGTCTCATGTTCAACTCCTTCTGAGTGAACACATACTTTAAGCTCTTGTGATCTGTGAAGATCTCCACCCTCTCCCCGTACAGATAATGCTTCCACAACTTCAAGACAAATATCACCGCTGCCAGCTCCAGGTCGTGGGTAGGGTTGTTCTTCTCATGGGGACGTAATTGCCTGGAAGCATAGGCAATCACCTTCCCATGCTGCTGCAAGACGCAACCCAGCCCCTTTCCTGAAGCGTCACTATAAATAGTGAAACCACCTGATCCTGAAGGCAATGTCAGAATCGGAGCTGTCGTAAGCCGCTTCTTCAACTCATCAAAAGCTGCCTGACACTCCTCTAACCAAACGAACTCAGCATCCTTCCGGGTCAACCGAGTCAACGGCTCTGCAACCAGGAAGAAATCCTGCACAAATCTCCGATAATATCCTGCCAGCCCCAGGAAACTCCTGATCTCTGCAACTGAAGTCGGAGCTGCCCATGCCTCAACTGCTACAATCTTCTTGGGGTCAACTGAGATCCCATCTCCAGTCACAACGTGCCCCAAGAAGTCCACCCGGTCCAAGAAAAACTCACACTTGGAGAGCTTCCCGTAAAGCTGCTCCTTCCTGAGAGTCTCCAGCACGATCCTCAAATGCTCCTCGTGCTTCTCTTCAGTCTTGGAATATACCAAGATGTCGTCAATGAACACCACCACAAACTGATCCAGATACTGGTGGAACACCTTGTTCATAAGGTTCATAAACACTGCTGGTGCAATGGTTAGCCCGAACGGCATAACCAAAAACTCAAACTGCCCGTACCGCGTCCTGAAAGCGGTCTTGGAAATATCCTCCCTCTTCACCTTCACCTGGTGATATCCCGACCTCAGATCAATCTTGGAAAATACCCGAGCTCCGCTCAACTGGTCAAAAAGATCGTTGATCCGCGACAGTGGCTATTTGTTCTTGATCGTGAGGTTGTTGAGTGCCCTATAGTCAATACACATCCGTACTGACCCATCCTTCTTCGGCACAAACAACACTGGTGCACCCCATGGCGACGAACTCGAGCGGATGAAGCCCTTGTCCTGCAGCTCATCCACCTGCTTCTTCAGCTCCACCAGTTCGCTGTTGTTTACCCGATAGACATGCTGAGAGATAGGTTCCGCTCCTGGAACCAAGTCTATCGAGAACTCTATGTCTCTGTCTGGTGGCAACCCCGGCAACTCCTCTGGAAAAACATCCATATACTCTGCTATCAAGGGGTGTGGAATCGCCTGCTCCTCGACCGAGACTCCACAGAAGACTCCGTTGCTCTGCTCTGCCTGACGTCTGGAGTACTCGAACTCTGGCTCCCCCGGCGCTCTGAAGAGAACTCTACCCCCTCTGCAATCAATGCTGGCGTGGTGCCTGCTCAACCAATCCATGCCTAGTACTATATCGTAGTTCGGCAATGGCATTACGAGCAGGCTCACCTCCAACTCGCGACCTCCCAAAACAACACTCCGCCCCTTACAAATATCACGTACGAGGATAATGCCACCCCCAGTCGTGATCTTGTAAGTCCTAGGCAACGATTCAGCTTATGATACCGTGTCTAATCGCAAACGATACAGATATGAAGCTATGCGAAGCACCGGAATCAAACAATGCAAAAGCTGGTCTGGAGTCGAGAAGAACCGAACCTGCGATCAGCTCTCCTATCGCCTCAGCATCCTCAGCTGCCATGGCGAAAGCTCGCCCCTGCTGGCCTCCCCTGGCCTGCTGCTGGTGCTGCACAAACCGCTGCTGCTGAGTCGGCAACGGTCCCTTCTGCGGTCCCCCTGGAGCCTTGGCTCCAGCTCCTGCTCCCTGTGCTACCCTGCCAGTATACTGAGCGCAGTCCCTCATCTAATGGTTCGCTGCTCCGCAAAGAAGGCATCTACCCAACCTCTTCCTACACTCGTCCCACCCGTGCCCTGGCTTCTTGCAATAAGCACAGGTGGCGACCTGCTGCCTCGGTGCCTGCTGCTGCACCCTCTACTGCTGATACTGCACTGGCTGCTGCCTCGGCTGCTGGAACTGCTGCGGCTGGAACCTCTGCTGCTGGTGGTGCTGCTGGTGCTACTGCTGAAAGTGCGGCCCCTTGGCCGGTCCTCCGCTGCTGCTGCCTCCCTGGGAGTCTCGGCCCCTCTTGAGCCTAAGCTCAGATCATCCTCTACAGCTAGTGCGTCCACCAGGATCTCCTCAAATGTAGCGTTGCGGACATTCTTGGTGTAGGACTTAACCTCCTTTACCAAGCCCTTCCGGAACCTCCGGGCCTTCGTCGTCTCTGACAGGTCCTCCATAAATCTGCTCAGGCGGCAGAACTACCCTGCGTACTCCTCCACGGACTGGCTCCCCTGGACCAGGGCCTCGAACTGGGTCTCGAGGGCTCCCAGTGCTGCGTCTGGAAAGAACTTCTCCTTGAACAGCTTCTTAAATGATGCCTAAGTCTGTCCTGCTGTGCCGACCCTCGGGTCGGTCTGGTACCATGTACGGGCCAGATCCTGCATCATACTGGCCGCTGCCTCTATCTAGAGCCTCGTCGGAATCTCAGCCAGCCTGAAGATCTCCTCCATATGCTCGATCCACTCATCGGCATACAGGATCCCCTCTGTCCCTCGGAAATCTCTCGGGTGCATCTTCTGGAAGTCCTGGATGCCCTTCTCCCGCGGCTGGTGCGACTGCGGGGCTGCCGCTGGCTGAGCTACGACCCTCTCTACTGCTGTCACTGCCAGCTCAATGCCTCGAGTGAGCTCTGCCGTGTGCCTCTGCTGCTGGGTCTGCTGGCCCTCCATGTACTGCCTGAAGAAGGCTAACAGCTGCACTGCGTCCACTGTCCCCGGAGGTAGCTGCTGGTAAGGATCCTTTGGGAGAACTGGGTCCTGCCTCCGAGCCGGTGGAAGCATACCCTCTGCTGCTGCTGCCGGGGTCTCAATACGAACAGAGGTGGCAGGAGCTGCAGTCCCCTGGCCCCGCTGTACTGGCTGAGAGGTAGCAGTCCCCTCCATAGCATCCTCATGAATGGTACGCTGCGATCGAGTCTCTACCATCCTGAAGATAGACAAACAAGAGTATCAATTTCTGAGAAAGAAGCGATATAACAAAGGCGGACAATTAAAATTCAAAAGGATCAGCTGACAATAAGGATTTAGATGGCAATAAAAGAATTTTTTCTAATGTGATTGAGTACATTAAAAATTAATGTCCTATATCCTACTGCAGGCTGTAGTGATACTCTAGTCCGAATACCACTACACTTCTAGTCTAGACCTGCATAGGCCACCACTAAAAACGTGTCACGACCCGCACCCTAGAGTTAGGGCACGAGACGTGGGTACGTCCAGCCTACGCCGCAGTGTCGGCGGTAGAACGCTGTCCTAGGTCACAACATCTATCAATATAAAGCTTAAACAGTTTATACTCCCCGAATGGGGGTGACATGATAAAAGTAGACTCAATCACAACTAAGGAAGAAAAAGCACGATATGATATAAAACTCAAGAAAAAACAGATGATAACATAGCTGATAGATAGATAAATGAAACTGCTGAAATGAAAGGAAATCCCAAGTACATCAGAGAGTCTAAGTGTCTAAGATAAATACATAATCCCATAATCAAATATATACAATCATCCTTGACATACTGTAAATGAAAACATCCTAGTCTAAGGGTGTGTCATCTACAGCTAGTGGGGCCTGCTGATGGTCCAGGTCCAACATCTTATCTAGGGTGGCACCGTAATAGGTATCCACACCAGCCTCCTCCTCGTCCTCTGTAATATTTTCAACAGGTCCAGTCAGGACAGGAGCGAGCACAATACATCTCAACAAGTCATAGCAGGAAAGGAAATATAATCATGCTAGAGAATAAAATACAGGATCTGAAGAAATAGCATAATGTAAAAGAGAGACTGTAAGTAAATATCTATGATATATATATATAAAGAGAGACAGTGCTAGTGATTTAGAGTACAGACGAACATGTGAATGGCTTAGGACTGATTCATGACTACACTAAGAGTGATTCATGACTACACTACTTTGGATATTTATTCACATGACCATTCATACTCCCCCGTACCCCAATCAATACACAAGGATCCATTCAAGTTACGTTAAGATTCATGGTTATACTACGTTGCCCATAAAGGGTGATTCATGAATTGATTCATGAAGGCTCGGTGATCATGAGGGTACATGAGTCACTAGCTGATTCCCGAAGATTCATGATGATAGAAGCATATGATACGTGATGTAAGTGAAACACACATGACAAAAGTATCTGATGCTCCCGAGAGGGATAACATCTCATGAAAGGATCCATATAGTACCAATCCGTGTTCCAACGTGTCAGCATCAAGTAAGATAGTCTAAAGTAGGAAATATAATCCTAAACATGATATGAAATGATCAGAGAATGTACTCGCCTGTTATCTGAGTGTCCAACTGAAAAGTATTGTCCGAGGAGTGGTGTCTGGCTCCTATTTAGAACAGCACAAGTCACAACAAGTCCAGAATGGTAAAATGAAGCACTACTATGCATTATACATGAATCTAGGTCAAACTAGGCCAAAGTCAACTCTTGGTCAACTCTGGTCAACCCTAGAAGTCAAACTATGTCAACTATGGTCAAACTAGGTCAAAGTCAACTCTTGGTCAACCAAGAAGTCAAACCTAGGTCTAGCAAGTCTAAATTGGTCAATACACTACTATACTAGGCTATACTAATATCACACATTGCATTCATGGGCTATAGTCTTAGGCTAATTCTATGCCTAAACCAACTATATATCACATGACCACATCTATATCTAAACATGATACTCTCTTGATATACTTATATAATCTAATACATAGCACATATATATATATATATATATATATATATATATATATATATATATATATATATATATATATATATATATAGGAAGCGGATCAAAGGCCCCGTCCGTGGAGCCCCGTCGAAGCCCCGCCCCCCCTGCACCATCGGATCGCGCGGGGCCCGCGTGGGGCCCGCCCCCGCCCGCGCGATCCAACGGCTAAGAGAGGGCGGGGCTTCGGCGGGGCTCCGCGGGCGGGGCTCCCGATCCACTCCTATATATATATATATATATATATATATATATATATATATATATATATATATATATATATATATAGTGCACATACATACACATATATATGATACTTAAATATATATATATATATATACATATACATTCATTAGGAAGGAAGGAATACATAGAGTGAGTGTGAGAGACTAGAGTGAACTGTGTGAGACTATGTGGGTGAGTGGACTGAACCTATGTGTGTAAAACCGGGAACCAATGACTGTTGTCATCCTATCAACCCCCAACACCAATCAAATTACATCACCCATAAGTCTAAAATTCAATGAAGCAATATAATGTATAAATTAACATTTAGGGGTCAACCAATTGGTTCCAGAAAAAGGGAATGTAATCGGTTATTAAGGAATGAATGGCAACAAAATCTCAGTTGAAAAGGGAAAGGGAAAACAATTTAGTTCAACCACAACTATCTCAGGTTTTCAGAACTGAGGTTGGGTTCTAACATCCTGAAAATTCAGAATTGTATTTCCAGTTTCTCTTATCAGTTCAAACAATCAATTCACTCCCCAAACTCTCAGGTTTTCAGAACAGGGAGTCAATCCAGGAATCCCATTGAATCTCAGGATTTAGCTAAGAACTGGGATACCCATTCCTGTGTGTGACAGGAATGAATCTCAGGATTCAGCTGAGAACTGGGATACCCATTCATGTGTGTGACAGGAATGAATCTCAGGATTCACCCAACAGGAAACCACTAAGTGAGTCTCAGGTTTAAATGAAAACTGAAATTGATTTGTGAACCCATAGACTTCCTATTAAACCATAAACTAAGTGACAGCCCTCAATAGCATAATTCAAAATCAGGCCTTGCATAATCTCAGGTATTTTAAGAACACAGGTTTTGAGTTCTAAAAAGTTTGGAAATCCAGGAAGTTGGAATTTAATATACTCTTAGCAGTCAACCTATACACCCTCTCCTTTCGAATTCAAAACAAAGCCAAACTCCTCAAAATCGACCCACATTTCAACACACCATAAGACAACTAATAGGAGAACATAATATGAACTTAAACATGCAATAATCAACATTCAAATTGATAAAAAGAACTGTCAAAATCACATTTTAAAAAAAACTGGAAAAAGACTGAAAAGGGAATGGTATCAGAAATTCAGTAAATGTGATTGATCATTAAAAACTTGATAAAAGGTAAAATAATTGGTTGGTAATGAACTAACATCATGTGCACGTGTCCCATGAAGTGTTTGTGTCCCTGCAAGAGGACACAAACGTGTCCAATAGAATAAAACGTAAAATCAGTGTACACTGACACAGAGACTGAGACAGTCTCGTGCGGGGGTGCACGCGTGTCGTGCACCCAACACAGGCCATCCCAGGCCTCGTGCTTGTTTCCCCACCTAGTCTAGGTCTAGGTGCTCGTGTCTAAGTGTCTGCATCGTGTCCTCGCGTCGTCGTGTCTGAGAACTAGAGCCGTATCAGTGGCTAATAACAGCCTGCGCACAGTGCAGTGTATTCCCCGTGCGCGGCCGATTACTCCCTAACCCGACCATGAAATCTCGTGAAACTTGGGGAGCGTGATGACAGAAGGTGCCCCAAGCTCCCCACGAAGTTTCGTGTCAAACAAAATCGTGTTGTGTCCTGTAGGGACCCCGATGGGCAGGGGATTACTGTAGCTGTGCGCACGCGCGCGAGAGAGCGTGTGCACGCGTGTCCAATCGACTCGACACAGACTCGATTCAAGCTCAGAGCAATGGAAATGAGTAAGCGACATCAAAACACAAATTTTCATTCAAAAATTATTCGAAAATAACACAAACAAATCCATAGTGGCATTTCCACAAACACAATGAACAGTGCACTGATACGTGTCCAGTTTGGATACGAAAGGACACGAAAACTTAGGGTTTCCTATTCCTACTGTTAGGTTAGGTCTAGGGCTCCCTAATGATGCAAAAATCTCAGGATTATATGGTGTGGATAAAGAGTTACCTAAGAGTACCCAAAGCCTCAAAAAGCTCCACAAAGAGGTGCTCCTCTTGATGTCCAAACTCCTCCAAATTGATAGAAAACTGAGAACAACCAATTCCAACAGCAAGAAAACAATAATTAGAACCTATTGCAATTTGTTTGGATTAAAAAGGAGAAAAAATGAATTTTCTAGGGATTTTTGAACATGGAGACTCACCTCTTTCTTCTCTTGAAATAAATTCCTAAAGAAGAGGCTAGTCCTAGATTTTGGGAGAGATTATATAGTGGGGGAATACCTAGGTTGGCTGGACAAAATGTTAGGGTTAGGGTTTGGGCACTTGACTAATGGGCTTTGGGCCTATTTGGCTAACTATTGATTTATTGGTTAATCACAAGTCATGGCTTATGACTTAAAACTCTACTTAAGTCAAATAACCATACTATAAGTCAACTCTAGTCTAACTAGGGTGGCATGACCTAATCAAGACCAAACTCAACTAGAGTTAGCTCCTAGGTTAGTCTACCATGGTCATTGCTAGTCAAAGTCAACCTAGTCAACCATCATCCCAACAATTCCAAAATAAATTCTAAAAATTCCCATAAATTCAAATAAATTATAATAAATTTAAATTACCCCAAAAATGTCAAAAATACCCTCAAACTAGAAATATGGTAGTGACACCTATCAAGGATAACAAATGGTCCTACGTATCTCGGACTCAACTTCCCGCGAACGCCAAATCTAATGACACCACGGGTAGGTGAGATCCGCAAGAACACGTGGCCCCCAACAGAAAACTCTAGCGGCCTACGATGCTGGTCCGCCCAATGACGATGCCGATCCTGCGCAACTCGAAGTCGCTCTCTAATTCCCTTAATCAATTCAACTGTCTGAACAATCATTTCCGGGCCTAACATCTTCCTCTCCCCGATATCATCCCATGCTAGTGGCGACCTACACTTCTTACCATATAGTGCTTCAAATGGCGCCATCTGGATACTGGCTTGATAACTGTTGTTATAAGAAAACTCAACTAAGTGCAGGTGGCTCTCCCAAGATCCTCCAAAATTTAGGGTACAAGCTCGCAACATATCTTCTAGGGTCTGAATTGTTCTTTCTGATTGCCCGTCTGTCTGGAGATGGTAAGCCGTGCTAAATCTTTACTTGGTAACCAGACTATGATGTAAGCTCTTCCAGAAATGTGATGTAAAACGGGTATCTCGGTCTGACACAATGCTGACGGGGACTCCATGCTGCCTGACTATCTGCTGCATATACAACTCTGCCAACTTTTCTGTAGATTGTCCTACTCTGAAAGGAAGAAAGTGTGCCACCTTTGTAAGCCGATCTACTATCACCCAAATAGCATCTTTACCACTTGGTGATCTCGGTAAACCGGTCACAAAGTCCATTGTGATGTGTTCCCACTTCCATTCCGGGATAGGAAGTGGTTGCAATAACCCAGCTGGCCTCTGTTGTTCTGCCTTCACTTGCTGACATACCAAGCAACGGAAAACAAATCTAGCTATCTCCCTCTTCATCCCGTTCCACCAGAAGTGCTGCTTGATATCTTGGTACATCTTGGTCCCTCCAGGGTATATAGAATACTAAGAACTGTAAGCTTCTGTCATAACCTCATGTCTGATATCTCCACTAGGCACACATAGGCGTGATCCAAACCTAAGTGTACCATCTTCATGAATTTGCATCTCCTTTCTGAGTCCTGACTCACATTTTGCTCTAAGCTTCTGAATCCTTGGGTCCTGTGCCTGAGCTACCTTGATCCTGTCTACCAAGTCGGATTGAACTTGTAAACTTGTTAGAACTCCTACATCACTAGGAAGTATAATTTCGATGCCCATCTCCTGAAGGTCTTCTAAGATGTGCTTCTGGGTTGTCAACATAAATGCGTCGCCTCTCCTGCTAAGAGCGTCTGCTACCACATTAGTCTTGCCTGGATGATACTGAAGCTCCACGTCATAATCCTTGATCAACTCTAACCATCTTCTCTGCCTCATGTTCAGCTCCTTCTGAGTAAAGATGTACTTCAGACTTTTATGGTCTGTGTACATGTCCACTCGGTCACCATATAAGTAATGCCTCCATAGCTTCAAAGCAAATACTACTGCCGCCAACTCCAAATCATGAGTTGGGTAATTCTTCTCGTGGTCTCGAAGTTGCCTAGATGTGTATGCTATCACCTTCCCATGTTGCATGAGGACACATCCAAGTCCTTTACCTGACGCATCACAATATACAGTAAAACCTCCAGGTCCAACTGGTAATGTAAAAATAGGCGCTGATATCAACTTCTGCTTCAGATTCTCAAATGAAGCCTGGCATTCTGCTGACCAGACGAATGGTACATCCATTCGTGTCAAGCGGGTCATGGGTGCTGAAAGTCTTGCAAAGTCTGCTACGAATCTCCTGTAATATCCTGCCAATCCCAAGAAACTCCGCACATCAGCTACGGTCTTGGGTACTGGCCAACTCTCTACTGCTTCTATCTTCTTGGGATCCACTGCTACTCCAGCTCCTGATATGATATGACCCAAAAATGAAATGTGATCCGACCAAAACTCACACTTGCTGAGCTTGGCATACAACTGGTTCTCTCTCAGAACCTGTAACACTTTCCTGAGGTGGTCTTCATGCTCCTCTTCACTGGCAGAATATACGAGAATGTCGTCAAGAAATACAACGACAAACTGATCTAAGTATAGCATAAAGATGCGGTTCATCAAATCTATAAATATTGCTGGAGCATTGGTCAAACCAAACGGCATTACTAAGAATTCATAATGCCCATACTTCGACCTGAATGATGTCTTGGGAATATCCTCCTTCCGAACCCTCACTTGATGATACCCTGAACGAAGATCTATCTTGGAGAAAACTCTAGCTTTGCTCAACTGATCAAACAAGTCGTCGATCCTGGATAGTAGGTACTTGTTCTTTACTGTTGCCGCGTTAAGCTTCCTGTAATCGATGCACAATCTGGATGACCCATCCTTCTTCCCCACAAGTACCACTGGTGCTGCCCATGGTGATATGCTAGCTCGGATGAACTTCTTCTCCTTCAGTTCCTCTATGTGCTGATATACCTTGGCCTGCTCTGAATCCGCCATTCTGTAAACTCGATCTGATATTGGTCAACCGACCAGTTGCTGCAGGGCCTATATAAGGCATCCTCTCTCTCTCAAGACTGATTACAGAATAGAAAGAGAAGACACCAGAAAGTTTATGAAGTGTTCTTTAGCATAAGTAAACAGAGAATTCAGACGTGTTCTTTAACACAGTTCTGATCTGCAGCCTTCCAGAGAGAGGGGAAAGGCGCCGCACCAGCGTTGCTTTTGCACGGGAGTTCGTGTCCATCCGAGGAGTCAGAAGAGCATGAGTGTTCCAAGTTCTCCGACGAACTTGCTGGCTCCTGGAAGCTGTTCGTGTAGGCGAATAAAGCTTTGAGCAACGGTGATCATTCACCCCAGCAGGCCATCTTCCATCTTTTGCATGTCATCTTCTTCGCTGTCGTGATTACGAAATCTTTTTAGATTCTCGTAATATCATAACGATATCTTTTTAGATCTTCGTTATACTTGCGCAACCTTCCTAGAAGTGTTGCGTTGGAACATTGTTTTTACAATTGTTTCATATTCTCAGTTTTCCATCGAAAAATTGTGCCCCGGCACTAACAATTCCCAATGGAAGGAAAATTAGGGGGAAAAGTGATTCCATCCATCCAAGGAAGGAATCACTTTCCCACATTGAAGTATTCACTTTCCTTTCCAAATTCCTTGGCATTGCCAAACATCGGAAAGAAAAATCAATAGGAATTAAAGTTTCCCAAAGGAAAGGAAATGACAAGGAATTGATTTTCTTTCCCTTCCATTCCGCGAACCAAACGAGGCCTTAGTGTACATACTCTCGCATATAATATGTTGAATATATTTTTATCGTCTTTTTTCTACCCTGTCGCTGTAAAAGTTGCTTTTTATTGTTGTTGATCATGTTATTCTAAAGAGCAGTTCTTGACGCAGTTGGCGTGACACCACAGGGAGAAGAAGTGGGCCTGCCACACTCTCTGAGGCGTATGGGGCAGTGCACTTTCACTCAGGTTGTAAATATGGGCACTCTTCTTCTGCATGCTTTATCAAGTGGTTCCCTTGTGAAATACAACTAATCTTCCTTCTACCTTTTGAACTATGTTGTTTAGGCAATTGAATCAACCCTTCTCTTAGCTATATTCTTTATTGTCACACTTCTATAGCTATCAAAAAATAAAATATGTGAAAAGGTGATTCTGACATGTTTGTTGATGTCTCTACTCGTCCTTTATTCTTACCCGTCTAAGGTGTGCTAGTGTAAGGTTGAGCCAGTTTCCAGGTGGTTCTAGTCCTACCTTATTTTGGAGTTGAAACAAATCAACAATATTGATTTTATTATTAGATATTATGAAAGGTCAATACAACTATGAATATATATAGATGGAGAACGGATCCATATCCGTATAGGAGTAAGAGAAGAAATATGCATCCATATAGGAGAAGGAATTTAATCCTAAATCTAATTTATATCTTAACACCCCCCTTCAAACTCATGGTGGGTCAAACAATATGAGTTTGTCCAATAAAAACTGAAATCGTGGTAAGGGGTGTGACTTTGTAAAGAAATCGGCCAGTTGATCAGCAAAGGTCACATATGGTAGAGAAATATTGCCTGCCAAAAAATGCTCACGGATGAAGTGACAATCAATCTCAATGTGCTTTGTCTGTTCATGAAAAACTGGATTGTTCGCAATCTGTATAGCACTTTTGTTATCACAGTGAAGCGACTTAGGTCCTGTAGGAGCAATGTCCATATCAGATAGCAGTTTACGTACATGGACGATCTCCCTGGTGGTGGCAGCCATAGCTCTATACTCTGCTTCAGCAGAAGAACGTGCAATAACGTCTTCTTTTTTGCTTCGCCATGAATTCGGGATGATATAGTCCGCCAGAATGATATAGTCCGCCAGAATGATATTGCTGCTACTGGAGAGGACCGCCTGTCCTCCGGAAAGCTTTCGGGCTTCGGCAAAAAACTCCCTAGCAGCGCCATAACGTTCCTTCCCTTCGTTGAAGTTACCCTTCTTGAAAGGAGAGAACTGGAGTCCTGGATCTCCGGCAAAACGATGAAGCTCCCAGATCTGATATGAGGGGAAGCATTTGATGTAGCGCTTCTCCTCCCAAATACTCCAGATTCTGAACCTGAACATGTTCTGGAATCTAGAAGCACTAGCTTTAGCCCCTTCCCAGCAAATTTCTGGGATCAGTTGTTTGTAGATGTTTTCATCCATGGAGCAGATGAACATCTCATGAACAAAACCATTTTTAATCTGTACAGGCAGGTTGACAATCTCCTGGAAACAAGATACCAGGTGAATGTTCCCGTAGCTTGAATATAAAACCTCTAACCCTTCAAAATACTTAGTGATATTTGAGTCATCTAAGCGTCTGAAGTATGTTAGAAGCCGGGCCTCATCAATCAGCCCCTGCTTGTACCTTGTGAACATTCCCTGAGCCATACCTTCAGCATCCATGCTTTGGGTTCTTTCGTCATCAATGGACAGGGAAGAGCAGAGCTTCAGTAAGTCTGGTATTCAAAGATTGACCAGATCATGACTGTTTATCTGCTCAAGGATCTTGCAGAGTTCTTTATGTTCAGAGGAAGGTCCACTGAACAAATCTTTTTCCATGGCATCCAGAGCAGGTGATCTTGATATAGCACTGTATGCCATCATCACAAGAGTCTGTTGTCTGACTTCATGGAGTTTAGCATTGAGCTGCTCAGACTTAGCACGAACAGCAAGAAATTGTTTTTCAATTTGGGATAACAAAAAATTGGCTCCCTTGGTGTCGTTAGACTGAATGGCTCGGTAGCAGCCATTAAACTTATCCCAAGAATCTTTGTCATTTTTTTCTAATTCATGGTTATACCAGTTCTTAACAACAATACTGGCAGAAGTCTTGTTCTGTTGGAAAGGTACGAGCCTCTTAGGTCCGCCTTTCAAATTTTGGGCCTGTGTGCCCTGTTGAGCCTGTGTGGCAATCAATTGCGCCAATCATGAATTAGACGAGTCCCAGCGGGACGCCCGTCATCAATATACAATATACAATAGATAATATAACCAGATACCGCTCCCTGCCCGTGTGGCAGATTTGCAGTATCTGTGGGGACCAACCGGCCTGTCGGGCACTACTAGTCCCAAGAGGGCTGCAATGTAAGAACTCGGAAATCCATTCTCTCCATGCAATCATTATTTTATTTAACTTAATAGTCTCTACGTTAAGTGAAATCCCATGCCGTGGATCATGGTCATTCAAATGAGTACTTCCGTACAAGTATGATATGCCCAACTCTATAACGATACCCGTGCGGTTAGGTTGTAGATCTTACATAGCGTAATGCAACAATCAAAACTAACCACGGAATAATCATGCCTTGACCATCAAGTACACATGCTGCTTTTGCAGAAAAATAAATAAATAAATTGAAGCCTGCATGTGTGCCTGTATGTCAATATTCGGGATCGGCCAATCGATTATAATAGTTCATAGTTAATATGAACGTGTCTCATTCATTCAATTTAATAAGACGACTAGCCAGTCTCTTAGTTCCAACTAGGAACGCATGATCAATTATTAGTCAAGTAACAGTCGGGGTCAATTCGTGACAAGGCATAAAAGTCAAATTAGTATTAAGCATGGTCGAGTCCATAACTAGTATAAAATAGTTGGTAACATATTCTTGAAACCAAGAAAAAGATCTACAACTTTCATGTTGGGAGTTGAAAGAAATTCTAGCCACAATTCAGTCAAAATATGACATATAACAGTCAGAAACAACAAAAATAGGCATATGCGGCCTATTCTGCGACATGCATGCGGACTAACTACGACATGCGGCTCATGCGGCATATGCGGCCCAACTGCGATACCATATGCGGCTCAACTACGACATGCGCCTCATGCGGCTCATTCGCGACACCATATGCGCCTACTGTGACATACGCCTCATGCGGCTCAACTGCGACACCATATGCGCCTACTGCGACATACGCCTCATGCGGCTTATTCGCGACATCATATGCGCCTACTGCGACATGCGTCTCATGCGGCTCATTCGCGACACCATATGCGGCTACTGCGACATGCGCCTCATGCGGCTCAACTGCGACACCATATGCGCCTACTGCGACATGCGCCTCATGCGGCTCATTCGCGACATCATATGCACCTACTGCGACATGCGCCTCATGCGGCTCAATCGCGACACCATATGCGCCTACTGCGAAATGCTCCTCATGCTGCAGATGAATATAGAAACGAACAAAAATACTTTTGGCCATAACTTCCACAAAATAAATCGAAATCTAACTTTTCAAAAACCAAACTTTAGTAGAATTAAATTCTCTACAACATGGAACCACTTATTTTCAAAAACAACAATGTTTGATAGATCAAAACTCTAAAATTCATATGAAAACCATAACTTAAAACTTAGATCTACACCCAACCATCCATGGAAATCAAGAACTTCAAGACCTAAACTTGTAGAGGAAGAGAAGATGAACAACATGGACTAAAAATAAATGGGGATGCATGAAATCCCTCATGGTGTGCAAGATGTACTTGCCGCTCACAAGTGGGTTAGGGTTTTGTGGAGGAGTAAATGTGAATGAATGAAGAAAGAGAATGAAAGAAGAAGTTTTATATCAAGGTCAAGTGGATCTCCACCATTCATTCTCTCCACCAAATCCAAGCCATCAATTCCCTTCCATGTTGAACCAAACCACACCAAGTTGGTTTACCATGAACCGAAATGAACCAAGAGCCAAGATAAAGCAGAAAAATAAAATACAGGAAAAATTAATAAGCGAAAAATTGAAGAATTTAAATACAGAACAAATACATGATAAATATTGAATAAATACATTCAAGAAATACACGTATAAAATACTTATTCTGGAAACGGGGAGTGACAGCCGTCACAGTCGGAGACGGTACCAAAGGGGCATCAGGGTTGAAAGAAGATAACCCACGGAAGAAGGACCGACACCAGCAGTCGACGGACCGGTACCAGTAGAAGACGGACCGACACCATCAGCAGACAGACCGGCAGCAGCAGACGGAGGCAGAAAATACGTGACAAATTGGTCCCTTAAGGACGACACCGCCTCGTGCAGCTGCGTAAGCTGCGACCTAACATCGTCTGTCGGGGCCACGGGAGGAGGTGGTGTCGGTAAAAATCTCTGCGTCGCCATGTGCAACAGTCCTAGGAAGCTGACTCCGTACAGGAGCCTTTTCTTAAAGCCGCCGACGGTATCTACGAACAAGTCGTTGCGAGCGGCCAAAGAAGAGAATGTCCGGACGGACGTCGTTTCACCGACATCCTCGATGTCAGTTAACTGAGCCCGACTAAGGGCCTCACGATACGCAGTCTATTAAATGAATGTGTTTATATTATAAGATTTACCTAAGTTATAATCTAAATCCTATGTTTCTCTAAGTTAAATGTGAATCCTAAGTTTACCTAAGTGTCCGAATACTTTTAATTCTAACGTAAATCTCATAAACATAATTACTTACATCAGTCTCCTTGGCCCTCTCGTCGACGAAGCTCCCGTCCTTCCGTCTTTTGTGCGTATGCTGGAACACGTCGTGCATGGTGACCGATTCTAGCGTCCTTCCCTCCTTCACCGCCCGTTGGGCCTGCATACGAAATTTTCGTAGAACTTAATTAACTCCGTATATTAATAATACCTAATTCGATAGTGAAATGAATTTACGGTACCTCACCAGATCTGCAAGCGTCGCTGCGTGGGGCCTTGATCCCGCCGTATGAAGCCCCGCGGCCTGACGGTTCGCCTTCGCGTTCTCCGATTTCTCCTTGTACGCAGGAGTATCCATCATACCTAAGAGGTCCTCATAATACTCCTGCCGGATCCAATTCGGCCTCGTATGTCCCATTTTCAGGTCATGAATCATATTCCGTATCTTCTTCGAGGCAGCGCTTCTGTAGGTCCTACGGATCGCGTCCTCGCGATAGGGAACCACCAGTAGGTCGTCTAACATAGAAATTCAATTATCACGTAATTTAAAAAATAGTTGATTAAAGAATAACTAATAATTAACCAGAATATATAAATATATACCCTCAACTCGTCGAGCCAAGCGTACTTTAAGTTCGGGGGCACCGACAAAAAGTTAAAATAGGGACCATGGAAGTTGGTCATAATTTCTCCAAGAGCCCTGTCAACATTAAACGAAAAAAACCTACAAAAGAAGAAACGACTGGATCATTAACTTGAATAAATGAAAAAAATTTAATAAATTATCTTAAATTTACTTACGAGGTCCCCGCGGGCCATAACTCTCGTCGGAACTCGCCTCTCGGCCTCTGGTGCCGTCGGAGGATCCGCGGATCCGCGCATGTACTCCCCAGTAAACGGATGGAACCGAGTATGGGGGTACTCCGGGACCCACTGTGCAGTAACTGGGGGATCCACTGGTGGATCCGCTGCTGTTGGTTTCGATAGCGGAACGGATCCGCTAGCAGATCCGGACTCATGCCTCGATGAAATGGTCGATCGATGGCGGGATGCGTATGTGCCCGGGGTACTCTCCGGGTCGGGGTCGCTGGATGGGGTTACATCTAGGGAAGATTAAATGCGACCACGACCACCAGCACCACTACGACCACGACCACGACCACCACCACCACCACCACCACCACCACCACCACGGCCAGCCATCATGACCTGTAAATAGAACACATAAACATAATTAACAATATAAAAGTGTAAATGAATATAAAATTCTAAACTAAAATATACATACCACCAGTAGGGAGACGAGTGCCGCCGCGACGAAAAAGACTAGGAGTGTCATCTGCAATAAGTAAATAATCGAATGAAAAAAATATGAATTCACGTAATTGCTTTTATGAGGTCAAACTTAATTCACGTAATTGGAAGTGTTTTTAATATACAACAATATTTAACCTAATCATCGTCTTCGTTCTCATCCTCGGCCTCGTCTTCATCATCATCCTCCTCCTCCTCCTCATCCTCATCCTTATCTTCATCGTCGATTTCATCTGTATCCTCATCCCCATCAAATTCTTCTTCTTCTTCTTCGTCTTCTTCTTCTTCTTCTGCCTCAATATTTGGGACAAGACGCATATTTCTTCCCTGGTTGACAGCTAAGTCTTGTGTATCAACCTCTTCCTCCCCTCTTTTTTTCTCAACAATATCTTCAACATCCATTGTATCCGAGTGTTGATCCAAGTATTGGGACTTTTCGATCTGGTCCTCTTGGTATGTTGGGTCTCCAACGTTGAATGTATTTCTAGATTTAATCTTGCATACTGCCCACCAGTCAAATCGATCTCTACGACGCCTTGGGTAGCTTGTATAGTAGACTTGAACAGCTTGATTTGCTATCGCAAATGTATCGGACCCTCTATACCTCCTGCAATGATTTATATCGACAAATCCAAATTGTTTATCGATTCTCCAACCGATATTTGGTGTCGTATCGAACCACTCACATTTGAACATCACAATATGCATATCATATGGGCCAGTATATTGTAAATCTACAATATCCCGAAGCACTCCATAATAGTCAAAGTTCGGCTCGTCGTCATAGATGGTGCCTCTTATGCAAACACCGAAATCCTTGGTACTGATGCCGTCATTGATAAATTCAACATTTATAGCATTCTGAGTTGCCTTAAACCTGAAGCCATTAACGACATATGGCCAAATCTTTGTTTGCTTCTTCGGTCCCAATGCCAGATAACGAACACTCTCATTAGTGAGTGTTGTTTCAGGCAATAAAACCTGTAAACAAATATTTATAATTTAAATATTTTAGATTATATATTTATAATCTCAGTTATAATCTCAGTTACTTACGTATTTGCGAAACCATGACGGATATGTACAACCAACCTCTTTAAAGTCCCTCATCGGTAATATCGGGTGTCCTCATTTTGACTTCATCTCTAATACACTATTAGAGAAAATAAGAATATATAAGTGTAGTCACTTACTTCATCAAATTCGAGATTATAACAAGTGCAAGTGTACTGACTTACTTCTCCAAATCTCTTACTTCTTGTATGTCACAGTTTAACAAGACATATCGATGAGCGGCATCATACTCGTCGTCTGTCAACCACCGTCTTTTACTAGCCCCAACAGGCTTGCCCCTTACATTGAATATTCCTCCATCCTAAACGTCCTCGTCATTCCTTTGAGGTCTATTTCGATTTGTCTTAACATGAGTATCGAAATAAATGGAGCAGAAGTTTGACACCTCTTCGATAAGATATGCTTCGCATATCGAAGCCTTTATATGAGCCTTGTTGCCAACTTTCTTCTTTAGATGGTGTAGGTATCTAGAGAGACAAATTAACTTGAGAATTAAGAAAGAATTTTAAAACCCACTGAAATTCAACTTAAATTATATCGATTTTTATGTACCTTTCAAATGGGTACATCCATCGATAATGAATAGATGCACCGATACGGACTTCGTATGCTAGATGAATCGGTAGATGCTCCATGCTGTCGAAGAAGCCAGAAGAAATATTTTCTCAAACTTGCAAATTGTTAAGATAATCTTCTCCTCAAGTTCAACCATGTGTTGCACAGTCAACTTAGTTGAACAAATATCCCTAAAGAATATTGATAGTTCGGCCAACGGAACCCATACAGCAGAAGGCAACAACTCTTTCAAAACAATGGACAGTAATCTTTCCATAAACACGTGGCAGTCATGACTCTTCATTCCCGTTAGCTTGCGTTCATTGAGATCAACGCATCTAAACAAATTCGACACATAGCCGTCGAAAAATCTTAAAGTAGGTACCCACTTGAAGATTATTAATCTATCTTCCTTGCTCAATGTGTATTGTGCTATCGACTTACTTAATTGTCCAGCAGCTCCCCTTTGTATCAAGTTCAGATAAGGACGCTTGTATATCTTGGCAATGTCTTGTCTTGCTTTTGGATTGTGCTTCATCTTTCCTTTAATATCCATGACGGTATTGAAGACATTATCGAACACATTCTTTTTTATATGCATAACATTAAGATTATGCCTTATAAGATTATCTTTCCAATAAGGCAAGTCCCAGAAGATACTCCGTTTGGTCCAGTTATGGGTTTGTCTGAACCCATCGACACGAATGTTCGATGGATCTTCCATTACAGTGGGCAAGTCCTTTACATCTTCCCAAATATCGTATCCCGACAATCTGGCAGGCGGATGAAAAAATTCTTATTTTCCAGCTCTGAACGCGTCCTTGTTCTTTCTCCAAGGATGACTCGCGGGCAGAAATTGACGATGACAATCAAAGAAAGAAGTTTTTCCTCCATGCTTAAGGCGGAACGCCTTACTATTTTGCATGCATATCGGACAAGACATGGTGCCGTGAGTACTCCATCCCGACAACATACCGTATGCGGAAAAATCATTGATTGTCCACATCAGTGAAGCTCTCATCTGAAAGTTCTATTTCCTGGAAATATCATAGGTCGTGACGCCGATCTCCCACAGCTGTTTCAGCTCATCCACCAATGGCTGTAAATATATATCGATATTCTTCGTCGAATTTTTGAGACCCGGTATGATAGCTGTCAAGAACATATAAGGAGTCTTCATACACATCCATGGTGACAGATTGTAAGGGGTCAGAATGACCGGCCAGCAGGAGTATTGAGATCCCGACTGCCCGAAAGGGACAAAACCATCAGAACATAGCCCCATGCGTACATTTTTAGGCTCTGCAGCAAAATCTGGATGGAGAAAATCGAAATATTTCCATGCCTCTCCATCCGAAGGATGTGACAATTCTCCACCGTCCTTTGTGCGTTCTTCGTTGTGCCACGTCATGTGTTCTGCTGTATTCTGAGACATATACATCCTCTGCAAGCGCTTCGTGATCGACAAGTAATGCATATACTTGTAAAGACGTCGTTTTCTAGTTAACTTTCATTTTCCCCTGACTGGCTTGTAACGATCCGCATTACAGAAGCTGCAACTTTCTATATCCTCGTTCTCCTTGTAGTACAACATGCATCCGTTGCGACAACAATCTTGTCGTACCCCAGTCCCAGCTGTCGGACCATCATCTTCGACTTGTAGAAATTTTTTGGAAGCTCTTTTGATTCCTTCGGTAACACCTCCTTCATTAGTTGTGTAATCCGATCATAGCAAGTTTGTGGCAAGTTAAAATCGGACTTTATGTTCAACAACCGCATCGTCACTGACAGTACGGAATATGGCTCACAACCAGGATATAAAGAAGTTTCAGCATCCTGAAACATATCATAGAACTCCTTCGCCTCGGGATTAGGATCCTCCGGATCAAAATTAGGTCCTTCCGCGTCGTACACCATATCTCGTGCAAGGTTCTGCACGTCTCCATAATCAACAGAGCATTCGTCGTCATCGACGACAAAATCCGCTGCAGCATTATTATCAAAAGCATAAGTAGCAGCATTCGCAACATGTCTTTCCGCATATAGTTCACCTTGCGATGACCACAGGCCGTAATCACGTACGAAATCCTTACGGGTCAAATGATCTCTTACACTCACCACTTCTTCGTAACGTCTATTGCGACAATTACGACATGAACACTTGATTTTGTTACCGTCCATAAACTGAGCTTTGCTCATGGCATACTTAAGAAACACTTCCACGCTTGCCTGAAAATCGTCACTCACACATATTCTGCTCTCGTGTTGTCGTTTGTACATCCATGTACGATAAACGAAATAACGATCCATCACAGATTGGATGTGAAAATCTGTATAGTAAGACAAACTAAACAGAATTAGTATATAATCATGTAACTGGTGGATCCGCTGGTATTCTAGCTCGAGAAGAGAAAAATCTAAGTACAGTTGTTACTAATAGTTCGATACCAATACCGATAGTTCGATACCGATACCGATAGTGCGATACCGATACTGATAGTCCGATACCGATAGTGCGATACCGATACCGATAGTGCGATACCAATAGTTCGATATCGATACCGATAGTCCGATAGTTCGACACCGATACCGATACCGATAGTCCGATACCGGTTCTTCGATAGTCCACTAAGTTGAAATGATTCCTCTTAAGCGTCGAGCATGTTATACAATGTTCAACTTGACGAGTCAGTAAATATTTTTGTGGTGTTGTATGCTTGCAGCAGCAAATCAAGTTTTAGAGTCATTATAGGTCAATTAATCAAACTGAGTCAATCTATCTATTTCTAAATTGCAAGAGTCCACTTCTAGGATATGGAAGCTATATCCTAAATATCTAGGCTAAAATTAATTTGGTTAGGATACTAGAGTGCCCTTACTATCTAGCAAGCACTACCTTAGTCTAGTTACACTAGCATTACCTATATTTCCTACCATGCCTACACTCACACATTACACCCCAAGCCGTCCTGCATGCTAATAGGCATGATAGGTCTGCCTTCATTCCTCACTCTCTAAAGCACACATACACATATGTATATCACAGTTAGATGTATAGATATATACATCTATATAGAAGCACACAACTGATACACTCTGTGCTTTTGGGTGATAAGTGGACTATGTTTCGAAGACAATGGGACCTCTGTGCTTTTAGGGGCAACAAGTAGGCTGTGTTTCGGGTAAAGTCACTGTGCTTTAGGGCGACGAGTAGACTGCGCCTTCAAATAGACCATTTTACTGTGCTTTAGAGTAGCAGTCGAACTTGTGCTGTAGGCAAACGGTGTCTTCCAAGTCTTTCCTGAGAAAAAGGGACCATTGAACGGACCGGGTACTTAGATCGAAACAGCTGTCTGTGCTTCTGAGAGGGGGATGTACTTTCTGCACCTTAGAGGCAAAGGGACATAGTAGGGTGCCTGCTCCTCCGGTTGGAGACAGCTTGACTTTTAAGTCTTCTTTTCAGGAGAAGTAAATGACTACCCTTGAATGCAGACTCTTTCTTAATTGGCACCGTTAATTGGAGAATTCCAAGGAGCATTTAAACAGTTTGGAGACTCACTTGAAAGGGCCTATTAATTGAGACTCATTGTACCGAGTCCTAGGCTCATCCCATTAATGAAAAAAATTTGACCTTGGCCAAGTGGCTTATAGTTTGGACCACTCCTAGTCCTATAAAAGGGGAAGTGTTCCTCTGAAGAGTCACTATATTCTTCCTGGCATCTTTCACCACCATATTTGATCCAGACTTAAGTTCAGACGGCCACTGGTCTTGCATAAGTTGACTATTGGTTGTGGCTTCTCTCGTTCGAAGGCGCCATGTTCTTGTAGAAGAACTCTTTGTAGGAGCCGTCACCGCTCTTAAGAAGTATCCAAGTATCCTCCCTAAGAAATTTGACTCTGGACGACGTCTTAGAGGTCCTGACGACCAAGTTTGGTCCAGTTGTCAGCCTGAAACGTTACAGGTTGTGCTCTGCTCTGCTCGTTCTGGACTTTGCGACCTACTGTGCCTTCAGGGAGCTCGGGCCAATAGCTGCTTCAAAAAGTTGTTTGCTTTGGCCGAGCAATTGACGCGCGTTTGGAGGGTTGCGCGTACAAGAAAGTCAGAATGCGCCTTGATGGAGATCAAATTCTAGTATGCGTACCAAGAAAAAAGATGCCTGCACTTTGATGAAGTCTAAGTCTATTATAGACTCCTCTAGGGTCTGCTGAACCTGTGATCGATCCTTTGTAGAAGAAGTAGGATTAGTCCTTTACGTATAGCCTTGATGAATATGTACTAGATCTTTGTAGGCATAATAATAACAGAACTCCTTTCCGTATCTTATGTTATCTTTTAATACTCGGTTTGCGCCTTTGTATCATCTGCGCTGTGGTGGAGGAATGTTATCGCCTGAAATTTTTAGTTCTTCTACAGAGTTGTCTACTGTAAGAAGCCAATCATATGTAAGATCAATAAAACTTATAATGCTAGCTGAACAATTTAGTGTTGTATAGATCAACTATCTACTGCCAAAAAAACTGCAAAGAAAGAAAGAAAAGTAGCTATGTAAAGCTTCATGAACCCATGAGAAAAAATTTTATATAGTTATCTCTTGTTCATATCTTCTCATCAAGGTCCAAAGCTTTTGTACAGTATGCATCACCATCCCAATAGAGAGGGGAATACAATCAAGCTAAGAAAATTAATTCATCTACTATTGAGTTCTTATTTAAACTGTTTAGAAAGGCCCACTTCCGAAAGAATTGCCATGGCTTGTCCCTATGGCTCGATACTCCTCCGCGGTATCAATTACCGTCATGACTAGTACCTAGTCTATAGCTGAGCAGATAGAGTCTGCAACCTGCTAAGCTAACATGCGAAAAATTCATAGTTATAGTCTCCCAACCAATTTACACAATTCATAAGATATATCGTGGATTTGTCGTGTAACAGGCTCTTGTAAGGGTGTCCAGGATTCGTTAAGTGAAGGCGAGAGTAAAATAAGCATACAAAAGATAACATTGGTAGATGACCCTGATTCCAGCAAGTCTACTATAATTATGAGTGCACATTCCTTATAATCTACAACATGAACATCCTCATACAATTTGTCTGAATCTCCTGTGGTGCGTCGTAGTCAAATTAATATGATCCACAGGTAACTTAAGGTATCAATCCTTCTACTATAAAGTAAGTGTCTGCAGTTCGAATTCAGGAAAATCTTACATACATATTATCCATATGAACCAACACGAAAAAGAACAAGCTCAGACTACGGAGGAAAAAAAAAGATACACACCTGATTGAATGGGACTGATGATGGTCTGAACGCTCACGTAATTCATTCAGGTAAAGTGGGTAAGAGTATAGCAAAAATCAGCAAAATCTCTAACCACCGTGCAACTCCTTTTAATAGTCCCCCGTGTACCGTCCTAGCAGGATATTTAATCATTAGTATTTTTCTGAATTCCAGTAAGTGGTGAAAAGGCGCAACTCCTTTTAATAGTCCCCCGTGTACCGTCCTAGCAGGATATTTAATCATTAGTATTTTTCTGAATTCCAGTAAGTGGTGAAAAGGCGAAGAAACATGAGTATGATCTGAGCATTCCGTTACCACAATGCTTCGAAAGTAGACACCCAGGGTGCAAAGAACCCATACCCAATGCCAATAAGAATAGTGGCAAAGATGCCAAGGGCCAACCACAGACCGAATAAGATTGGAAGCACCAGAATAAATGTGAATTTAAGAGCTGTATTGATCCAATTTGTCCTGTAATCATTGAATAGAGCTTGAATCAGAATGTGAATCAAGATTTTGAGAATCATATGTTTTGTTTTGGGCTACTTGAATTTTTTTTTTTTCCCTTGGCTAGTATATTAGGAGACAGTTCCCAAACAATAGATTGGCACCACCATATATGTCTAAAGGTTACCATTTGAAAAACTCTATGTGAGGCCATTTCACAATGGTGCCGGCTTGATGTAAAACCATTCAGGGACTTCTACTACTATTGGTGATCAGTAGATCATGCATTTTTGGAGGAGAAGATATCATTTTGCATTTTGAAGTCACTAAAAGCAAACAACAGATATCAAGATACTGTGTTGGTTGCTCTTTGAAGGGGCATCCTCCATTATATTAAGTGACCAACAATAAAGCAAAATTCTATCTAACAACATGGTAGAACATCATTGTTTCCATTTTGGTAGCTATGTTACAAAATCAGAATAATGCTTTATCAGTCAAATTTTGGTCAAAACAATAAGAAGTCTCGGCAAAATGACTAGTAGTAGACTAACCAAATATATGGCCATGAAACAACATTAATAAACTAAATTACTAATGTTTGTCTATCAACAACCAATGTTAAATTGAAGACAGTTTCTTGGGAAAGCAAGAAACTACTTGGGCACTTCTACCAAAAATAATTTTCAAAAACAACCAAATTTGCTTGAAACCTTACAAAATCCAGTTCACCAAAAAGGTAGATACCCTAACATCCTACTTGATTATTGTGAATTGAAATTCAGTAAATTGTTAATTGGCCAATTCACAATTGATGCAGGACCATCAATTTGGGTCAATCCAAACCCAACTAGAATTAGATTTTTGTATTTACATTTATACTAAATAGAGTTTAGATGTAATCATTTATTTGGTATTCCTAACTAGATACGAATTAGTTAGTGGGTATTTAAATAAAATTGAATTTTGAATTCATAAAACTCAACCGGTTAGAATAAGGTGTTTATTTTCTATAAATCATGAACACTTTTTCATTAGAGAGAGAGATTGAAATTGAGTGTGTGTAGAGAGAGCCTACTTACCCATTAGGTAACCAACTTGCCTCGCGTCAAGAAATTCGACATGAACTCTCCCCGTAGACTTAACGGACATGCCAGTCCCAATAAGAAATCACTGACTTGTCCATAAGATGCAAATAAGTTACTGGAATATACATGTAGTTCAAAAGTCCACATTACTAGGATCTGCTCTTATTTTGTAGGATACCAAAATTCACATTTCTATATTCTACAAGCGAACTTACTGCACATGATTAAACTTTAACTGAGAGGGTTGATCTAAAGGTAATTATTGAAGCGTTCTCTTGTGTTTGATACCATCAAAAGCAAGTAAAAAATCCACAGGAAGTAATATAGGAGAAAATAACCAAATCCAGAAGTAACAGAGGATCAATCAAATTGTCATTCACCTGAAAACAATCATCCACAATGACAAACAGAAAGTTCAGTAAACCATGTCAAATGTACCCTTTTCAGAGATCTACATATTCTGTATATCATCCTATGACGCGGAAATGCATTATGAATTGATACAAATACAATAATCGAGGGAGACACATTGCTAACAGAAGGCAAAACTTTCAATGAATTAACATAAATTTACAAACATTGCACATAACCAAGATGGTATTTGAACAAATAAATAAGGAAAAGCGTTGATGTTCGTGACCAATGCAGATAAAAACAATATTCAGAAGTGACTTAGGCAAGTTAAGCTTGAAATAGCAGTTTAATAGTTTTCTAGAGTAGATTTGGTTTATCAGCATGTAACTAAAGAGTTCGTGTAGCCCCAAAACTAGCCTGTAAAAGTTATACTCATCATGTGGAAGTCCTTTACAGGTTTACCAGATCTTTACCTGCAGAATGATTACCTTTGGCAAGTAAGCAACCTAAAAGGCCTCTAGGACGGCCATATAAAAAAGTTGCCATATTTTTCTTTTTTGTATCAGTAAGAAAACAAGAGAGGTCTCTACCTCTTGAACCAAAGAAATAGTTGGAGGAGTTCAACTCAAGAAATCTCTAAAGGCTTATCCCTAAGCTAATCTCTAAGGCAACCAACGGTATCATAGCCATAACGCAAACCAAACTTGGAAATCTGATAACATCCAAGAGTAGCTAAAATTATGTAATAAACAAAAAATAAATTCTTACCTTGGCTGAAATGGAAACAATGTGGAGTAGAGCTTCTAACATGTGAACACCATCGCAAATCGGGTCTTGGGGGCTCTAGTTTCTCGTTTTGTCTCGTGCATGCCCAACACGCAGCGAAACAGACACCGCACAGACTTTCCAAGAGTACCGGGCTTGCAGGTGAAAGCATTGAGTAGGAAAAATCCTCAAATTTGGCGAGAAAAACTGAAGAAGTAACGCAAGAGTCCCGTCCATTACGCATCGAATTTTTTTTGAAGAACTACGGTTGCGACATTCTGTCGAGCAACTTGCGTGCTGCTTCAAATAATGCACAGATGGAAAAAGAGCCATCCACCGGAGGCACGAACTATAGTTGCGACATTCTGTCGAGCAACTTGCGTGCGGCTTTAAATAACGCACATTCTGTAGAGCAACTTGCGTGCGGCTTCAAATGATGCACCGACTTTCCCTTCGCCAAACTGGCAAAAGGAAATCGAAGCAAACGACACTACCAAGTATTATTTCAGAGCAAAAGTTTGAATAACAAAATCTCACCGGAGGCACTGCCCCCTGAAACTCATCTTCTGTTGCACAAACCCGGATATGAAGATAGAGGTCGCCACGTAGCAGTCCATGCTCCACCATGCATTAGAGGTCCCCCATGCTCTCGTTGCTCCGCCCAGCCTCGACATGCTCTAGCGAACCGCAAAGGATGAGGATGGAGGCGTCATCTGAGACTTTGAAGTCGGTAGCGGAGAGAGGCTAAGGGGGTCGGTGGTGACATAGGTAACTTCGGCGAAGTCGGGGTGTAGGCGGTCGCATTGTAGAGGGAGGCTCCGGCCGTTTATATGGAGGGAGATAGAGGAGGGGACGGTGGAGATGAAGTAGGGGGAGATTCTCGGTGGTGACGATTGCAAATGGAACCCTAGGGCTTTAGGGGATGGGGAGTAATGCAACCCTAGCCGCATGGGTTTGGTGGAGGAGAAATAGAAAGAGAGGGCTCGGGCAGAAATAAAGAATAAGGAGAGGATTCAGGAGTTTTCTACCGTATGGAAACAGTCAAAAAAAAAAAAAAAGGGACTTAAAAAATTTACCAAAATAACATCCAAATTGTAAGCGAAAATTTTGCCGCCTTACCATTTAATGACGGTTATCAAGCTACCGTCAATTAAAATAAAAGATTTTTTTTACGGATCCTCTTAAACCGTCAACTATTATGCTATAAAATTGCTAAATTAACATATATAACGTGTCCTTTAATGACGTAAGGCTAAAACCATCAACATAATCCTTCTTTTGACGGTTTTTCATGACCGTCAAGAAATAGATCGTCAAGAAACATTATTTTTTTGTTGTGTGGCACAACAAATTTGACAAAGTCATTTGAGAATTTGGTTTCGTGTCAAACAAATATGACAAATATTTGTATTCTAAAAATACAAATGGAAGTTGTATCATCTTATGCTTGTATGTAGATGATATCCGTTGTCACCCCCAGTTTTCATGAACAGGGGTATTTTGGTAATTTTTCACTTTAAAATTATTTTGGATTTATTTAATTATTTATTGTATTATTTTGGGGTTGTTTGAGTCGGGTTCGAATTTCAACTCATTCCGACTTGTATCGGGGACCCGGGGTAGTGTTGACCTTAGCGGGCCCACACACTAATTAGCCATGGCCCACATGTTAGTATTTTAGTTGGTGACTAGACTAATTATTTTGGTTAGTATTAATTTGGATTAGTGATTTAGGATTGACCAAACTACCCCCGACTTAAACCCCTTTCCATGTGTTAACCCATAGATTAGTGTAAGGGGCTTTTAGGCATTTTTCTAATAGGACAAAATAGCCTTTATGGCCGGCCACCCTTGTAGGGATAAGGTTCCATCAACTTCATTATTTCCTCTTTCATTGCTCTCTCTTGTTCTTCCCCAAATTGATTTGAGAGCAAACCCTAATCAAATCACCCCCAAATTTTTCCATTTCTTCACCAAACCCTCATCCTTCCTTCTCCATTCAATCCAAGGAAGGAGCTCCTCAAGTTTGAGAGGATTCGGAGCTCGTTCGTGTCCGTTTGGGATTCCTACGTGTCGGTGGCATTTCGGGATCGATTCGAGTCACCGGGAGGTATAAATCCTTTCCCTCTCTCATTTCTCTCATGCATTAGATTCATTTTGACCTATAGGAATGACCCCCTTGGTTTGGTGCCCATTGGTGTCCATTTCGTGTCCATTTGAACATTATAGAGGTGTCCTAGGAGTAGGATTGTGTCCTAATGGGGAAAACCCTATGTGGACACTTGTGGAATTAATTGTGTATTGTTTTATTGTTGTTCTAAATATTATTCCAGATTTTTCATGTGTTTAGAAATGGGTTTGCCAATGTATCATAATGTATCATATTGTTAATATATATATATATATATATATATATATATATATATATATATATATATATATATATATATATATATATATATATATATATATATATATATATATATATGTATATGTGATGATATATATATATATATTTATATATATAAATATATATGTATATGTGATGATATATATATGTATATGGTTGTGTTGGTGTGTGACATTGTGTGGTATGGGAGGGGGGAAGCCACACAGGTTCGGCCAAGAGCATGGGAGTAAGAGTGTGTGTATGTGTTGTGTTGGTAGAGAGGGGTATGGGTGGTGTTTGATTAAATGGTTGTGAGTGTTTGATTGAGGTTGGAGAGTGAGTGTTTAGAGAGTGTTGGAGGGGGAGGGAAGGACCCAACCACAGCCCCTTGGACTGTCAAAACAGTCCCCCAATTCAGCCCTTTGGCTGTCCTTTTCTTCACTCCAAAACAGTCCATGTACACACCCCTTTGGCTGTCCTAACTCAGCCATAAATGGCTGTCCCTTAGCCCATAATTCAGTCCAAGTTTACACCCAATTCACCCCCACTTATCAGCCTCCATATAACCCAAATCAGTCCCTCATTGCTGTCCAGTTTTGCCAACCTTGGACAGTCCCAATAGCCCCAAACCAGTCCAGAAAAACCTACCTATATTGGCTGTCCCTTACCCTATTTTAGCCCATGTATACTGTCCATTACAAAGCCACAAATGGCTGTCCCTTGGACTGTCATTTCAGTCCATATATACACCCATACATGGCTGTCCCTATAGCTCTTTTACACCACCACAAAAACCTTTATTTCAGTCCATGTATTCCCCATTTGATGGCTGTCCCCTTCACTCCAATACTGTCTAGATTTTTCCATCTATTTGGTAGTCCCTATAGTCCACTTGTTGCCCTTTCAACTGCCACATTTCAGTCCAGATTTCCACCTCTAAGTAGCTGTCCTGTAGCCCCATTCCAGTTTCCTTAATCCCAATGTTAGCAGTCCTAACCACACCTACATTGTTGTCCTTAAACTCACCCAAACCAGCCCATGTAAACCCCTGTCCTAACAGCCCACCTAACCCACTTTTCAGTCCATGGTTAGTCCACATTGCCTCACAAATCAGTCCATATATATAGCCTTGTGTGTGTGTGTGTATTTGTGAGATTTTGTGAGTGTGTGTGTGAGAGCCTAGAGTGCATAGCTAGTGGCCTATAGGTTAGCCTATATCTAAACTAGTAGGAAAACCTATAGGAGGGCCTATGAGTGTGGTATATTGTGAGAGTGTTGTATGTGAGTGAGTGTTAGGTAGATGTGAGGGTAAATTCATGATATGGAATAGGTAATAGAGTAACCAATACCCATGTATCCTAACATAGCCTAGATACCTAGGATACCTATTTTCCTTGGTAGGTAAACCTTAGATAGGTTGGTATCTAGCTACCCTAAGGAGCCTAGGCTAGTATCTTGAGTACTAGCGGGGTTTCCTTGGGATTGGGCAAGGTATCGGGATTTACCTTGGTAAGGTAATGTAAGTTTACATAGAAAATAGGGTATTAGTGTTAGGAGTCTAAGATAGGACTAGAACTTGATTCCTTTGATTGGTAACGATCAAATATGGTGCTCATAGACTAGTTTTGACGTCGGTTGACCTTTTTGATAAAAAGTCAACAAAAGTCAACCAAGAGTCAAACGTAGCCTTTATGTTAGCACCCTGAAATTCGGGTTGATTTTTTTTTATTATATTTATTTTCTGATTGTTTGGTTTCATTAAATATTTCATTCTATTTATTTATCTGTTAGTGTACTTTTTCATGCCATTGATATTTGGAGTATCAGGGATGTTCAACTCTGGAAATCTTCTTCACGAGTTTTGGAGTGGACACGATTACCTTCATGACGGTATATGGTGTCCCACCCAAACTTGTTTCCTTGTGCTCTTTCTGCTTCGCTGAACTTCGGGTCAATTTAGACCAATTGATTATTATTTATTTTTCCACTCTTTTTCTTGATCATTTTCAGCGCGTTACCATGACATTTAAATTGGGAGCGCCAGACCAGTCAGTTTCTTGAAACCAACTCCTCATTGATGATCTACTCGAGACGCTCGTCACCCATGACCTTCGTTTCCCACTCAGACAAGTCATTTCAGGCTCCATTTGATTCGCACAACTTTTCTGACGCGTGACCCGATTTTATTTCACGCCACGACGTCACATTCATTTTCCAACTTGATTTGTGGGTCCCCTGTTGACCAAAACCTGTCAGCCCCAACTATGGACATGGCCCACTTTGAGCCTACTATCTGTCTGCCACTTGTGTTCCATTTATTGGAATCCCCGTGTGCTACTTATTTCTCCATGATCATCAACGCCTATTTTCTAATTCGGTTTTTGCACAATGTCCGATTTTGACCCAATCCGGCTCCACCGAGTCCAGTCCAGCTCCATGTTATTCTCCATCATGACACCCTCATATTTTCTTGTCCAAAAATATTAAATGTTCTCCTACATATTTTTCTCTATTTATCAGAATTTTTCTGGAATTAAATCCTATAGAAATTACCTATTTTCTCTATTTTCCATCATAGCCATTGATTTTTCCTTAAGTTAATCATCACCATTCAATCCCAACACCCACACAACAATTACACAGCTCACTCCCATGCCGGCCCTAATTTCTAGGGTGGACAAACTTTTCTCCTCTCTCTCACTTCATTAATTGTTCTTCTCTCTCTCTATTCTTTCTTTCCCACAATTACTACAAAACTCACCAACAGTAACAAAGCCATGCATCACCACCACCACTCCATGGCCCGACCCTCCCGAGCTCCTGGCCAAGCCGAGCACCACCTCCGGCCTTGGCCGTCGGCCACCCCGGCCTCTCCACCACCTCGGCCTCCTCCTTATTCCTCCTCCTCCAACACTTCATCATCACCAAATCGCCACCACTTTTAACACCAAACCGCCGCCCCCACCTTCGTTCGACGACCACCACCACCCTCGTGGCTATCGACCTCGCCATCGTGGCCCCAAGTGCCGCCCCACGCGCCGTCGCGCGACTGAGCGCTGCGTACAGCAGCTCCGGCAGCAGCGCGCACAGCAGCGTGCTTGCGTGCGCGCGAACGGCGCTGCCGCGCCGCCGCCGGCCGCCCACCGGCGTGGCCGACCCCTCCGTGGGTGCCCCCCTGGGCGCACTCTAGGCTGCCTTCCCCTGGCGGCCAACGTCCTCCGGGACGCGCCGTCGAGGCGATTCGTGCGTTTTGAACGAGATCCCGTCGGCGCGCGCGAGTTTGGAACTCAGATTTGGCGCTCCGTCGCAGCAACTTCGCACACGTTTTCCTGGAGATCCGACCGTTGGATCGGTGATTTCTTTGCTCCATCGCAATCTCGGTATATCCACCTTCATTCCTGTCAATTTTCATCCGTTAATTTTATCGTTTGATACATGAAAACCGGCCACCAAATTGACCGTTTAAATTGTATTAAATTTGGACAGTTTTGCGGGGCCAACTTCGTCAGCTTGTATCTCCTCCACCGCAGCTCCGTTTGGCATGCTACCAGTTCCAGTGCAAAGCTGGTATAACCCTCTTGCTACCCCTTCAGTTTTGTTTCATTGTGAGCTTGTTTGATTGGTTGAATTCGACGCCAAAGTTGGCCGTCCGAATTCGTAATTTTCAACTTGTAAAATTCTAATTTTGAACACGGGACTCCAGATTTCATTTCTGACACCACCATTAGACTTGTGGCGTCGTTCTGGCATGTTTTCATATAAAATTTGTTAGATTTGGAGAACGTGGGCCCGGGCACGCATTTCGGTGCAAAGCGGTTCCCACATTCTGGGTCAACGGGACTTTTTGACGCCGGCTCATCGGAATCCAATTTCGGAGATACCGTTGAGTTCGTATCGTCATTCTGGACTCGTTGACATATAATTTGCTAGGTTTTGGTGGACATTGGGTCTGGCACGCATTTCGGTGCAAGTCGGATACCAATATCCGGGTCAACGGGTCATTTTGAGATCGGCTCATCGGAATCCGATTCCGGAGATACCGTTGAGTTCGTATCATCATTCTGGACTCGTTGACAGGTAGTTTGCTGAGTTTTGAGAACTTTGGCTCCGGCACGCATTTTCGTGCAAACCGGAATCCCAAGTTCTGGTCAACGGGCCAAAATGAGATCGGGTCAACGGAATCCAATTCTGGAGATACCGTTGGGTTCGTATCGACATTTTGGTTGCATGGACATATAATTTGTTATATTTTATAGACTTATTTTCTTGCACATTTTTCGGTGCAAAATGGCTCCGACACGGACACCGTTTTGACCCAAAATTATCTTTTTACCCTTGTATCCAAATTGGACCGTTGGGTAGGCTATCCTAGCTAATTTGACCATTCTGGATACGTTGGCGATGTTCATTTCATCGTCCGACAATGTTTGTTGATAATTTCTCTAAGTTTAACCTTTTTATAATTAATTAATAATTAATTCTTATAATGTTCGTATTTCGGGATTAGTACAACGAAACTGAGATCAGTCAATTCCAGTGATCTCATATCGCTGAAATTGACAAGTTGGATACGTGGATCACTATAATAAGATTATCAACCTTACCGATAATCTTCTTACCTCGATTTGCGTGCCGTAAGTTTCGACGTACAAATAACGAAGTACACTTTATTTTAGACTAGAATTGACCCTGTTTGACCAGAGTTGACCAGTTGACCCAAAGTCAACTGTAAGTCAACACTTGACCTAGTTTGACTAGATTATTGACCGGAGTCGACCTAGAGATGTTTTGACTTAGAAGAACCTAAAATAATATAGATGGCTAGTATAGTTTTATTTATTTCAACTTGAACCCCTTGTAACCTGTGTTGCTTTAAATAGGACTCTGTGGCTTCAGTGGGACCCCCTATACTTATCAGCTGTTCAGGTTATCGAGACGAGTACATTCTCTGATCATTTCATATCCTGCTTAGAATTATTACCTGCAGTAGATTACTTTACTTGTACTGTCACGTTGGTCACACGGATTGGTACTATATGGATCTCTACATGCGATGTTATCCCCCTCAGGAGCATCGGGTACATTGTGCTTATGCGTTTCACTTACATCATGTACTCCTGTGCTTTTATTACATGTACACTCCTGTGAATCTTGTACTCTCATGTTCACGGAGCCCCATGTATACTATCATGTGCACCCTATATGGGCCCCCATGTGATATCCTGTGCAATAACATAACCTGTTTAGATCCTTGTGTATTGATTGGGGATACGGGGGAGTGCTAGTAGTCGTGTGAACAATTCTTTTGTAGTGTAGATTCCTGTACACCTCGACATCCTGTGCAAATCTGTCCTGTTCACATGTGCTATCTCGTACTCTGACTCACTAGCCACTGTTAGTTCTCTATGTATAGTAGATATTTACATTACAATTCTCTTCCTGTTTACATACAGCATTTCTTCAGTACCTGTATCTTACTTTACTGCATGTTATATGTTTTCTAACCTGCTATGATCTGTTGAGATGTACTGTGCTCGCTCCAGTCCTGACTGGACCTGTTGATAAATTTTACAGATAGCCTGGAGGTGCCTGCTAGCCTAGAGGAGACACATTAGAGGTTGTTTAGGTAGTTATTTCATTTTGTCTGGAGTTGTATTTACTTTGTGGATTACTGTATCTTTATTTGAGTTTTGAGATGTATTTCTGGGTTCATGTATCTTAGACACTTAGACTTCTATCTCCTGTATTTATTTTGGATTTCATGTTTTATCTATTCTTATCATGCTCTACCTTAGATGTGATTGAGTTGTATCTGCTATGTCACCCCCATTCGGGGAGTATAAACTGTTTAGTCTTATACTGTTAGATGCATTGAGACCTAGGACAGCGTTCTACCGCCGACACTGCGGCGTAGGCTGGGCGTTGTTACGTTCTCGTGCCCTAACTCTAGGGTGCGGGTCGTGACACATTTTTAGTGGTGGCCCATGCAGGTCGAGACTAAAGTGTAGTGGTATTCGAACTTGAGTACCACTACAGCCTGCACTAGGAATAGGATATATTTTGAAGGTACTCAATCACAGATAGGAACCCTTGAGAGATTTCCGGGACGACCCTGGAGAATCTTATTTAACTTCGATTTGAAAACTCTATTTTTCCCTTGATTTAATTTATTTTACTTTTGTTGTTAAATTTGATTTTTATGGATTATTGTTGAATTTGAGTTTGTATTTATTTTGATGGAAGATTTTCGAATTTTGAATTTTAACGATAGTTGTTGCATTTGAGTTTGTATTTTGATGGATTTAGTTCATTTTGAATTTTGATGTTCGTTAATAAATTTGATTTGATTTTGAGTATTCATTATTGATTAATTAAATTTTTGGCAAGATGAAATTATATGGGCTAGGTCATCTATGCTATGGAATCTAGTCTTCTATAGTCACATTAGCCAGCATGGTGAGGACATATAGTCTGACTCTGGATGTATTTCTCGGGTGTGAGAATTTAAGGTTTTCGCAGCCAAGCATGCGGCACCGCAAAAATGTTAAATACCATGATTCTAGAGATATGTGCATAAGTCAAGGGCTCTGTGATTATCGTAGCCTTGCTTACTAGTATGACGAGGATTTAGAGTACCATGATTTTGGATAGACGCATATGATTATCGGATTGCACCTTAAAATATTTTGAATATGTTTTCTCTATTTTTTTTTCTCAGTCATTCAAAAAAAAAGAATTATTGTTTGTTGTTTTGCCTAGTTTCTTGTCATTTAACTTAAGAGTATGTTTAGTTGTTTTCATAAACCTTTGTGTAGCTTCTTGCTAGGAGTTTTTCATAATACCATGAATCGATGATTTTGCTAGACTTTATCTTGAATTTGATATTTAGCTCTGGATTTCAAAATCGTTCCTTCTTTAAACAGATAAGCAAAAATAGATTTCATTGTTATTCCTTCTTGCTATTATTCTTGTATTAAATAATATTGATAATAAAACTGTCTTGATTTCGTCAATCACCTCACCTGCTTGCAATCTTGGTAGGAATCTAAATGTTAGTCTTAACGTAGAATTAAATTTTTATTGGGACATGAGAATATGTATGTGAATATATATACCAGACACTTGCCTAACACGTATGCATGCTACACTTGATTCTCACATATCTAGATACTATTAATATGTTGTTGATGCTAAATTTTCAAAACCATAATATTTATGGTTTCCTGCTTTTCCAGTTAAAGTCGTAATTTAAATATAAATTTCATGTTATTATTTAGGTTTACATCACTGCACATGTAAGTTATACGTAGGGTTTCAATTCAAAAAAAATTTTTTGTTGAAAATTTGTGTTTAAAACTTGTCAATTTAAGACTGTGTACATATTAACCCTTAATACTGAATTCCAAATGTTTAGTTTAAATTACTGTTTTATTTTCTTAATATAATAATTAGAGCTGCGTACATTGTTGTAAGTAGGAATATAAATTTAAGTTTCATATTTTTGCATGTTAGTTTGTGATAAACATTGAGTTGGGTTTTAATGTTCAAGTTCTCCAAAATTCTGAAAACTAGTTACATGTTAACATTTTCACCTTTGATTTCCAATGTTTAGTTCAATTTCAGATTTAACATATAATATTAAACTGTATGCGTAGGTCAATGTATGGATAGTATGTTAGAGTTTCTTCTCTACCATGTTAGGATATTGGATGCGTTGAAATTTGTTGTGATATTTCAAACCCTAAAATCTGAGACCGCATTATGTTTATATTTTTCATGGTTTGAATGTTAGTTTACTTTTAGATATTTTTATATGTAAACGCTGAACTAAAACTGGATTTAACCTTTCAATACTAAGCTATAACCCTGTACAAGGACACACACACACACACACACCCTAACATAGTATATACTGTCATTTAACCTTACCCTTCCCCTCTATGTTATGATCATGTATCTATATAGATATATATAGCGTTTATACATCCATGTTATAATTTGTATAGGTACATAACTAAATCTCTACCTCTTTATAGATGTATATGGTTAGCCATGCATGTTATGATTAAATAGGTCGCGTATTGTAGATTGTTAACCAATATGCCATGATTAGTGTAACTTGATAGCAGTTGATTTGGAACTCAATTTCTCATATACAATTTTATATGTATTCACGTACACACACGCCTACTATCTAACCATATGAACCTGTTCACATACACCCATACACACACAAACCACCTAATATTACATGATGCTAGTTTTCCCTCTCTAATGCTCTCTCTGTATATATATTGTGATTGGATGTCAATGCAAGTGACTTTCGATTCTTTAACTTGTGATTTTGATTTTCTTGGGATGGTACTTTTTTTTTTCAAATGATTGGTAGTTACCTTCCTTTATTATTTTTTATGAGTACCAGTTTTCATACGGGGTGGTAGACAACCATATAGTTTTGATGGTTGTTGTTTCTGCATCTTTTCTCGTTTAGCACCCTGGTTTTGCTTGTGTGTTTGATACCCCATGACCGTTGGTTAGCATGACTAGTAAACCTAGATGGGACTTCACTGTCACCGTTACCATGACCCTGGATATTGTCTTTTATTTGATGGTATGATTTGTTTAAGTTCTGGGACTTTGATTTTGGGGGTTTGACCTAGAGGGAGTGGGGATATTTTAATTTCGAGGACGAAATTTTTATAAGGTGGGTAGGATGTTAGCACCCTGAAATTCGGGTTGATTTTTTTATTTTATTTATTTTCTGATTGTTTGGTTTCATTAAATATTTCATTCTATTTATTTATCTGTTAGTGTACTTTTTCATGCCATTGATATTTGGAGTATCAGGGATGTTCAACTCTGGAAATCTTCTTCACGAGTTTTGGAGTGGACACGATTACCTTCATGACGGTATATGGTGTCCCACCCAAACTTGTTTCCTTGTGCTCTTTCTGCTTCGCTGAACTTCGGGTCAATTTAGACCAATTGATTATTATTTATTTTCCCACTCTTTTTCTTGATCATTTTCAGCGCGTTACCATGACATTTAAATTGGGAGCGCCAGACCAGTCAGTTTCTTGAAACCAACTCCTCATTGATGATCTACTCGAGACGCTCGTCACCCATGACCTTCGTTTCCCACTAAGACAAGTCATTTCGGGCTCCATTTGATTCGCACAACTTTTCTGACGCGTGACCCGATTTTATTTCACGCCACGGCGTCACATTCATTTTCCAACTTGATTTGTGGGTCCCCTGTCGACCAAAACCTGTCAGCCCCAACTATGGACATGGCCCACTTTGAGCCTACTATCCGTCTGCCACTTGTGTCTCATTTATTGGAATCCCCGTGTGCTACTTATTTCTCCATGATCATCAACGCCTATTTTCTAATTCGGTTTTTGCACAATGTCCGATTTTGACCCAATCCGGCTCCACCGAGTCCAGTCCAGCTCCATGTTATTCTCCATCATGACACCCTCATATTTTCTTGTCCAAAAATATTAAATGTTCTCCTACATATTTTTCTCTATTTATCAGAATTTTTCTGGAATTAAATCCTATAGAAATTACCTATTTTCTCTATTTTCCATCGTAGCCATTGATTTTTCCTTAAGTTAATCATCACCATTCAATCCCAACACCCACACAACAATTACACAGCTCACTCCCATGCCGGCCCTAATTTCTAGGGTGGACAAACTTTTCTCCTCTCTCTCACTTCATTAATTGTTGTTCTCTCTCTCTATTCTTTCTTTCCCACAATTACTACAAAACTCACCAACAGTAACAAAGCCATGCATCACCACCACCACTCCATGGCCCGACCCCCCCGAGCTCCTGGCCAAGCCGAGCACCACCTCCGGCCTTGGCCGTCGGCCACCCCGGCCTCTCCACCACCTCGGCCTCCTCCTTATTCCTCCTCCTCCAACACTTCATCATCACCAAACCGCCACCACTTTCAACACCAAACCGCCGCCCCCACCTTCGTTCGACGACCACCACCACCCTCGTGGCTGTCGACCTCGCCATCGTGGCCCCGCGTGCTGCCCCACGTGCCACCGCGTGACTGAGCGCTGCGTACAGCAGCTCCGGCAGCAGCGCGCACAGCAGCGTGCTTGCGCGCGCGCGCGAACGGCGCTGCCGCGCCACCGCCGGCCGCCCACCGGCGTGGCCGACCCCTCCGTGGGTGCCCCCCCTGGGCGCACTCTAGGCTGCCTTCCCCTGGTGGCCAACGTCCTCCGGGACGCGCCGTCGAGGCGATTCGTGCGTTTTGAACGAGATCCCGTCGGCGCGAGCGAGTTTGGAACTCAGATTTGGCGCTCCGTCGCAGCGACTTCGCGCATGTTTTCCCGGAGATCCGACCGTTGGATCGGTGATTTCTTTGCTCCGTCACAATTTCGGTATATCCACCTTCAGCCCTGTCAATTTTCATCCGTTAATTTTATCGTTTGATACATGAAAACCGGCCACCAAATTGACCGTTTAAATTGTATTAAATTTGGACAGTTTTGCGGGGCCAACTTCGTCAGCTTGTATCTTCTCCACCGCAGCTCCGTTTGGCGTGCTACCAGTTCCAGAGCGAAGCTGTTATAACCCTCTTGCTACCCCTTCAGTTTTGTTTCATTGTGAGCTTGTTTGATTGGTTGAATTCGACGCCAAAGTTGGCCGTCCGAATTCGTAATTTCCAACTTGTAAAATTCCAATTTTGAATACGGGACTCCAGATTTCATTTCTGACACCACCATTAGACTTGTGGCGTCGTTCTGGCATGTTTTCATATAAAATTTGTTAGATTTGGAGAACGTGGGCCCGGGCACGCATTTCGGTACAAAGCGGGTCCCACATTCTGGGTCAACGGGACTTTTTGACGCCGGCTCATCGGAATCCAATTTCGGAGATACCGTTGAGTTCATATCGTCATTCTGGACTCGTTGACATATAATTTGCTAGGTTTTGGTGGACATTGGGTCTGGCACGCATTTCGGTGCAAGTCGGATACCAATATCCGGGTCAACGGGTCATTTTGAGATCGGCTCATCGGAATCCAATTCCGGAGATACCGTTGAGTTCGTATCATCATTCTGGACTCGTTGACAGGTAGTTTGCTGAATTTTGAGAACTTTGGCTCCGGCACGCATTTCCGTGCAAACCGGAATCCCAAGTTCTGGTCAACGGGCCAAAATGAGATCGGGTCAACGGAATCCAATTCTGGAGATACCGTTGGGTTCGTATCGACATTTTGGTTGCGTGGACATATAATTTATTATATTTTATAGACTTGTTTTCTTGCACATTTTTTGGTGCAAAACGGCTCCGACACGGACACCGTTTTGACCCAAAATTATCTTTTTGCCCTTGTATCCAAATTGGACCGTTGGGTAGGCTATCCTAGCTAATTTGACCATTCTGGAAACGTTGGCGATGTTCATTTCATCGTCCGACAATGTTTGTTGATAATTTCTCTAAGTTTAACCTTTTTATAATTAATTAATAATTAATTCTTATAATGTTCGTATTTCGGGATTAGTACAACGAAACTGAGATCAGTCAATTCCAGTGATCTCATATCGCTGAAATTGACAAGTTGGATACGTGGATCACTATAATAAGATTATCAACCTTACCGATAATCTTCTTACCTCGATTTGCGTGCCGTAAGTTTCGACGTACAAATAACGAAGTACACTTTATTTTAGACTAGAATTGACCCTGTTTGACCAGAGTTGACCAGTTGACCCAAAGTCAACTGTAAGTCAACACTTGACCTAGTTTGACTAGATTATTGACCGGAGTCGACCTAGAGATGTTTTGACTTAGAAGAACCTAAAATAATATAGATGGCTAGTATAGTTTTATTTATTTCAACTTGAACCCTTTGTAACCTGTGTTGCTTTAAATAGGACTCTGTGGCTTCAGTGGGACCCCCTATACTTATCAGCTGTTCAGGTTATCGAGGCGAGTACATTCTCTGATCATTTCATATCCTGCTTAGAATTATTACCTGCAGTAGATTACTTTACTTGTACTGTCACGTTGGTCACACGGATTGGTACTATATGGATCTCTACATGCGATGTTATCCCCCTCGGGAGCATCGGGTACATTGTGCTTGTGCGTTTCACTTACATCATGTACTCCTGTGCTTTTATTACATGTGCACTCCTGTGAATCTTGTACTCTCATGTTCACGGAGCCCCATGTATACTTTCATGTGCACCCTATATGGGCCCCCATGTGATATCCTGTGCAATAACATAACCTGTTTAGATCCTTGTGTATTGATTGGGGATACGGGAGAGTGCTAGTAGTCGTGTGAACAATTCCTTTGTAGTGTAGATTCCTGTACACCTCGACATCCTGTGCAAATCTGTCATGTTCACATGTGCTATCTCGTACTCTGACTCACTAGCCACTGTTAGTTCTCTATGTATAGTAGATATTTACATTACAGTTCTCTTCCTGTTTACATACAGCATTTCTTCAGTACCTGTATCTTACTTTACTGCATGTTATATGTTTTCTAACCTGCTATGATCTGTTGAGATGTACTGTGCTCGCTCCAGTCCTGACTGGACCTGTTGATAAATTTTACAGATAGCCTGGAGGTGCCTGCTAGCCTAGAGGAGACACATTAGAGGTTGTTTAGGTAGTTATTTCATTTTGTCTGGAGTTGTATTTACTTTGTGGATTACTGTATCTTTATTTGAGTTTTGAGATGTATTTCTGGGTTCATGTATCTTAGACACTAAGACTTCTATCTCCTGTATTTATTTTGGATTTCATGTTTTATCTATTCTTATCATGCTCTACCTTAGATGTGATTGAGTTGTATCTGCTATGTCACCCCCATTCGGAGAGTATAAACTATTTAGTCTTATACTGTTAGATGCATTGAGACCTAGGACAGCGTTCTACCGCCGACACTGCGGCGTAGGCTGGGCGTTGTTACGTTCTCGTGCCCTAACTCTAGGGTGCGGGTCGTGACACTTTAAGCGACCAGATTTGACCGAAACCAAACCAGAGTTGACCAGTTGACTGAAAGTCAACAGTTGGTCAACATTAGACTAGTTTGACCTAGGGTTGACCTAGAGTTGACCAGGGTTGACCAGAGTTGACTTTTTGACCAAAAGTCAACTGTAAGTCAACCTTTGACCCCGTTTGACCTAGTTTGACTTGGATTGACTCCCAGTGACCTAGTGTGAACCAGTATGACCTAGTATGACTCAGTTTGACCTAGATTGACCTAGTTTTCACTTAGACTTGCATTCATGGCTTATATTAGTTTCCTTTCAGTATAAAACCCTGTTTGACTCATAGTATCTTATTTTAGGTCTGTGATCACTCTGAGCATCTGTTCACCCTATCAGCTCAGGACCACAGGCGAGTACATTCACTGATAGTTTTCATTGTCATGATATCTACTATATCCGATTCAGTCGTAGTATTTTACATGATTCCTGACACGACGTTTCACGGACTAGTATACGTCGGATCCTGTCATGAGATGTTATTCCTAGACTCCCTTGGTATATGAGTATGTGATATTTCTGTGTTCCTGTACTTATATAGACACTGATTTGGGAGTGGGCTGGCCCCCTGCTCTCGAACCCCGTGTCATGACGTATCATGTCCGGATCCGTGATACTATTCGAGGATGGAGGAATTATTAGGGGTTATGTGATCAAAGCCTTCCTGTAACTATATTTTGCTAGCGCCACCCTCACCTCACGTAGGGTGTAGCAGACACCCCATTACCAGTTATTCAGGTTGGACGGCATGACTCTCCGTTGAGGACACCACGGATTGCTGGGCCAAGTGGATAACCATCTCTTGCTTCCCTAGCTGATCACATATCGCTCTAATAGTTCAAATCACTTTTACATTTATTTAGCGTATCTTATATTCCTGTTCAACTTTAATTTCTGTACTTCTCACCATGCTATGATTTTTATTTCTCACATGCTCTATCTGTCTTTATACTATACCATAATTTGAGACTAAGTCCTGTTTGAAAGAAGGGTTACAACTCTTGTCCTTGTTTGGTTCAAGGATTGTAACTCGGCTTTCAAATGGTTCCCAAGTCACCTATATCTTTGTCTTGTATTTCATTATTGCTATCTCTTATAGTATTTCTCAATTCATATGGAACTGCTGTTGGTGTTTGTACTTGCTCATTTTCCTGACAGGATACGTTGACAAATTTTACAGATGATTCAGAGGCTGATTGCCCGACTTACTATGGGGTTGAGTCTGATGGACTAGATTTAGACCGTGGCTTGTTGGTAGAGCCACTAGACTTTGCTCACCATGAGTAGCATAGTTTAGTTAGGTTTGCCTGGCCTGCGAGTCAGCTAGTACATTTCTGTTTTGTAGTATCTATTACATATATTTTTTGAGACTTGGATGTTTGTGTTTAGCTCTGACTTGTGGATTTTGGACTCATTTCATGTTTTATCTATCATATCTCTTTTCCATGCTATCTACCTTAGTTTGATATATGTGATTGAGACTGTATTGCTATGTCACCTCCATTCGGAGTGTATATACTGTACAGGTACATTTATCTGTTTTAGTCGTAGTATTTACAGACCCTATATACAGCGTTCTACCACCGATACTGTGACGTAGGCTGGACGTAACCATGTGCTCGTGCCCCTCTTTAGGGTGCGGGTCGTGACATCCGTATTCTAGGATCTTTACTAGAATTGATAAATAATACTAAAAATTATTTATTAAACCAGTTTGATAAAAAAGATCTCAGCGAAGCCAACTTAATCCTAGGAATGCAAGTGTCCAAATGCAAAGAGTGATATAATCTATCCTTAGCACATTCAATTGAAAAAATGCTAAGAAAGCTTGAGTATTTTGACAAAAAATTTGCCCTTACTCCTTATGACAGTAATATTATTCTTAAAAAGAATGAAGGATAACCTATAGAACAACACAGATGTTCACAAATGATTGGTTCCCTTATGTACATAACAAATAGGACCAGACCTGATATTGTATTTGCTATTGAGAGACTAAGTAGATACAATAGTAACCCAAACGACTCACATTGGACTGTATTAGACAGAGCATTTATATATCTTAAGGGTACTCTAGATTATAAACTTTATTATACTAGACATGCTAATATCATAGAAGGTTACTTAGATGCAAATTGTGTAATCGATTCACATGATGTTAAATCTACTACTGGATATAATTTTACTCTAGGAGAAGCTGCAATCTCTTAGGGTCCTTGTAAAAAAAACTATCATAGATAGAACTTTGGTGGTCCATACAGGTCAGAGCATATCGTATCGGTTACATAACTGTACTGATACGAGCCTGCGAATATGATTAAATCCTTAGAAATCTTAATTCATGCTGTCTTGAAAATTCTCTTAAAAATTTCTCTATCGTCCTTAAAACTTTGTATTTGCCCTCGACTATTATTCCTTATTTTCTCGTACCATTGATTCTCGTCCCTTCCTATTTCGGGGTGACAAATAATGATATTATTTAGAATTTATCAAAAATTCTTAAGTTATAGTGTAAGTTAGTTTAATTATTGATTTCTGGTTGCTTGATAGATAGGAAGGGATTAGAGATGCCATATGCCATAGATATCTATTGGTAGTAAGTTTGCAACTAGTATGCAAGATTATAAAATTTCATGACATCATGTGTTTGAAGGGGTAGTATGACCAAAGGTGGGTAGTGATTCTAGCAAACTCACTCTTGGTGGTTAGTTAATTGTGAAAGTATTGATGGAAGTTAGCAGAGTACGATTTTGATGATTATATTGCTAGCTAAATTATTAGTAGACAATGATTAGGGAAAACCTTTAGTGAAGTAAGATAAAAAAATTCAAAGTTTTATGATCTTATGGTATTTGTAAATGGCAATGAAGAATTTATGGGAATTAGTGTTAGAAGAATTGGATAAGATTGAAGATTTATGAAGATGAATGTGTTTATTCAGCAATCAATTAAGGAGGAGAGAAATTAAGAAGAAGAAAACTAATATAGTGCGACTGGATGGAAAAAAAACTATTGTATTAGAATTTTTTTTAGACAAATTTTGAATATTGGATTTATGTTTTAAAATATTGAGGAGATCTCACTTAGTATGTTCTAGTGTCGTATGAGTTGATTCAAAGGTGTGTAGAAGGCCCGATGATTTATAGTTTCGAAATGACTGAGAAAAACTGATAGCTAGTGGGACCCCATCCTATACCATCAGTGATGGACTTTTTTCTTAAATTTCGAGGACAAAATTATTTTAAGGTGGGTAGATTTGTAACCCCTCTTCCCAAAATCTTGAAAATATTTTTTTATTTTAATTATTTGAATTAAATGGTAATTTTTAGAATTTTATAAATATTTAATTAGTTAATTTTAATATAGAAGGCCTTAGTCATGATTAAAATTTAGAGTACAAGATGACTAAATTATGGCACGGATAGCATGGTCGTGTGCCTTGACTAGTGTATTAGCCATGCTAGGGAAGGCCAAGCCATAAGTGTGTCCCAACTAGAAAAACCAGACTAAGTTGTGAGAAGACCCCTATAAATAATTTATTATCATTAAGAATATTATAACTTCTAGGAAACCTGGTTAGACCGAGTTAGCCCGGACTTGACCCGAACCCAACCAGACCCCATATAGGCATGTAGTGAGATCAAAGGCGCCATGTAGACATACCTTATGTGTATATAAATATTTTGTATTTATTTTAGGGACTGACAAATATTTCTTGAATATTTGTTATACAAGCATTATTAGTATTTACATGGTTTGTAGATTAATTGCACAATTTTTAGTGGACCAACTAAAATCAGGGTAATTGTGTCACCCAACACTATACCATTATTGGTTTAATGTAATTTTCTATCATTATTACTTTTTATTATGGATCCTATAATTTAGAATAAAAAATACCTTTATTATTATTTATTATTTTGTTCTTAGAAAATAAATATTAGCATGTACATATTTTTATTTGCAATACCCTACATTAGGAAAGGCATTGTTAAGTGTATATATATATATATATATATATATATATATATATATATATATATATATATATATATATATATATATTACCCATATATATATATATATATATATATATATATATGGGTAATATATATATATGGGTAATATATATATATATATATATATATATATATATATATATATATATATATATATATATATATATATATATATATATATTATATATATATATATATATATATATATATATATATATATATATATATATATATATATATATATTACCCATATATATATATATATATATATATATATATATATATGTATATATATATATATATATTACCCATATATATATATATATATATATATATATATATATATATATGGGTAATATATATATATATATATATATATATATATATATATATATATATATATATATATATATATATATATATATATATGGGTAATATATATATATATATACATATATATATATATATATATATATATATATATATATATATATATAAAGATGCTCCCCTCCCCCTCCCCTCCCTCTCCCGGATCCTCCCCCACCCTCCCTGCCACCTCCTTGCACCTCCACCTCGCTGCCGTCTTCGCGTCGGCCGACGAACGCCGGAGACGCAGCCTCCCCTTTCCCCTCTGTGCTGACCGGAGCTCGCTCCACCAAGTCCTTCCACCGAAGCCGGAGACGGCGTCCCCGACACCCATATCTCCCCCGACCGAAGCTTCAGCGGCAGCCCCCAAAGCGGAGCCCTCCCCTTCCATCCTCGGCGCTCCGCCCTCTCTTGAATGGTCGGAGGCTCAGCTCGCCCTCCTTGGGTGATGGTGGGTGCGCTCTCACCCAATCGCCGCCCCATGGCAGGCACCGCCGACCGTTTGCCTCCCGCTTCCTCTGTCCGCTTTCACCCCGGTGGAGGGGACTCCGCTCGAAGCCCGACCTCCCCCTCCCAGTCTCTTCTAGCAAGCCCCTCCCGCGGTAGACCCCAGCATGTTGGCCCCCCCTTCCGTCGTCGCCGGCGGAGCAGTCGGCCTGGCAGTCTCGCCGTTCCCCTCCTCGGGAATCGAGCTGCCCTTCCGGCCCCCTCCTCGGGTGCACCGTCGGGGCACGTGACGATTGCGAGAACTGGGGACCAGCTGTCCTCTGCGCTACCCAGCTCCCTAGGTTCCTCGGGACCCGTGCGTTAGGCTGGCACTACTAGACAGCTGGTCGGGCGCAGTCAACTCGAGTCTAACCCCTCTCTTCTTTCTTGTCTGGTCGTTGCCTACGTGGGCAGGCCCTTTACTGCGTGCCCCCTAGCGACGGATGCAGACTGCGCCTCTATCCATGTGCGCACCCTGGCGCCGGGGCTGAGCTGTGCACAACCCAACACCCTGGTTGCCCCGCTTGGACTTTCTTCCGCTTCGACGGCGGGCTTCCCCTCGGGTGGTGCGGTGCAACCCCCCGCGGCAGACCCCAACATGCTGGCCTCCCCTTCCGTCGTCGCTGGCGGAGCGGACGGCCCGGCAGTCTCGTCGCTCCCATTTTCGGGAATCGAGCTGCCCACCCGTCCCCCTCCCCGAGTGCGGCGTCGGGGCACGTGACGTTCATGGAAACTGTGGACCAGCTGTCCTCTACATTTTCCTGCTTCTTAGGTCCCTCGAGACCCGTACGTAAGGCTGGCACTGCTATGCAACTAGCCGGGCGCAGTCTACTCGAGCCTTACCGCTCAGAGCTCTCTTGTCTGGATGTGGCCCACGTGGGCATGCCATCTTCTGTGCGCCCCTTGTGCTGGAAGCAGATAAGCCCTTTTTCAAGCGTGCACCCTAGTGCCGGGGTCGAGCTGCGCACAATCTAGCACCCTGGATGCCCCGTCCAGACGTCCCTCTGCTTACAATGAGACTGGCGCAACCCCTCCAATTGCCCACGGTCCTCATTTGTTCCCGGCTGTCATCTCCCTGGTGCAACCCTCGGATTGCTCCCCTTACCCCTCTTCTAGTGTGACAGATGTGACTGGCGCAACCCTCCAATTGCCCGCGATCCTCGTTTGCTCCTGGCTGACATCTCCCTGGCGCAACACACATGTTGCACCTCTTACCTCTCTTCTGGTGTGACAGGAGCCCACGAGGTGGGCCGCCCCCCTTTTTCACTGGGCTCTCGTGCACCCCGTCACCCACGTCCCCTCTCCCTGCCATCTTCCTCCGTCTGCGCAAACTTCAGTCGGAGTTGTCCTCATAGGCCTGACGCGCCCACTTGCCTCTTTGCAGGCGTCCTCATCTGCCGCTGCTACTCTCCCTGTAGGGTGTGAAAAATTCTGACACGCTGACATAAGACCAAGTCAGCCAAAGGCCATACGCTCAGCTAAAGGCCATACGCTCAGTGCAAAAGTCATACGCTCAGTAAATATTTTATTATTTCTCGACTGACAGCACAGCATACGCTCAGTGGGGAATGAATCTGACACTTCGTCTTTCGTGCAAAAAAATAGCTGTCTTAGGAGAATTAACCGTCGTATGGATTTTCGAGAGTTGATTTTGTCTTTACGACGATAGCTCATTAGCCATCATGAATGCACAGCCATCATTACTGTCATTTCTGACAGTCTATCAGCCGTCATATCCGCAACACGACGCTCGAGAGATATTTGTCAGTTATTGGGAGATATGGCGTATTCGAGAAGATTGAGGACAGCCACGTGTCTACTTCTCCAGTTATACGACTCCTCATCAAGACAGCGTATGTACTTCATACGACTCCTCATCAAGGCAGCGTATGGACTTCATACGACTCCTCATCAAGACAGCGTATGTACTCCATACGACTCCTCATCAAGTGAGCGTATATACTCCATATGACTCCTTGCTATCCAAGTCAGCGTATGCAAGACATATGTATCCAAAAGACAGCGTATGGACTCCATACGACTCCTCTTCAAACAAGACAACGTATGCTAGTCATACTTCTCCAAAAGACAGCGTATCAAAGCAAATGCATTTCAGAATGACTTCAAATGTACAGTCAATACACGTTCTCATGTGTCCTGTATTCGGTTACCCACTCATTCAGAAGTTATGCAACATGGCATTCATGCCATCAATCTCTCCTGGATATACTCCACTACTCTCAACCGCACTCCAACGTGTCTCCACCAAAATTCGCCACGCGTCCCTGCAGTTATGCCCACGTCAAGTAACTGACTGAGCGTATGCCCAGATCAGTTATCCAGAACTCTATAAAGGAGAGTTTCTTCACCTTCAACAGACACCACATTCAATTCAGAGAGAACAGAAAGATTGCCCAGTTGCTGTCCAAGTTCTTCGAGGTCCGAGCCTTCTTCATCGCATCGTCCAAGGAATAAAGTGATCGTCTTCTAGATCAGATTTCTACAGTTGTAATTTTCTCAGAAATGCAATAAATAAATAGAATTTATTTATGGAAAACAAATTGGCGACTCTGCTGGAGAAAGCTGTCTCCTAGAACGAGACAGCAACAACTCAATGCGATACTTCGTCGATCGGTTCGACGAAGAAGATGATGGTTGTACAATCCGACCAATCTGCTTACGAAGAAATGCTCAAGGCGAAGGAAGGCCGAACGGCTTCCTCCGCTTTTCTCTCTGCCAAGAAGAATGGACGTTCTGTCTATGTCCCTAAGTCTTCTCCGGCGGCCCGAGACGCTTCTGTCACTTCCCACGCTGACAAGAACATGTCTCCAACCTCAGCGAAACACGCCTCGGCTTCTCTGAATACAGCAACAGTGGCTTTTCCTAGTCACGCTGACAAAATGGGTTCTTTAGCCAAGTAAGCGTGTCCAAGGAAACCCATCTCTGGACATGTCAAAGTCTCTTCTTCTTCTACTCCTACGACAGCAGTCGGCTCTTTAGCCATTAATGACTCTGTGCGTATGGCAATCATTGACCAACCATACGCTAGTCAAAAGGCAGCGTATGACAAGAATTCTCTGAAGATTCCCCCACGGCTTGCATATCTTGTGCTAACCAAGGAGAACGACTCTTTAGTCAACTCCTCTGCTCCTAAGGTTTTTACCTCTGGGGTTAATTTGACTAGTACTCTTACTAGATCAAACAAAGGAAAACGCCTTTTGGCTACTTCCTCTAAAGATGGATTATTACCAACTCCCAGTCGGAATAATGTTCATCTTCCTTCTCTCAAAATTTCTCGATCCGAGAAAGGCAAATTGCAAGTATCCAGGACTGATACCAAAGTTGTACCTCCTATGGACCTTCGTAACAAGCTTAACCGGAATCATCTCGGTTCTACTTCCGACATAAAGAAGACTTATCAAACTGGGACAAGTATAATGGACCCTGATGCACAATATGCTAAGAACTATATTGCTCAGATCAATCGGTCTTTATACATTCAAGAACCAAAAAGACAGAATAATAAAAGACAAGTTTCTACACAGAGACTATCTTCAAACACTTCCCAGTCTGTTTCCGCAGATCTCCGGGAACATCTGCAAAACAAGCGGAGAATCAACACTCCATCTGTCTCTGACATTGCTCATATTCGTCATGAAGAGCATTGTTGTAACTTCCAACCTCGGGTCGTGATCCAGTGTTGTTGTTCACCGAAAAGACGATCTGTCTTCGAACGGATTCAACATGAACCAATACCAGACGAAGACGAACCTCTTTATGCTTCCGTCAACATGACCTCCAGAAATACTGGGGGTAGAATACGATCTGATTCTATGTTAGATTCTGAAGACGGTGTTTACCTTGGCACCAGATCCAGAACCAGAGCTTCGACCGGGGTCTCTTCTTCTTCTCATCCAGATGATAATCCTGAGACCACGGAGGACTTCCTAGGAGAGTCCAACTTCCCAGTATTAACTCCCATGAATAGCCCCGGGAAAGATGCTGACTCTCATAGCGACGATTCGGAACAGACTGTTTCATCGTCGACACCTCGAATGATTACCACTTATATGGTAGATAGCAATCACGGACCTTCGACTAGCACTGATGCTCATGAACAAAGGATTTCTTCCTTGGAACAACAGTTACGAGCCATGGCGGATACATTGACTGCTATGCATACTCTTATACAAGCTCAGCAACAAACTCAGCAAGTTCAACAAACAGTACCACCAGTGGTATTAAATACTCCTGTTGCCCCAAACCTGGAACCTTCTACTATTCCGGGGGTATAGTCTAATGTTCATGTACAGCCCACTCTAAGTCACTCCGGAGCTGGGGGTGGTACATATACTGCAGTCCTTCCTCCCAATTATGCCCAACAAGCAACGACACCGCAATCTTCCGGAGCGGTCACTGAAGAGTTGAAGAATCTTCGGTCTCAATTCGAAGCGTTTAAGCAAAAGGACGGCTTACAAAGATTCGGTATCAAGCAGCCTTACCCAATACAATGGAAGGATGTATCGTACCCCCCAAAATACAAGCCTCCGACCATCTCTTTCTTTGATGGGACCACCTCCCCAAGTCAGTTTATCAATCACTTTGAGGTAATGACTGATCAGCTGCAACCGAGCGATGCCCTCCTTACTCGGGTATTTGTTGGTTATCTTAAAGGAACTGCTTATGAATGGTATCGAAGTCTCCCTGATGGGTGCATTACTTCGTTTGCCGGGTTCAAACAGATGTTTCTAGAACGATTCTATGAAGGCATTAACGACATGACCATGTCAGCCCTTATACGAATCAAACAGAAAAATAATGAAAGCACTGAGAGCTTCATTGAAAGATTCAGAAAAGAAGCTCTAAAAATGCCTCTCGGAACTCCCGATGCCGTCACTATCGACACTTGCAAGTCGAACCTCTTACCAATCATCAGCATGTGGATAAGATCCACTCAGTTCCAAGATTGGCCTTCCTTCATCGTCAGTGCCAAAGCTGCCGAAGTCAGTACTGAGACTTTCAAAGGTCTGGGGGTATACATGACTCCCAAAGAATCAAGTCAAAGTACTAGCAATAGTACGCGACCCAACAATCGCAAAGGAAAAGAGACTCTCTAAGTCAATCTCCAGAGCAACAATCAAGAGGTAATGTCTACCCAAGCTACCCCAGCTCCAACAAATCAACAGCAGAGACCTCCTCGGCCGAAGGAAGAATACTCTTTCGACGATGACGATGTTCAAGGCATCTTCGAATGTTTACTTAAAGGTAACAAGATACAACTGCCAGATATCAAAAAGCCTGATGAAGCCAACAAGACGGATCATCCAAAATACTGTCCATATCACAGAATGCTGGGTCATACAATCCGGTCTTGCTTCGTATTAAAAGGAAAGATCCAAGAAATGATCAAATCAGGAGCTGTGACACTAACACCTAAAGACAAGACAGTCACAGCAAATGTGATTTCGATACAGTTCGATGACTTTCCTCCGTTATTGGTGGAAAAGGGGATTGTCCCTATCCCCAAAGCAACCCTTGAAGTTGTGAATATTCCACCAGCCCAGAATGAAGGACTTGTTCCCGTCACCACTAAAAAGGGAGAGATTATGTAGATCCACCCCGATTTAGTGACAGAGTTCGAGACGTCTTCCTCTTCTCCTCGGAAGGCTCCTCTGTCTAAAAAGAAACCTGAGAAGACTAAGTCATGCCATATGACTTCTAGCATCACACCCAATCTTTCTCTAACCTCTACTTTCATCCTAGCAGGAAAGTCACCCCCTACAGAGGTAAAAACTGTACCTCGATCCGAAGACAGATACAAACCTGTATTTCATCTATATAGTTCACGATCTCGTGAATTAATGGCGAAGATGGGTTATGATCTAGCCACTACTCCTGGTTTAAGCTCCGGCAAAGGACTCCGAGCACCTCTAGCCCTCACTTTGAGACATAATTAATCCCGTGTTGGCCTCGGTTTCTGGACTGAAGCTCTTATCAAGCACCAAAAAACCAATAACAAGATGAAGGATTACAACATGGTTTCGGTAGACTCTGAACCTGAGCCTGAAGTCGAAGCTCTCGCCGGAACCCGGTCAGGAAAAACATATCTGAAAGATTACGCTGAAGCTCTTGAGGAAACTCCTGATGTCCCTCCGGTTGCAGCTCTAGCACCCATCTCTAACGAAGGACCTTCAAATGCTCCTGCTGAGACGATTCCCTCTAAACCAACAACAGCTGACAAAGGGGAGCAACATGCCTGCTTCGACAAACCAATCAAGAAGTCTCTTTCTCCCGGATTGCAGAAGCCATATAATTTTGACATTCTGGCTCAACTTGCTAACACTCCAGCCAGGTTGTCCATCTTCGAACTTTTACATTTATCTAAGGAAACTCGAGAAACGTTAAGTGAAGCTCTACTGCAAGCAGACTCTTGCCTGACTCATCTAAAAAAGCTGGAAGTAGAGCCGGGTGACTTGCCTACATTGCAACAGTGTCTTAGAAATTATTCCGAACATCACTTTTACCCAAGACGATATGCTTCTAGAGGACAATCGTCATGATCGACCTCTCTACTTCACTGGATACATTGACACGATAAAGATCGACCATATTCTAATTGATCCAGGATCAGCTCTAAGTATTATACCTAAGAGTCTCTTGGATGCCTTACGGATTCCAGTTCATCATCTAGTCAAGACAGTCACTACCATTTTAGGGTTCAATCAAGGCAAGAGCGAACCTCTGGGGAAAATTCGCCTAAAAATACAAATAGGCAATTTCCGGGCGAGTGTCACATTCTACGTGATCGAGTTAGTTGGATCTTACAACTTGCTCTTGGGAAGACCTTTTCTCCATAAACACAATATCGTCCCCTCCACTCTTCACCAGTGCTTCAAATACATTGATGAAAAGGGAGAAGTTCAAAAGAAAGTCACGGACATTAATCCTTTCAGAGGAGTCGAAGCTTACTACAGTAACTCTTGCATGTACAAAGATGAGTATTCAAAAGTCTTACAAGCTATGGATGATGATGAGACATCGAAAGTTGACACCTTTGTTATTCCTGTAAAAGGGCGTATCACTCATCCGCGGTCTACTAAATCATCTGAAGAAAGCCCACTGATAATTCCTGTCAGTGGATGTACCACTTCATTGCCTTCCCAAGCTCCACAAAGTTCGCTGATAATCCCTGTCAGTGGACGCACCACTCTCTCACCATCATCTCAGGCTAGACCAGATACTCTAGTCATTCCAGTCAGTGGACGCACTACTTATCCACAATCCTCTTCAAGGGAGCTCACCTTTTCTGAGCCTTTTGTTATCGACCTTAATCGAAACAAAACTTCTGCTCGCTCTTCTTCTTCCCCTTTAGTCATTAATTTGACTAAATCTACTAAGGCTCAGCCTTCTTCTGTAAATACAGCATCTGATATTAATAAAGCATCTCCTTTACAGTATATTGATGTTTGTAATCATGTACAAAGTTATTTACATTTGCTAGATAACTTAGAGCCACTAACTATAGGAGTTGTTCAAACTCTTCATACAGAAGTATCATTAGAGTCTGTACAAAATTCATACTTCCTTGTTCCTATTAGAAAGTCAGGAGAAGCTCCAATATTCTTCTGCAAGGGGCCCTAAAATCCTCCTAATCTGGAAGACGACGACAAAAACGATGATACCGGAAGGTTACAACTACGTCGCTACAGTCAGTAGTCCAAAAACATCATCAAAAACATGGGCTATGACTTCAGAACTGGCCTCAGTAGTGGAAAAGGAAGAAGAATGCCTGTTCGAATTCCTCCCTTGAAATACGGAAGGACAAAAAGCGGATTGGGTTACATTACTCCTACCCCCTTCATCAACACAGTCCATGAGGATCCAGAATCCGACGGAGACGAACGATCTGATTCTTCCGATTCCTTTTCTTGGGATTCCGACACAAGTATTGGCGATTTTCATCGTTCTACTCTATCCGCCAATATGGTCTCCGCCAACGGTCCGCAAGAAAATGATGAAGATGAAGATGATTTTGAAATATCATCCGAATCGGAACAATGGGCTCAAAGATTAGACAACCAATGGGAATTCAGGTTCGAGCAAAGAGAAGCTCCTACTGAAGATAAATTGATCCAAATTGATGTTGGTGAGGAGGGATCCCCCAAGCCAATATTCATCAGCGAAAATCTTTCAGAAATAGATAAGCAAGACATGATCAAGCTTATTCATGATTACATCGATGTCTTCGCCTGGAGCTATGAGGATATGCCAGGGCTAGATCCGAAGATCGCAACACACAAACTTAATATCATGCCGAATGCTAAACCGGTCAAACAACAACAGCGACGATTTTGTCCAGACATTATGGATGCAATTGAAGCCGAAGTCAACAAGCTTATGGCTTCCGGATTAATCCGAGAGGAATAACATCCTGAGTGGGTGGCTAACATTGTTCCTGTTCTCAAAAAGACTGGCAAGATCCGAGTCTGTATAGACTTTCGCGATCTCAATGCGGCTTATCCTAAAGACGAGTTCCCTCTTCCACTCAACGATGTCATGATCGATAACACGTGTGGTTTCGAACGAATGTCATTTATGGATGGGTATTCGGGGTACAACCAAATCAAAATGTTTCCAGACGACGAGAGACATACTTCCTTCAGAACGCCGATCGGTACATACTGTTACATAGTGATGCCGTTTGGTCTTAAAAATGCAGGAGCAACGTATCAGCGAACAATGAGCACTATATTCCGCAAAAATCTCCTAAAAACAGTCGAATGCTACGTTGATGATATTGTAGTCAAGAGTCGACAAAAGGAGGATCATATCCAAGATTTGAAGACTATCTTTGATTTAATGCGTCAACATCAACTTAAGATGAACCCTACTAAGTCCTTCCTGGGAGTCTCTAGTGGTAAATTTCTCGGCTTCGTCATTACCGCTAAAGGTATACACGTAGATCCCGAGAAGATCAAAGCCATCCAAGAGATGCGTCCTCCACGCACCTTAAAAGAGCTACGAGGATTTCAAGGAAGAATTGCTTATATCAGGAGATTCGTCTCTAACTTATCAGGACGCTGTAGACCGTTCAACAAACTTCTGAAGAAAGGTGTGTCCTTCGTCTGGAACGAAGAATATCAAAAAACATTTGACGACATCAAACAGTACCTCATGAACCCTCTGGTTTTGGTACCTCCCGTCTCGGGAATACTATTCCTTCTATATGTTCGAGCCATGGATCATTCTCTCGGTGCATTGCTCGCCCAGAAAAACAAAGATGGCCATGAACAGGCTATTTATTACCTCAGTTGCACAATGACAGGTGCTGAACCACGTTATTCTCCAATTGAGAAAGAATGCCTAGCATTAATATTTGTCGTTCAGAAGACGCGACATTACATCATCGGTCAAACGATTCATGTTATTTCCAGAGTGAATCCCATCAGGATTATGATGAAGAAACCCGGTATTCTCAACTCCAGACTGGCTAATTGGGGAAACTTGTTAGCTCAATATGACATGCATTATATTCCTCAAAAGTCAGTTAAAGGACAGGCTCTTGCTGATTTTCTGGCAGCTCATGCAGTTCTAGAGGATTCTAAATTATACGATGAGATTCCAGATGAAGTTATGGATTCAAATCAGGTTTCTGAAGAAACTCCTACCTGGTGTCTATTCTTTGATGGAGCGTCTAGAATGGGTCCCAATGGCGATATTGTCGCCGGAGTCGGGATTGTTCTTGTATCCCCGGAAGGGCTGACTATTCAGAGGGCTTATTCTCTGGATTAATCTTGTTCAAACAATGTAGCCGAATACAATGCGTTACTCATCGGTCTTCAACGTGCTAAATATCTGGATATTCAGTATTTAGAAGTTTATGGAGACTCCAAACTTATCGTCAATCAAATCAGAGGTACATACGAAGTCCGTCATCAGGATTTGATACCTTATTACCGAGCAGCACTCTCTATGGCCTCTTCCTTTGAAGGTTTCTTTATTGAACACGTTCGGCGAGCCTATAATACAGAAGCCGATGCTTTGGCTAATCTTGTCGCTGTGCTAGCCATACCGATCACACGTCAACAATTGATAGTGGTTTATAACCGGGAGCTATTCTACGTCGAGAATAATTCGGCTTTGGGTTTTCCCCATGACCCAGACAAAAATTCTCTCAACCCTGATGAATTTAACCTTAACACTGGATTAGGGTTTGACAGAGCATCCTCGTCTTCTTCCGATTCTACTATGGAATACGTCTTTTCCAACAAAACAGAAGCCATGACCGAAGACTGGAGACGTCCATTTCTAGACTTTGTATTGTATGACATACTTCCCGATAATCCGAGCAAAGCAGCGTCTATCCGGCGTCGATCTCTCAGATTCTATTATAATCATACGACAAAGACACTATATCGTCAGGCCTATGACGGTCTTCTCCTCCGATGCATCGCTGGTGAGGAAGCACAACGGATTATCCGTGAAGCACATGATGGTGTCTGCGGAGCCCATCAACCAGGTCCTAAACTTCAAGATCGCATCCGACGTATGGGTTATTATTGGTCCACGATGGTGGCTGACGCCATTCAATATGCCCAAAAATGTAAAGCCTGTCAAATCCATGCAGACTTTATCCATCAACCGTCAGAGTTCTTACACCCGACAGCGGCATCATGGCCCTTCGAGGCCTGGGGCATGGACATCATTGGTCCCATCAACCCACCGTCATCAAAAGGACACCGGTTTATTCTAGCAATAACCGACTACTTTGCCAAATGGGCTGAAGCAATCCCGCTATCCGAAGTCAAAACTTCCAACGTCATCAACTTCGTCAAGCATCATGTCATCTATCGATTTGGTGTTCCTTGGCGTATTATCCATGATAATGGACGACAGTTCGTCAGTCAAAAATTTACTCGATTCTGCGATGACCATCGAATCAATAACCTAGCTTCTATAGCATATAATCAAGCAGCTAATGGATTGGCAGAAGCTTTCAATAAAACCATCATCAAACTCCTGAAAAAGTTCGTTTCTTCTAACAAACGCAACTGGAGCGAGAAGCTTGGTGAATGTTTATGGGCCTACCGTACCACAGTTCGTAATGCGACCGGGTGTACGCCTTTCTCTTTGGTATACGGGTGTGAAGCTGTCCTTCCCCTCGAGATCCAGATTCCTTCTCTGAGAATCGCAATCTCCAATGAACTTACAACGGAGAACAATGATCATCTTCGACTTCAAGAGCTAGAAGCTTTAGACGAAAAGCGATTGTACGCTCAACAAAATATCGAGCTGTATCAGGCCCGAATTTCAAAAGCTTTTAACCGGAAAGTGAAAGTCAGAGCATATCGGAAAGGAGAACTTGTTCTTACCGTCAAACGTCCGATGACTATGATACATATGAGCAAAGGCAAGTTCGACGCGAAATGGGAAGGCCCATTCGTCGTAAATAAAGTCTTCTCAAATGGAGCATATCAGCTTACCTCTATGGATGGTAAAGTCACGATGATGCCTATCAGCGGCAAATTCTTAAAGAAATATTATGTATAAATCTCGTTAATATATGATATTTTCATCTGCTGCGATTATTCCCCAGCAAATATAAAATTAGACTTTATTCTTCCCCACAAAAGTCGTCTCGATATTGTTATCCCCAGCGGAAATTGATATTCTACCACATATCATCTTCCCAGAGAATTTGATATTCTGTCTTATTAGATCCCCAGTGGATTTAATAAAGATCTCATATAGAAAATCACGTCCATATTACCTCTGAATTTTCTATCTCAGTATCATATTTTCTATTCTATGAAAATGATATCTAGTCTTTTGATTTTCGAGTCCAAAGATCATGGAAAATTGAGTTCAAAGATATCTTTATATCTGAATTCTGTTTTCTCTAATCAGTATTAAACTAAAATTTTTGGTTTAATATCATCTGATGAAATTACAAAATTCATTTGTATATTTTATTCTATTGAAATATGTCATGTATTATTTACCTCTGAACATATTTTCTACAAAAACATCATACACAAAATCGAAATCAGGTCAAAGTGCTCATTTCCTCAGTCAAAATCAAAATACTGATTACAAGTGAGTATTAAAAAAAATTTCAAGACATGAGAAGTGTGAAAAATCTATTGAATAGAAGGAGTAATTATCTCCTGAATACGAGCAAGTATACTATTCATCTTCCCTTCATGAGCTTTACGAATTCGCTCTGTTGCTTCAATTGCAACCATCTGTTGGTCAAAATTAATGATAACCAAACTACGACGATTAGTTTCTTCTATCTGCTCAGCTTGCATCTGTTCCCGCTCTTGCTATAGAACTTGATAGCGGGTAGCTTCAGCTATACGAGCAGCAATAATATCAGATTGCTCTTTTTCTACGGATGCAATGCGCTCCTGGAGATGAGCTAATTCTTCTTTTAGTTTCTGGAGTTCTTCAGCTCTAGATATTTTCTCTGTTTCCGGACGTTCTATCTTCTGACGAGTTGTTACTATTTCCTCATCCTTCGCCATTAACTTCTCAGATGACAAAGCGAGGAATTCTTTCAAAGCAGCCTGCTGGGTTTGAGCTTCACGTTCCAGTTGAGCAATCTCAGCCACGGTCAAGGATTTAATATCTTCTTTCTTGATTTTCTAGTATTTGTGGATGGTTACTTCCAAATCGCCTAGGAGATGCTCAAAGAAAATACACTGAGTCTCATAACCAGCCTGTCGCAGAGCTAAAAGCGGGAAATTAATCGCCGTTCGGAGATTGGAAAAAGGCATAGTCTCGTCCTTCATAAATCGCCTGGAGAATGTATCCAGATATGAATAGATAATATCTGAATACATCGCCATGGTCCTTGCTATTCCTGTTTCAAAACCGGGAGTTGCTGCCATTGTGAAGGAAGAAGCTGGAATGGGCTCTATTCTGGAAACAGAAGTATGTGCTTTTGGAGAACTTGGTAAATGTGAGCTTCCCTCACCAACATCAGTCCGAACAGGTGACAGGTACTACGAATCTTCTCAGCCAAAGGGATAGAAACCCGGCCAGATGACCTTCATCAGATAAAGCCCGGCCACCTTGCTTTATGTAGGTCTCTAACCTATCACCAGCTTTATAGGTGCCTTCATCTTCTTCGATTATGATGTCATCATGGGTGGTCTTCCAGATTAATTTGTCAATTTTGGCTTGACTCAGAGGTTTAAAACGACCACTATATTGTTCGGTCTTCTTCTTCTTCTGAGTTTCTTCGGTGCGGCCTTAGAATAAGTAGGCCATCCACTTCAAAGAGTAGCAGCCTGAATCTATATCTTTTGCCTTATAAAAGGCCTTACAGATACTATAGTAGCACATTAATTCTTCGAATACATGAAGAATTAGCGGGTTGGCGTCAGAAATCTTATTCATTTCATCAATAAACGGGATATATTCCTCATATGGCAGATCTCCTGTCGGCAGCTGAGAAATGTACGCCATTTCGTGGAGAGCGAATCCCATCTCGCCTCTCGGAGTCATAAAAGTTCCGGTGCGATAGTTGTACCTTTCTGCTAGTGCCAGGAACAAGTCTGGGTTCAGCCTAAATCCATAAGCAGTGCACTTGATGGCATCGTACAGGCCTATCACCTTCAACTGTTCTCCATAATCTCTCAGAATCTATCTCACGAGAGCAGTCCATCTGGTATTCTCTGGGTTCACGAGACCAGTGAGTCTCATGGACTGTTTCGGATAGACATCGTTTTCTAGCTGTGCAAATATGTTTGCGAATATCGGGACTCTAACCGGCATCAGAAGTACCGAGTCCTCAGGGGGAATTGTGGCTGGCAATAATCCTCGCAAGACTGAAACATACGGTTCAGTACCACTAGAAAATCTTCCCTGGCTGTACCTTATCCATCCAGCTTTTGCTTGACAGGTTGGAGTAATATCCCATTTCATGTGCCTTTGGTGACTCGCATGGAATAAGCGAGCTATGTTGATACCCTTAGATAATCCAGTCAAGTACATCGGCTGAGTCTCATCACCATCCCGGTAATACGAGTATGACACTTTATCAGAGGTTGGCTGGGAGCTTCTGTCAATAGCGTCCCCAAATAGAAATGCCGGGTTTGAGTGGGTAACACTGTCCACACTCTGCAGTGGTTGACCACTTATCAGACTCAGCAGGGTTTCGCTCTCTTGATTTTTCAGAATGGCTATTCTCGTGGAAGGTTCATCAAACTGTGGAAAGTGGACATGGGATAGGTCACTCTTATAATTGCTCCTGCACATCCTTCAAACTGTGCTTCTTGGGCCAGAATATCCACTACAAAGGAAAAATAAGAGGTTAAAATCCTTAACTCTAAAAAAATACAAAGGGATGACAAGTTCAAAGATCAACTTACGCTCAGTTTATCCTAAGCGAATGTCAGACTCAACGGTTAACCTACGCTCAGTCTATCCTAAGCGTATGACAGATTCTAAGTTCAACCTACGCTCAGCTACGTGTATGTCTAACCAAAGCAAGCAGTCGTATGGATTTTTCTAAAGAGCAACGTATGGTTGGCAAGATGTTCATCACAAATACGCTAACAAGAGAGTCAGCGTATCTCAACGAGACGACTTGACATAGCGTATTCCTTCAGATCAGCGTATTTTGACATTTCTATCAAAGATACGCGTATCTTACAGAAATACGCTCAAAATATATTTTTCGTATAGACGAAAAACATGGAATACGACTAAACCCTAAAGAGGGAAGTGTATTTTCTGACGTATTGACCCTAAAAAGGGGATACGTTTTCCGATTTTGTCCTAACCAGAGCCCTAAAAAGGGATGGTTACTGTTCATCGTCCCCATCCTCACCGTATAGGGGTTTCAACGGAAGTTCGCTCCGTAAAAGATGCTACTCGACGGTTCTCCTAGTGGTTACGGCGGCGGCGACGGGTCGAGACGGCTCTGCAGGAGCCTTGCCTTTCCCCTTCGCGGTAGCGTCGAGCTTGGGTGCCATTGACGAAGATTAGGTTGGAGAAGAAGAAGGCTTGAGCTCTGGATTCTCTCTCTCGAAGACGAAGGCAAAAGTAAAGAAAGGAATTAAGTTCTTAAAGGCCTATTTATAGAAGAAAGAGAAGCCCAAACGGCAGCCGTTTTCAAATACAGAATCCCTAGAGATATGTACTGATATCGAGGAAATAACAAACTCGTGCCAGCGTGTCAAGACTTATTCCCACTTTGAGTTCAAAGTAATTTCGAACTTTCGAAAATCATAAAGTTCGAAAACTTTGAAGGAGGTCTTGTAGGGTGTGAAAAATTCTGACACGCTGACATAAGACCAAGTCAGCCAAAGGCCATACGCTCAGCTAAAGGCCATACGCTCAGTGCAAAAGTCATACTCTCAGTAAATATTTTATTATTTCTCGACTGACAGCACAGCATACGCTCAGTGGGGAATGAATCTGATACTTCATCTTTCGTGCAAAAAAAGCTGTCTTAGGAGAATTAACCGTCGTATGGATTTTCAAGAGTTGATTTTGTCTTTTACGAGGACAGGTCATTAGCCATCATGAATGCACAGCCATCATTACTGTCATTTCTGACAGTCTATCAGCCGTCATATCCGTAACACGACGCTCGAGAAATATTTGTCAGTTATTGGGAGATATGGCGTATTCGAGAAGATTGAGGACAGCCACGTGTCTACTTCTCCAGTTATACGACTCCTCATCAAGACAGCGTATGTACTTCATACGACTCCTCATCAAGGCAGCGTATGGACTTCATACGACTCCTCATCAAGACAGCGTATGTACTCCATACGACTCCTTATCAAGTGAGCGTATATACTCCATATGACTCCTTGCTATCCAAGTCAGCGTATGCAAGACATATGTATCCAAAAGACAGCGTATGGACTCCATACGACTCCTCTTCAAACAAGACAGCGTATGCTAATCATACTTCTCCAAAAGACAGCGTATCAAAGCAAATGCATTTCAGAATGACTTCAAATGTACAGTCAACACACGTTCTCATGTGTCCTGTATTCGGTTACCCACTCATTCAGAAGTTATGCAATATGGCATTCATGCCATCAATCTCTTCTGGGTATACTCTACTACTCTCAACCGCACTCCAACGTGTCTCCACCAAAATTTGCCACGCGTCCCTGCAGTTATGCACACGTCAAGTAACTGACTGAGCGTATGCCCAGAGAAGTTATCCAGAACTCTATAAAAGAGAGTTTCTCCACCTTCAACAGACACCACATTCAATTCAGAGAGAACAGAGAGATTGCCCAGTTGCTGTCCAAGTTCTTCGAGGTCCGAGCCTTCTTCATCGCATCGTCTAAGGGATAAAGTGATCGTCTTCTAGATCAGATTCCTACTATTGTAATTTTCTCAGAAACACAATAAATAAATAGAATTTGTTTATAGAAAACACTCCCGGGTGGTCCTACGCCACCCGCCGACCATACCTCTTCCTCCGTGCCCTTGCCCCCTCCTCTTCGGTCTATCCCGGTGCCGTAGCCCCACCTGGCATCACCTCTCTCTCGGGCTCCACGATCATGATGGTCCCCACTCGTGCTTCCTCTTATGCTGAGGCCCTCCGGCCAGATCATAGGAGTCAAATTCCCCCCCCCACCCCCTCGACGGAGGAGATTCTGCTCCCGGACGTCGAATTTTCACCACCTCTTATCGGCTGTCCCATCCGTATCCCCTTCGCCATGCGGGAGATCTCCTCCCTATCCTCTTCCTTCACTAAAATGTTTATCCTCAAATTTGGATCCGGATGCCCGAAAATTACCGCGGTTTAAGAAGCCGTCGTAAGGTGGTGCCTCTCCGCAACATTCCTGGTCGCTCTGTTTGACCCCAAGCACATGTTCCTCCACCTGTCATCCGATTCGGACTACTCCTTAGTCCGGGCCAAGGGCACTTCCAGAATCGCAACTCAGACCGTTAAGATTGTCAAATGGTCTCCCAACTTCAACCCCAAAGTTGATTCGACAATCATATCCACATGGATCACCCTCCCCAACCTTTCCCTGGTTTGCTTCCCCGCAGCAGCCCTCAAATGGATAGCCAGCTCCTTTGGGGACCTGGTAGCTATCGCAGAAGAAACTAAAAACCTCTCCAAATGCAACTACACGAAGATATGCGTGGAATTAGACCTCGCGAAAGAACCTCCCAAACTGATAGAGATCGAGCTCGGAGACCAAACACACAGCCAACCGCTGGTTTACGATAACAACATCATCTTCTGCAAACACTGCCAGATGTGCGGTCACTCCTTGCAGCACTGCTTCCGTGCCCACCCAGAGCTTAAGAAGTCTAGACCGCACAACCAAAATACTACGGCTACCCACTGAAGCCCTGACACTGCTCAGCAGTCTCCGCATCCCAATCCTCCCCTGCTGCTGGACGGCCCGACTCCACCTGACGCGCTCTCCGGCCGCCTCCGTCTGACCAACATGCCTAGCTCTGCGATCGTCCCTTTCAACCCTCCCAACATCTCTCTCAACAATTCCTTTGAACTTCTTTCAAGCATCGCCCCTGTCGGAGCTATCGACAGTAAACCCTCTTCATCTATCCGCGGCGGAGACGTCCAGCCAGATTCCCCCAGCCCAACAGTGTGGTCGAGCGACACATCATGCCTCAGTCATATCTGACTAGCGCCTCATCACTCCCAGTGCACCCCCAACTCATCCTACAACCCAACAAAGTCTATAATCTCCCCATTCTAAGGACGATCACTCTCCCTATTGTCCCACCCGCCTCCTTCAACAGCCTGCAGAGGTTCAGACGGAGAGCCGACGAGAGCAGCATCCTGAACCCAGGCCTCACGAGACTCACCAAACTCGTCCCACATCCGAAATGGCTATCCCCTCGTCTGTGACAGGGCCTCCCTGGCATCCTTCCCCTCACTTTGCAGACGTCCGACCCAGCTTCGACCTCACTTTAACAGGCATATTCTGGCAAGCCAAGGAAGCAGGTTTCCTGGATCGCGACAATTCCTTAAGCGCCCTCGAAGAAAATAAAAAAGACTCAACTACATCCTTGACAGAAGACAATGGTAGCAGGGATCCCGGCGGGCCTAGCACCGAAGTCAACGGGGCCACCATCACACCCACCCAAAAAACCTCCTCTAAAAAAACAAAAACAAACAAAAGCAGCAGATGGTTAGGACTACGAGGTCTACCACGAAGCTTAACCACCTCCCTCCCACTACTACATCAAATGCTTAACATCATATCTTGGAACGTGAGAGGGCTTGGAAACAAATCGACGCTGAACAGAATCCTCAGCCTCAAGAAAACTAATTGTATAGATCTCCTCATCGTTATTGAACCTAAAATCCCCTAAAATAATCAAAGCCACCCAACTCAAGCTCGGATTCCCTCATGCCATCACCGATTGTAATAACATCTGGATCTTCTTCGGGCCTGAATTCAAATTTGCCACCATAAAAGATTTGCCTCAGGCCCTCTCTTGTTGGGTCGAACATCTGGCCCTCAAGTCCCGCTCCATTCTTTCCGCCGTCCACGGCAGCTGTGACTACCGTGAGCGAAGATTGCTCTGGAAAGACCTGCTGGAAGCTGCCTCCCCCTACCAAGATCTTCCGTGGCTGTGTATCGGAGATTTTAACACGGTGTCCAACAAAGAGGAGAATTTCGGTGGTCGCTCGCCTTCCCAGCCTGCGATGGATGATTTCAACAACTTCATCTTCCACGGCAACTTAAACTCCATCCCCTTCTATGGCAGTGCATTCACCTGGTGCAACATGCAGGAGGGCCATCGGCGCCAGTACTCTCGCTTATATCGGGCGATGGTCAACGACCGTTGGTCTGACATGGGCCTGATCACTAACCTCTTTCATCTGAACTCTACTGAATCAGACCACTCCCCTCTCCTCATCATGATCAGCAACAACCATACCGGCACTAAAAAACCATTTCGTTTCCTCAACTTCTGGCAACATCATCCCCAATTCTACAACGTCATGGCATCTGCTTGGAACTCCGTTTTGGAACTTGACCCTCTGCTACGTATGGCGGCTAAACTGAAAGCTACTCGCAATGCATTATCGTCCTGGAGCAAGACGGCTTTTGGAGACATTTTCTAGGCCATTAAGGAGGCAGAAGACGATGTCACTCGCGCTGAAATCTCATTCACCGCTGACAGATCTCCGACTGCCCGTGCCTCGCTCAATCTCGCCAGAGCTATCCTGAAATCCAGGCTTAAGGTGGAAACCGATTTCTGGAGTCAAAAAGCCAGATTGACCTGGGACACCGAAGGCGATCAAAATACCAACTTCTTTCATGCGTGTGTTAAAGGTCGCAGAAACCAATTACAACTTCACCGGATATCCGACGATAATGGCGCCCTGGTGGAGGACCGGAAAGGCATTCAGGCTGCAGCAGAGAATTTCTACTCTAAACTTTTTACTAAAGAGCAGGGCGTTAAAGATGTTGCGCTTCTGTCCAAAATCCCATCCCTCATCAGCAATAGCGAGAATGAGACCCTGTTGGTTACCCCTTCGTTGGAAGAGGTTGAGGAGGCTGTCTGGTCCATAGAAGAACACAGTGCTCCTGGGCTTGATGGATTTAATAGCGTATTCCTCAGAGCATGTTGGCACACTTTAAAATACAACTTATTAGAGGCCACTATTACCTTTTTTCAGGGGACGAGATACCCCAAATCTATTTCCTGTGCCAACATCATCCTCATCCCCAAGAAAGACAATCCGAAAACCTTCAAAGACTTTCTCCCCATCAGCTTATGCTCCCTCACCAACAAGATCATATCGAAGATCGTTGCCAACCGGATGTCCAATCTACTCCCCAAAATCATCTTCGAAGAGCAAAGCAGGTTTGTTCAAGGCCGTAACATCACTGACAACATTATCCTAGACCAAGAGATGATCACATGTATGAAGTTCCCGTCCAGAGGGGGAAACGTTGCCATCAAATTGGATATAGAAAAGGCATACAATCGCCTGGACTGGCAATCCATGATCTGGGTCTTCAGGGCGTTCGGCTTCTCCGAATCTTAGATTGACATCATCTTCAGATCTATCAACAACACATGGTTTTCCATCGTCATCAATGGCCAGGCTGCGGGGTTCTTCCGATCCATCCGTGGGGTTAGACAAGGGGATCCCCTCTCCTCCACCATTTTCATTATTGTGGTAGAAGTGCTTAGTAGAAGCCTCAATAGCATGCCCAGAATTCCTGGTTTCCATCACTTCTATACTACCACTAGATGTCCACTTATCACTCACCTGGCATACGCTGACGACATCCTTATCTTCTCCTCTGGAGACTTTGGATCGATCGAGGTAGTGTTAAGCACGCTAGCCAGATACACAAGTTGCTCCGGACAGCGCATAAACAACAACAAGAGCATCATATATACCTATCACAAAGCTGACAGAACTCGTTCGGCTATACTTTCCGACATTACCTCGTTCGCCATGGCCTACCCGCCTTTCATCTACTTGGGCTGCCCGCTGGTGCACGGAAGGTCGAATCCGGGTATATACGATCACCTTGTTGACAGGATCCGTAAACTGATCGCGGGATGGCACAACGCTACATTATCCCCAGGGGGCAAGATGATCCTTATCAAACACGTCCTTTCTTCTATCCCATTGTAAACTCTATCCGTCTGCTCCTCCACCAAGAAGGTCCTCCACCATCTCGAATCCCTTTTCGCCAAGTTCTTCTTGGGTCAACGCGACGGCAAGGACAAACACCACTGGGCCAGTTGGGATACCATAGCCAAACCTACCGAAGAAGGAGATCTGAGATTCAGCAGAGTTGCCCACATCGTGGACGCCTGCTCTATGAAGTTGTGGTGGAAATTACGTACGGAGAGCTCGCTGTGGACGAGGTTTATGAGAGCTAGATACTCCAGATTCTCACATCTGTCGGAGGCAGTCACTAACAACAGATCTTCGGCGTCGTGGCATCGCATAATTCGTGGACGCAACCTCATAGAACCTTTAATCCGTCTGCAGTTGGGCGACGGTCGCTCATCAGCCTGTCTGGAACGGTGGTTAGGGGAAGACACCTTCCAGCCTAACGTGCGTACTCCGCTGGGATGCAAGATTAGGGATCTTTGGGTTGGCAGTTCCGAATAGAATTTAGAGAGGGTCAGAGATTGGTTTGGTCAGCTGGCGGCCGATGGTGTTCGTGCTGCCAACCTGTGGGTCACTGACATATCCGACTCGTGGAGATGGTCCACTAATCTGAGCGGGACTTTCACACTGTCTTCCGCCAGAATTGTGGCGAGAGGAAGTGGAGTGCCAGACACCACTTCTGCTAAATTTTGGCAGTCCTACATACCCACCAAATAGTCTATCCTTATCTGGCGTGCATCTCGACGGAAGCTTTCGACAGACGACTCTATCAAATTTATCGGTACCTCGCGTCCAGATGCCACTACTGCGTGGAGCACCAATCAGAATCGGCTGAGCAGGTCCTTCTTTCTGGTGAGTTGGCGAATCATATTTGGCTCAATCTTTACAATAGACTTAGTCTTATCCCCCCGACTGGTGGCTTCCACGATCTCTTGACCAGCTGGAGCCGCTCCCACGGACATCAGATCATCGTAGCTGCTGGAATCTGGGTTTTATGGTAGAACAGAAACAAATTCAGATACGAAGATCGCCAACTCCTCCCTACACAATTATTCAGAGAAGTTATCAGACAAATTTTTAAAGCTAGGCAGTGCTGCTTTCACGCCCCTAACTCTTTTTGGGAGGCCCTTGCTTAGGTCTTCCGCCAGGTCTCTCGCGCTTCTGTCAGCCGTCGTAGAGATCCGGTTCATTTTGTGCGCATCTCGCGCTGTTTATTTTCCTTTTCTTTTGTCGCGTTGAGCGCGCTTACTTGTATAGGCTTCGGCATTTTGTGCCTATTACTTCAATAAAGTATCTGTTTCTCTCTCTCTCTCTTTCTCTCTCTCTCTCTCTCTATATATATATATATATATGGGTATATTTGGTATATAGAAAAGAAAAAGAAAACAAAAACCCAAACCCCCCAAGCCCCAAGCCTAGTTCGGTCAACCCGCAACTGAGCCCCCTCCCCTCATAAAATTTACACAACAGAAAATCCCCCCCAACCCAAGACTTCCCGAAGCCCAATCTGAGAGCAAGAACCATATATATAATGAGGGATCGAGAGAGAAGAGGAAACCTCTCAACCCTAAAACCCTAACTCCATCAGCCCTGACCCTTGTGCGGCCATCTTGATGCCAGAGTGTCGCCAGTGGACGTCGGAGCTCCTGCCATGCACCGGCAACATTAGCAGCAAAAGCAATAGCAGTAACAGTAGCAGCAACATAGAGATTTTTGCAGCACGTTTTCTCAACTTATGATTGGTCGTTTGTCGATCTATCAATTTAGGTATGAACACAAACTATAAGTCTTCTATTCCCTTTAAATAGATTCAATTGTCATGCGCTAGATTTTCTACAAAATTGACACAAAGTTGATCAATTATCTGTTTATAAAACAGGACATATGACAGTCCAAACCCCCATGTTTGGAGTTGAATTTAGATCAACCTAGTAGCAGTTATTGAAAACTATTTGAACAACCTTTTAGATCACATATAGGAGCTCAAAACTCATTTTATAGATTTGAATTTCATGAATTATGCATAGAGCAATCAATTCCTAAAAATAAAGAAAAACCACAGTAAAATAGTTTAGAAAACTTAAAAATTTTCCGATATAACGTGTGTTCCGACAAATCGGACAATGCATCGAAAGGCGCATATGGATGTTGCAGACGTATGCGATTTGACGGAACTCGATTTTGCTGTGTGTGCGCGACGAAATCGAGGCGTATCCGTTGAGATATCCCATATCGGCCCCTTTGTAAATTAGTCAATTACTTTGTGCATATTCGTCATCTCGAGACAAAACTTACGCCAACGGGACCGTATCATTTTTCTGGTCTTGTATGTCAAGTTTAGTCCAATTCTGAGAAGGTCGACCGGAATGTTATTTTGGCAGGCTTGCGACCCGATCCAACGGATGATTTTGTGCACGGCCCGATGGAATCAAACTTTGGATATGCGGTTAGGTTTGTCTCGTCAAATCAATTTCGTAGACATATATTTTGGCAACTTTAGAGATCGTAGGTACTGGCACGCTTTTCGGTGTAAAGCGGGTCCAACGGTGGATATCGTTTTAGCCCAAAATTATCGTTTTGCCCCAGTATCTAGAATTGGACTTATGGGTAGGCTATATTTGCTAATTGGACTAATCTGAACACGTTTGTAATATCTGTTTTAGCCCTGGGAGACTGTTGTGAGAGTTGACTTTTATGGCTCGTTGATTGATTGAATAGTACTGGTTCTACGTGCTACATACCATCAGGAAAGTATACCTTACCTTATTTATATTTACTGCATGCTTATTTTCTTTTCCTTCTAGTTATATCATCAGTTAGTTTTATTGGATTGATTTTGGTTGGTATGCTTTTCTTCATATCATATATGTTAGTTAGTTGTCTCATTCATATACCGTCATTGTACATAGTTTGACATTATAGTTCAAATTGGATTTGTTCTCACATGCACCTTGACTGAGTTGTATCGTGTCATCATATGTACCTTGACTGAGTCGTATCGTGTCGTAGAATGAGTACGTTATAACTAAACTGCTATTTTCTTGTTTCGATTTTCTCAACCTGCGAGTCCACACTCGGGGCGAGGGTGATTGTCATGAACTAACCTATGAGTCCACACTCGGGACGAGGGTTAGTAATATGTTCAAACCTGTGAGTCCATATTTGGGGCGAGGGTTTGGTATTCGTTGATCTCTTGTTTACTTGTTTCTTCCAGCAGTTCATTTATGTGTAGTTGTTTTCGTATCCATGTTCATAGTCATTTGTCACTTCTGTCTTTTTCCTGCTTATTTTTTTATGCATGATAAACTGTTAGATAGGCATATTTTATGTATCTTGTTAGTCCCCTGAGGACCTGATGATCTCTTCAGGTAGTTGATTGCACGGAGTTAGTTAGCTGATCATTATGGTAGTTGATTATATTTACAGGATCCAGGTATGCTAGCAATATTACTTTATTATCCTCTCGTGCTTTATATTCCTTGTCATGATACATTCTGCTTGTTAGCCTACTTTTATATACCCATGTTATTTATTTGGAGTCTAATCGGACATATATGCTAGTGGACTGCAGACCATGAACCATAATGTTCATTCTTGTTTTCATACTCTTCTTGTGGATTGAGATATAGTTTTAATTTGCCATGATTAGGCATATTACTATAGTCTAGACAGCTTATACGTATTCGAGTTGGACTGGAGTTCGCTTGATACGTAGTTGGCTTGTGCAGGCACTCGCATCCCAAAAAGCGGGTGTGGGTCATGACAAGGAGTATAATGGCCTCTAAAATTATAGCTTTGGACATTAGTTGTACAGAAGCCGAATGGCTAAGAAATCTTATTATGCATATACTTGTTTATTTTAGTCCTGCTCCTGTAATTTCTATAAATTATGATAATAAATCTGTTATAGAACTAATAAAGCATAATTCTGTAATTTTTAAGATGAACAGACACCTGAAGCTGCACTTCAAGTCTATAAATAGCCTATTAGACAAATATGTGGTTCTTGACTATATAAACTCAAAAAAGAACCTTCAGACCACTTGACGAAGGTTCTGTCTAGGACTTTAATTCTAAAATAATTGAGGGGGATAGGGTTAAGCCCATAAGTTAGTCACAGCAGTAGTAACCCAACCGAATCTGACTAGAGATCCCAAGAAGCCGGTTCAATGGGTAGGAACAAGCTGGACTTAGGTGACTATTATAGAACAATGACCAGAGATTAAATTCTCTTAAAACTAATGTCCAAGAGGCTATACGTTATGTACATGGATACCCCATCTCTATGGTGATAGTGTTCCGATGTGATATGGTTAGGATGAATTTTAACTCTTAATAAGTCCAAGCATAATATGCAAGATTGATTTCTATCACCAAATCTTGAGGACTTACTTATATGAGAGGTCGTGAAGGCCGTGACTATAGGACAAGGTGATCTTAGACAACTCTCATGAATATAAAAAAGTGCGTATGGCCAATCTAACATGCTACCTGATAGACCCAAGTGTTGGCCCATTAGTCATAGTCACACCTGATTTTGATAATCAACATAAACTTTGGTCGATAAGCAAATAATACGCAGCTACAGGTATAAAATAGAACGTCTACTTCCACACTGCTATAACTTATCGTCTTCAACATACAAAGGTTTCAGATGCTGATCAAGACTTGTTCTTACATTTTACTCTTTATTTTTCATTTCAAGACTTATTCTAACATTTTATTCTATATTTTTATTTTATTGAGTATAGAAAAATGTGAGGTCGATCGAATTTGCTGAAGTAGAGGGGGTGAATAGAGTATGTGTCGATAATACCCAATTAAAAATTTAACTCTATTCAAGTCCACCCAACAGAAATAATAATCAGAGTATAAGTGCGGAATACAAATAGAGATCAAAGAAGCATACGCAGATACAGTAGTTTTTAACCTGGTTTCTCTCGTGGAGGACTAGTCTAGGCCTGAGAACTCTAGCTCAGGATTAAAATCTACTATTTGTTAAATAGCGTACAACCACGTGCCTTTACTCCGAAGAGCACGCCAACTTCTTACAGATTCACAGATGACAAAACTTGAAATTGTCCAAGTGACTTCCTTTGAAACTCTTGCACACAAACTTCTAGTTGACTCGCACTGAGCACCTTGGGGGCTTGGAAAGTTTTGTGGCAAGTTAGATGAGAAGAATCAGCTCTAGAATGTATATGCTATAGGAGAAGAGAAGAGAAGAAGATTGGATGATTGAAAATGAGAAAAATTAAGGCCTATATATACTAGTCCAAAGAGGCAGAGTTCAGCCAGAACTCTGTCCCAAAATTTCAAATATTTAGCCATTGGACAACTAGCAGCCAGCAAGCCCTAAAAATTAGCTCCTAATTTCAAGGGGCAGACTTCGGCCCAAACTCTGTGTGGGGTAGAGCTCGGCCCGAACTCTGTCTCCTAAGGAACAGAAAGTTAAAATGGGCTATGTGGGCTTGGCAAGTTTTGGAGTTTGTTTGGTGGAGCTTTAGATATTAAGTCTAGGTTGAGATATTCAGTGCGACTCAACTTACAATAGCCTAGACTCAATAAAAAGTAAAATTACAGACTCAGAGTACAAGTAACAACAGCACTGTCGAAGCAATCGTCGATGATGTCTGTCTTGAACTAATATGTGATGACATTTTGTTTTGGATCTTGATGGAGCTTGATGTTTCAAATTGGATTATAACAGATATCGACTTATTAATTATCGAGATTAGGTTGACTGCGATCTAGTTTGGGTCAACAATCTTCTCTATTTTGATAATTGACAAAAAAAACGATATTTGTATGTCGCAACATTCATACATGGACACATGGAATAAAGACAATAGCTTACCCGTAGATGAACATGTCGGCTCCCCCGTAAATATATATGTCCCCAGACAAGTTCTAATCCAAGCAAGCACAACATAATATATATAGAAGCTCAAAGCACATATCAAGTATTCCTAAAGCAAATATCAAGTATTCTCCCCCTTGTCTTTTAGCAAAATAAAATAATGGCTCCCCCATAAAAGTAGACAAAGTGAATACATGCAATCACACAACTGGAAACCATAACCATAGAGAGACAAATTACTAGCAGTTTTATACCTCAATACTAAACCAAAGTGCATAGTTTTGAAAGAAATACAATACATGAAGAAAATATAAATACTATAACTTAAAGTTTTAAAACTACTACATAAAGCTAAATGAAACTACAGCCTAACATCAGCAGCATCAGCAGGTAATAAACCACGACCATCATGGAGCATGGTATGGACCAGCAGAGTCTGAAGGGTCGCTGGCAGAGCGACGAGGGTCAAAAATTACCGCATCCGGGTCCATATACCACCTGACCCATGTGTCGTCAATATGGTAACCTTGCGAGAAGGGTCCCATACCATAGAGAACAACATAGTAGGATGGGTAGCTAGGGTGTACTGGAGGTCATGCAGCGAGTTGCTGATAGCACTCATCTGAAGGGTGGTGCGGTAGTCCAACTGGGTCCAACGGTCGTCTTCCAAATGGAAGCGATCGCGCAACATCGCCTGGATGGAGTCAAGAGTAGCAGGAGGCTCGAGCTCAGGAGCATCAGAGTCAGAGGATGCAGCAGCAGCAATAGTCCTACGTACCTTGGTGTAAGCCCACTTTCTAATTTTTTTAATTATTATTTGATTATGATTTACCATATAGCCATTTGGGGTTATTTTTGGGACCCAGTATTTTATTTAGGTTCTAGAACCTTAAAAACTATTTTCAATTTTTTTGGTATTTTCTGGAATTACTTTGATAATAAAATATAGGAAAAACCTATTTTCTAGAACTTCTAGAATTTATTGTGCTAGCCTAAGAGCAAATATTGACCCCAAATATTTTTCTAGGGTTCATTACGCTATTTTATATTTTCTAGAATTTTTTCATAATTTTTAGGAGTATTTAAGTATTTATTTATTAAGGTTTATATATTTTTAAAGGCTTCCAATATTTATTATGAGGCTATTTGGAAATAATATGTGGGAAAGAATTTTATTTATATTCCAGAAGTTTAAATATATTTTCTAGAATTTTTTTGGAATTTTTAGAATTTTATTTGCGTTTATTTGGCTCTCAAATAATTTTTAAATTATTTTCTGAATTTAAATCAGCATTTACCCAGTCAGTAGGCCAATCAGCATCCAGTCAGCACCCCCTGGTCCACCTGTCGGCGCCAGAATGAGTCAGCACCGCCTCTCTCTCTCTCATATATATATATATATATATATATATATATATATGTTATTAATTCACGAAAACCAAGAAATTTCAGCCGCCTTTTTGAGAGAGAGTTCTAGTAGAGATCTCGACTTTCCGAGGCGATTGCCGTCAACCCCAACGTTATTTTAGCATGCCGTTTTCTTTATTGGATTCGTCTCGAGGTAAACTTTCTGAATATGTAATTTATTTTCGTATATATTATTCCTAAATTTTTAGAAAATTCGTAGAGTGCTAGTTGTCCCAAATTTGACACGTTTCGGTGTTTTCGAGATTCCGGGAGAACCAAAAATCAAAATCACGATCCGTTTAAAGTTTCGGAAAGCTAACACAGAGGTCTATGACATATATTTTTTCTAGAAATTATTTCTTTCATCTACTATTTTAGTTATTCTGTTGAACTCAGAATTGATCGGTTGATCATCGTTTTGGTCACGATTAGCCCTAACGGCGATATCTTTTGACCAAAGCGTAATTTTGTGGCACGGTTGATTCCAGCGCATTCATGGCACTAAAATATACCAATATGCACTTATAAAATCTAGAGTTCATAGTATTTAACTAGATAGTCTACGGTACGCCTCAATTTACGTGCCATAGTTTCCAAAAATTGGAAACATAACTTTTGATGGCCAAACTTGCATGTTTAGATTATATTTAGATTATTAATAGGTTAAATGATGTTTTTAAGTAGTTTATTCCAGAATTAACTATTATTAGATTAGTAACCCAACTAGCCACTATTCCATGAATTTAGAACTAGAACATTAGAATTGACTTGTGATTTTTATGCACGGTTCGTGATACGATATGTGTTATAGGTTGACAGCTTCTAGATCGGCATTCCCTTCATCATCTACTTGTGACTATGGTTTGTGCAAGGATTCAGGCAAGTACAATATTGTATTTATGTTTTAGTTCATTATAACGTTTTTTCTATCGTTTTCTTGTTCGATATCCCGTTGAGACATTGCTTGATATTTCATTGAGACATGATTGTGACACCATAGTTATTGTATCCTTCATAGTGTATCATTGATCGTTATTGATGTTAGAGAGTTGGGAGGGAAAAATACTCGGTAAGTACGTGAACAAACCCAACTATTTTGATTGTGGATAGCTAAGTCATACACCCCACGTATGAGTTAACCGTACCCTATTATTGTGGATAGCCATCGTATGATGTGCCATATTAGCCCAGCCGTTCACGTGTTAACAAGTATTTCACACACACATAGTGGTTCCTATTTTTCCTTTATCTAGTCCATTATTTTGTTAGTTCACATCTTGCCAGTTTATATCTTGTTAGATCCCATCTTGCTAGTTTATATTTTGCTAGTTCATATCTTGATCGTTCATACCTTGCTAGTACTAGTTCTTTATATACTCTTTGCTATCATCGTTTCTCGTTGTTCTAACTTATTTTGGACTAACAACATTAATTGCAATATGGTTGTACTATGCTCCTTTCCTGACTAGATCGTTGTTATAGGCGAGGTTGACGTGCCTACTCTTGCGCTATGGACTATATAAGGGGGGATAGAGACTCGAAGGCCAAACCATAGAAGACTAGTTAGTTGTGTGGTAGTTTTCTATAACTGTAAAAGCTTATATTCTTCTTCAAATGTAAAACTCCTAAATTTTGTAAAGTTGATTTAGTTGTTGTAAATGAGCAGTTAGCATTTATGAGCACTTTGGTTATTGCAGGCTAGACAGCGTACTACCGTCGATACTGCGGCATAGGCTGGTCTTGGACACGCACTCGTATCCCGAAAAATAGGTGCGGGTCATGACACTTGGACAGAGAGGCAAGAGCGGGTAGGAACTGACAGTCATCAAGAGGGATGTTGAAGGCACAAAAAATCTTTAGAAGGTACATGTTATAAACCAAGGATTTTTGGTTTCTGTCTCGCACAAATCATCCAGCCCATCATCGTACGGGGGAAGTTGAAAATAAGACAGAAGTGCAGATGATATAGAGCCAAGTTTTCAAGATAAGTTACTTCATCGGTGGATCCCGCTTTGGGCATGATCGAGGAAAAGATGATCCGATGGAGTTCATAAAAATAGTTGTTGAGATATTTGGCACGAAGTATGCGAGGAAGTATCATAGAAGAACACAACGCATTCTTGAAACTGTCAAGAGTGGTATCACCGAGAAATTGGAACTATCGGGCATCAACAAGTTTTTCCCAAGTATTGGGTTCCGGGAGTTCAAGGTAATCAGCAAGTTCAAAATCGTCAAAAGATATGTCAATACCGGCGACATGGGATCGAATAAATTCTTGTGTCGTCTTGAGTTAAATTACAGTAAAACATCTTTATGGCATTGAGATAAATAAGAGATGAAGTTGTGACGAGTTCATCTAGGTATAAATTGTGAAAAAGGGCATCATATGCCGAAAAAATTATAAAATTTATTGGATGGCCCGGGAACACACTACGTGAGTGGAAGTCCGTTTATCACTTATTGGATGCATCCAATTAGACAAAAAGTTGCTCATTATAGGTGTTGGGATTTGGTGGAGGTGGTGCATTGAAGAAGGGATGAATAGGAGGAGGAGGAGGGTTAGATGAAGATGCTCTCTAACTTCTCATCCTCTTTTCTTTACCAAATAATTTTGGAGCCATTAATAATGAAAGATGAATTTGAAAGAGATAAAAAAAAGGAGTTATACCTCACAAAAGTAGTTGGAGATGGAAGAGATCCACCAAAAACCCTGAGTTTGGGAAGAAATAGCCCTAAGATTTGAGTTTTCTAGGGTTAGGGTTTGAGGAGAAAGGGTTTAGAGGAAGGTAGAAAAAGAGAAAAGTGATGAGAGAGAGAGAGAGAGTGTGTTCGGGTATATGAGGATTAGGGCCAGCAAGTCGGGTTAAATTGTGGCTGTCAGATCAAAAATTGGATGGTCAGGAGCAACTGGGGGTTCTGGAAGCAGGCACACAGAGTTCAGCTCGAACTCTGTATAGGGTAGAGTTCAGCCCGAGTTTTGTGGGTCTGGCTCCAGAACACATAAAAGGTTTTAAAAAGAAAATTTTGATAGAAAAATTTTTGAATTTGAAATATTGAATGTTGTAAGCCATAAAAATAGTATAGCCATATAATAAATATTGTTAAAACGATGACCATCATAGTGAAACTGCTTTAGGTTAGCTGTAGGGGCCGGATCCCAGCTAGCGGTAGTCCTAAGACTAGTATACCGTGTCGCTTAGACTTTTATGGCTTGTTGTCAGAAGGGCCCTTTCGGCTTCTATCCAAAGCAATGTTATCATGAATGATGTACGTTATAACCGTTATTTACGCAGGTACAACTTATTGTTTGACACTTTCATCCAAAATTCCTAACTCTGGACAAAAAATTGAAGCGCTCTTCTGCTAGTGGTTTTGTAAAGAAATATGTTAGCTGATGTTCAGTGTCAATGAATTCTAAGTTAATAGTGTCGTGCTGTTGATGATCATGCAAGAAATGATGTCTAATCTCTATATGCTTTGTTCGTGAGTGACATACTGGATTCTTGGTCAAATTTATTGTAGTAGTGTTATCACAGAAAATAGGTATGTGCTTGAATAATAAGTTATAGTCTTCAAGAGTTTACTTCATCCACAGAATCTGTGCACAACAACGACCAGCTGCGATGTACTCAGCTTCTGTTGTGGATAGTGTGACAAAATTCTGCTTCTTGCTAAACCATGAGACTAAAGCTTTTCCTAACAAATGACACGTGCTGTTGGTACTCTTATGGTAGACTTTACATCCCGCAAAATCAGCATCGAAATATCCGATTAAGTTAAAGGAAGTAGTTTTAGGATACCACAAGCCTACCGTAATCGTTCGTTTATGATATCTAAAGATACGCTTAACAGCGGTCATGTATGATTCTTTAGGATTAGCTTGATATCTAGCACATAAGCAAACGCTAAACATAATATCAGGACGACTAGCAGTTAAATACAATAGACTACCAATCATACCTCGATACTTACGTTGATCGATCGGTTTGCCACTTTCATCAGGTTTCAGCTTTGTTGTAGTAGCCATAGGAGTGCTAATAGGTTTGATGTTGTCAAGCTCAAACTTTTTTAGCTTGTCCTTTGTATACTTCGACTGATTAATGAAGATGCCTTGTGAGTATTGTTTGATTTTCAGTCCAAGGAAGTAGTTGAGCGTCCCTATCATGCTCATCTCAAACTTGTTCTGCATACACTTGGCAAAATCTTTGCATAGACCCTCATTAGTAGATCTAAATATGATATCATCTACATAGATTTGTACTAACATAACAGTGTCATTAAAGGATTTTGTGAAAAGTGTAGTGTCAATTTTTTCTTTTGAAAAACCTTTATCAAGTAAAAAAAATACTAAGGCGTTCATACCAAGCTCGAGGAGCTTGTTTGAGGCCATAAAGAGCTTTCTTAAGTTTAAAAATATGGTCAAGAAATTTATGAATTTCAAAACTAGGGGGTTACTTGACAAAAACCTATTCTTTAATAAAACCATTTAAAAAATACTTTTCACATCCATTTGAAAAAGTTTAAAGTTTTGGAATTTGCAAAGGCGTAAAGCATTCAAATAGATTCAAGTCGTGCAAAAGGAGCATACATTTCATCGTAGTCGATACACTCCTCTTGGTTGTATCCTTGAGCTACGAGACAAGCCTTATCGCGAGTAACGAAACCGTCCTTATTAATTTTGTTGCAAAAAATCCATTTGGTACCAATAATTGAATGATCAACAGGTCTAGGAACAAGTTCCCAAACCTGATTTCATTCGAATTGGTTGAGTTCTTCTTGCATTGCAGATATCCAAAATTCATCGTTAAAAGCTTCTAAAATATTTTTAGGTTCAATTTGAGAAATAAAAGCAGTGCTAGCAATATAATATCTTAAAGAAGATCGAATAGTTACCACTTCGATACCTCACCTATTACTAAGCTTTCTGGATGTGAAGGTTTGAATTGGAACTTCTTTGGTAAACTCTCCAGAGAACTGGTTTTGGGTGGTGTATCCACAGGAGTGGAAGTTGATGGTTCATCATCATTGGGAATGATAGTTGTACTATTGTCCTCATCAAAAGTTACGTTAGTAGACTCCTCAACAATCATGGAGCGTTTGTTGAACACTATATATCCCTTACTCTTGGCATCATAATCAAGAAGAATACCTTCGTTAGCTTTGGCATCAAACCTGCCTAAGTTGTCTTTGATATTCAGGATAAAGCAACGACAGCCAAACACACGAAAGTAAGAAACATTTGAAGTTCTACCAAACTAAAGCTCATAGGATGTTTGTTGGCCCAATGATTGTATCATGTTTTTGAATATGGATAATCTGTTAAGTTTAGCATTTCATTATCACTAATCTTCATACTATCACTATAACTTTTCTACTTATACTTATACCTTTGGTGATATGTGCTTATTGTTTTACATATTGTGATATAAGTTTTTATTATATATATATCTTAAATTTAATTGAGTTACCAAAATCAAAACTATGTTTTGATTATGGTTATTCAATTAAGTTTAACATTATGATATCATTAGTATTTATGTTATCACTATAGCTCTTATACTTAAACTCAGCATTGTCCTATCGTGCTTTATCTTATCATAATTGCTACATGTATACTACTTTGTTCGTGTAACATGTACATGCAAAAAAGTAATAAGCAAGATCAATGTGGACATATGTAATGAAGAAATCATAATGGGCCAAAGACGACGGATCCCACAAGATTTCTCTGAACCACCCGATGATATCTCCAGAGTCACGCACTCGGGGGTTCCGCTGTCCGGTCAGCGGACAAGGGTCGAGGGGACAGCACACCCCGTAGGAATTCAGGGGCGATGCCCCCGAAAGGTATTCAGTTTTCACAAACTGGATATCTTTGGACAGCTGTCGTCAAGGAAGAAGCCAACATTTATCAAGGAAAGAAGCCATGCCATCATCATTTCAAGACTCTAAAGAAGCCTACACCTGCTACAATATATCCGGAGTCTGTAATGAGTCTTAGGAATAATTGTAAATACAAGAAATGGATGACAAAATCGAAAGCTAGGGTAAAAATTAGCCCAAGATCATTTTCGGATAAAAATCGGTATACCGACGGTATACCGGTCTATAACGACGGTATACCGGTCTATAACGACGGTATACTAATTTTTGTTCACAGAAAATTTCTGTCTACAAAATCGGCATACCGACGGAATACAGATCTATACCGACGGTATACCGATTCAATAACGTTGAAAATCCAACGGTCGAATTTTGAACATTTAATGATCCCAACGTCTATATTTCTAGTCGTTGCAATTCTAGACTGGTATTTCGAAGGTATACTGGTTCGTACTGACGGTATACCGATCGCTGGCTGAAAAGTTACCTTTGAGCTCTTTTCAATGTTTTGGTTATAAATAGTCTTGAACCTCTTTATTCAAGGTTGATGCTTTGAGCCTAAAAAAATTTAAACCACCAAAGCTTATCTACAAAAAACTCTACAAAGTTTTCATTTTCCATCCACAAATTGTGTTAGAGTTATTAATTTAAAAAGTAAGATCTTCATCTTGTTGTATAAGGAGATCAAAACCTATTGTGAAAGGTTGAAGTTGGAGAGTCTTCAGATCCAAACTCTCGGTTGAAGTTGGAGAGACTTCGGATCCAAACTCTCGGTTAAAGTTGGAGAGTCTTCATATCCAAACTCTCGGTTGAAGTCGGAGAGGCCTTCGGACTAAAGCTCTCGTGTAAGAGGTTGGTAAGCCTTCGTATGAGAACTCATGTTGTACTATTTGCGATAATAGTGGATTAAATTCGGGAAGAGTTCTGGGACTAGAGTGCCCCTTAGGAGGATACCAGGATACATCGGGTGTCGGTATTGTTTTATTTATTCTCTTGCACTTATATTTTTAAATTGCCCATTAGCTTGTGTTAAGTACTTGATTAGTTAGCTTGACCCTATTCACCCCCCCTCTAGGGCTCCTACAATTGATATCAGAGTAAGGACTCTATTGTTAGGCTTAATATCCTTAGAGTAGATCCTTGTTAATTTTTCTATGGTATCTTATTCCTCCTCCTCCGATAAAGAGGGTTTTACTTCTAGTAGCATGGACATTCATGTTTCTTCTAAATGCAAGAAATGCTCTAAGTGGAAAGCCATGGCCAATCCTTAGAGATTCTTGATGACCTTCATTCTACAAATGAAGAACTTTCAGAAAAGGTTATTCATTTAGAAGAATCTAATGAGTTTTTGAGAAATAAAAACAATAATTTATTATCTAGACTTGATTCTCAAAACTCATCTTGTGTTTCTGTAAAGAGTTTGAATGAGGCTTTAATTTTGAAAATCAAATCTCTTTCCTCATCAATAGAAGATCTTAAGATGCAAACACATGGGCTAAGTCATTTGCATAATTTTTCTATTGACTCTTTAAAGAAACAAAATAATGATTTTATTTCTAGAATTGCTTTATTTGAAAAAGAGAATTATGCCTTAAATGCTAAATTTGATTCTCTTACTTGTTTGTATGATGATTTGCTATTGGAACATGATATTCTTAAGACCAAATCCATGCATGCTAACTCTAGAGATATTCTTATTCTAGTATGTTACATGTTCATAATCATGCTCATTTTGATACATGTGTACACACTAATATTAGGTGCTTCTATTGCTCTCGCATTGGACACACGAGTCTAACTTTTCCTATTCGTAGGAGTTTTTCTACCAATGCTAGAGTAAATAGTATATGGGTCCCTAAAGCTAACAAATTTGGATCCGAGTTTATTTTGATACCAAAATATTCGCCTAATGTTGTAGGTGGAGCTTCTTGTATCAGAACATAGCACCGAAGAGCATGTTGGTGGTTACAAAGCTCAAAGGTCATCTTACAAGCAATTGTACCAACACAAGTGTGGCCACTAGAGCCACTTTGGTAACATGCTAAACGATTCTCTTTAAATGGTTTATATTTATAGAATCTAGCATGTTTCTCTTGATGTCCTGCTACTAGCTCACATTGATATCCTTTAGTTGCCTTTTATATAAATCAATATGAGATATAATACTAGCATGCTTAGTTAATTTTCTTATTAATTCTTTTATCTAGCATGACTAGTTACTTAGCTTAAATGGTTAGTTCGCACTATGTAGTTTATCATTCATTTTCTATTAGTGTGACACATTTATATATGCATGCTCGTTATTCTTAATCTTTATTTATAAAGTATACGTATCACTCTAGTCCATAGGAGATTAGTTTTGATTTGAGTCAATATGGTTTTAACTCTCCATCTTTAAAGTTTTTAAAATAGTTACTTTTTGTCGATTTGTATTTAATATGTCATATTTACATTAATCAATATTTATAAATATATGTGCTTAGCACAAGTTTCTTATCACTTGACAAGTATACACTTATAGTTCCATTTTAACCTTGTGCTTATATAATATATTCATTATTGATTCTCATATTTTATTTTGATTAAACCTCTTATGAATTAATTATGTCTTTACCTAATAAAGCTTATTTATATGTGTTTTGAATTTTTGATAGTTTTTCAAACATTCATTAAGGATACATGTCTATATTCATAAAAATTTCATGTACATGTAGATCATGTATTTCTTATGTTGATATATATATTTTTGTATAAATATCTTTATGTGGACATATGAGTTAATCTAAAGTTTTATATTTACTTGAAGAGTATTTAAATATACTTGTTACCTTCAAACTTGTGCTTATCTCATACTTTAGCTATTGATTCCTTTGACCAAGTTTCGGCTTCTTGAATCAATTAGCTTCTTCCCTAAAGTCTTCTTTTGATGATATCTTTTTGACTTTTTGGTTGACATTATGGATACATGTTCTTAATTGATTTTCATGTATGCCTATTTGTGATATATATATAGTTTCATATATATAAATGATTCCTAACTTTTGATATTTATTTGTTTTATACCTTTAAGTTAGGATCTTGAGAGAAAATATTTATTAGTGTCTTGCTCATGACTAATTATGGATGTTCTATTAGGGATCACATAGTTTTGTGCTTTACCTTGCATGTTAAATTTACCTCCTTAATTAGTGCACATTTTCTAGTTTGTATCTTTATAATTTACTATGGTCCACTATGAAAGCTCTTTGAAAAATGTACTTCTTGATAGCTTTAGCATTTAGCTTTCTTGATCTTAATGATCTTTTCTTGCTCATTCCTTGGGTTTATGCTTCTTTAGAATTATTGTTGCCTAATGATATTTTTGTAGCACATAAGGATTCTTGTAATTGATACATCATATTTCTTATGTCTTAGCTACTATGCTTTGAGCTTTTGTGTTGAGATTTTTCTATTTCTATATAATACACTTATTTCATAATGGCTATAATATTTTGTATTTTCTAGATCGATCTATCATTTTATTATCTTGGGTTAATCTCAATACTTGACAAAGAGATTTATTTTATTATATTTTCATGAATATCTCTTTTGGCCTATACTTGATTAGAGTCTAATTCATTTTTAGTGACTTAAGAGTTAATGAGCACATTTATCTTGTTAATGGCCTACCTCATTAATCTTAATTTGTTATGTAGCTTGCTTATTTATGATATATTGTTAAACTATATAATTTGGTTTACTTTCACTCATCTAGCTATCGTTTTTTCTTTTTAATCTATATATGATATACTAGTTTACATAAACAAGGTTTGTGATTCCTTTCTTTAAGTCACCTTCCATATTAGTCATTAACAAGTATCTCTTACATTTCTCTCACTTTTGAGTCATGATTTTATCGTATTATCATTTACATCTCTTCTTGATTATATTTGCAATCATTTAAATGAGAATGACTCTTTTTTATATTTTTATTGATTTATGAGATTTTATTATAAATATGGATTTGAATTTTTTTTTATAGATTTGTTGGATCATGTTTAATTTGTTTATTTTTATTGATAAAAGATTCTAATGGTTGAGTAGTTATATATTTTCTTATTATGTGATTATCAGGCTAATTTATACTATACTTTGACTACTCATGAATTGTCACATATGGGCCTTTGCCATTTGTCCTATGGTTCATTAATTTAGCATTAGCAAGATTTGGATTTTACCCGTCGATGGGTACATATATTGTGAAACATACCTAGTCCATGCAAAGTAATAAATTGGTTGATTCTTTCTTAATTAGATAATCATGGACATGATATTTGACTTTTATTTTTATTTTTGAGCTATATTGTGATTCTAATCATGATTGTTTTAATTGACCTTATTTCTTTTCATGATGATCTTTTTCTCAAATGTGCTTAATTAGAATAATTTTTTATATCTTTTAACTTTAGTGGCTATTAATTGGACATCTCTTCTTGACTAAAGATGATATTATTTATTTTATGATAATTTTATAACCTTATATGCATTGAGCAAGGGGGAGAAATTTATAGTTGATTTACCCCTAGATCTTGTAGTTATTTATTTTATGCTATAAGTGCTCTGGAACTAGATACGCATATTTTGAGGGAGAGCAAATTAATTGGCCAATTCATGTATACCCTTTAATATGTCGTATACCTAATTCATCATGGACCCATATTTTTTTCTTTTTCATATCTTAGTGATTGAGTTCATGATACTTTTATTTGTGAAGCGTTTATGAGAGTATATGCAATTGTTTTCATAATATTATCTCTCTTTTATATGGGTTAAATAAGTCATCTTGTTAATATTTACTTTCATATCTTATTTTTGATGACTATTGTGTTTTTATTGATTTGGCTTTTCTTGTATGCTTAATTGATTTGGCTTTCCTTTTTTTTTGGACTTACCCAAAATTCATGATTTTATCTATATTGGTAATACTTTCAAGGGGAGCATTCAAGTCGACTAAATTTCTCTTTCTCAAGTATTTCTCTCTTTACCATCATATTTTATCTAAAGGGTATTCATATAGCATGATAAGGTAATTGATTCAAATGCATGAATTTGGATAAGCAAATAGATTTGCAAATAATGAGATTATTTTATATCAATTGCTCTATTACATTGATCATTCCTTTATTTTGTTCCACTATTTATCTGTGGACAATTGTGACTATCATGGTTTCATTGATCAATGTTTCAAGTTTATGTATTTCGATTGATATCATGTTTATATATTTTAATATCTCAATTGATATCTTTCTTCTTTGATATCTATTATTTACAATTATCTAATCCTCATGGCTTTTGACTGAAATCCTTTATTTCATAATTCTCTTCCAAAACTAGAGTAATATTTCATATCATATTATGTTTTGGATTTCTTTCTTGGATTTCATGTTGGTAAACTATCTATTGATTATTTTCAAATTCTTTTAGTTTTACCAACTATATTATATTTTGACAAGCTATTTTTATTTGGTACTCTACATTTAGTATGTAGTTTCTATACTTGTCTTTACACACTTCTTCCATTGTTCTTCATTTAGTATATCTTGATTATGATTGTCTATGTCTTCCTCATGCTCTGATTTATGTACTTAAGATTGATTTTCTTTTATCTCTTAGTACGGGAGAGCTTATTTTTGATCATGTCAAAGGGAGAGAAGTAAGTTTAAGTGGGGTAGAAGTAATCTAAGTGGTATGCTTTCAGTGATATTGATTATATCTTTTGTATATTAGTGATACATGCATCTATTATGTCCATATTAAACTTAACCGATTTTTCATAATCAAAATGAGGATATTGTTGGCCCAATGATTTTATCATGTTTTTGAATATGGATAATCTGTTAAGTTTAGCATTTCATTATCACTAATCTTCATACTATCACTATAGCTTTTCTACTTATACTTATACCTTTGGTGATATGTGCTTATTGTTTTACATATTAGTGATATGAGTTTTTATTATATATATCTTAAATTTAATTGAGTTACCAAATCAAAACTATGTTTTGATTATGGTTATTCAATTAAGTTTAACATTATGATATCATTAATATTTATGCTATCACTATAGCTCTTATACTTAAACTTAGCATTGTCCTATCGTACTTTATCTTATCATATTTGCTACATGTATATTGTTTTGTTCGTCTAACATGTACATGCAGAAAAGCAATAAGCAAGATCAATAAGGACATATGCAATAAAAAAATCATAGTGGGCCAAAGACGATTGATCCTACAAGATTTCTCTGAACCACCCGACGATATCTTCGGAGCCACGCACTCGGGGGTTCCGCTGTCCGGTCAGCGAACGGGGGTCGAGGGGGGCAGCATACCCTATAGGAATTTGGAGGCGAAGTCCCCGAAAGGTATCCAGTTTTCACAAACTGGATATCTTTGGACAGCTGTCGTCAAGGAAGAAGCCAACATCTATCAAGGAAAGAAGCCATGCCATACTATCATCATTTCAAGACTCTGAAGAAGCATGCACCTGCTACAGTATATCTAGAGTCTGTAATGAGTCTTAGAAATAATTGTAAACACAAGAAATGGATGGCAAAATCGAAAGCTAGGGTAGAAATTAGCCCAGGATCATTTTCGGATGAAAATTGGCGTACCGACGGTATAACGGTCTATTCCGACGATATACCAATTTTTGTTCAAAGAAAATTTTTGTCTACAAAATCGGCATACCGATGGAATACCGATCTATACCGACGGTATACCGATTCAGTAACGTTAAAAATCCAACGGTCGGATTTCGAACATTTAATGATCCGAACAGCTATATTTCTAGCCATTGCAATTCCAGACCGGTATTCCGACGGTATACCGGTTCGTACCGACGGTATACCGATCGCTGACTGAAAAGTTGCCTTTGAGCTTTTTTCAATGCTTTGGTTACAAATAGCCTTGAACCCCTTCATTCAATATTGATGCTTTGAGCCTAAAAATTTCTAAACCACCAAAGCTTATCCACAAACAACTCTATAAAGTTTTTATTTGCCATCCACAAATTGTGTTAGAGTTATTGAGTTGAAAAGTAAGATCTTCATCTTGTTGTATAAGAAGATCAAAACCTATTGTGAAAGGTTGAAGTTGGAGAGTCTTCGGATCCAAACTATCGGTTGAAGTTGGAGAGTCTTCGTATCCAAACTCTCGGTTGAAGTCAGAGAGGCCTTCGGACTAAAGCTCTCGTGTAAGAAGTTGGTGAGCCTTCGTATGAAAGCTCACGTTTTACTATTTGCGATAATAGTGGATTAAATCCAGAGAGAGTTCCAAGACTGGTGTGCCCCTTGGGAGGATACCAGGATACATTGGATGTCGGTATTGTTTTGCTTTTTCTCTTGTACTTATATTTTTAAATTCTTTTGTTAAGTGCTTGATTAGTTAGCTTGACCCTATTCACCCCCCCTCTAGGGCTCCTATAATGTTTTCTTTGAAGTAGGTCGAGTCAAAACCCTATTCAAAATATGGCACGCTGTGCTGACAGCTTCTACCCCAAAATATTTCGAAAGAGAAAATTGATTCAGCATGACTCTAGCCATATCGCCAAGTGTCCTATTCTTCCGCTCCACAACACCATTTTATTGAGGAGTTCTAGGATAAGAAAACTCATGATTAGAGCCATTTAAATCACAAAACATTTCAAAATCAGAATTTTCGAATTCGCCACCATGATCACTTCGGATACGAGTAATTATGTAGCCTTTTTCATTTTGGACCTTTTTAGCAAAAGCTTTGAAAACTGAAATGGTATCACTTTTATTTGCAAGAAAGAAAACCTATGTGAATCTTGAAAAGTTTGTAGGAACCCTAGAGGGGGGGTGAATAGGGTCAAGCTAGCTAATCAACTACTTAGCACAAGCTAATGGACAATTTAAAAATATAAGTGCAAGAGAAGAAGCAATAACAATACTGACACACGATATATCCTGGTATCCTCCCAAGAGGCACTCCAGTCCCGGAACTCTCTCCGGCTTTAATCCACAATTTGAGTAAATAGTTACACACGAGTTTGGATCCGAAGAACTCGCCAACTTCTTACACGAGAGCTTTAATCCGAAGGCCTCTCCGACTTCAATCGAGAGTTTGGATACGAAGACTCTCCAACTTCAACCGAGAGTTTGGATACGAAGACTCTCCAACTTCAACCTTTCACAATAGGTTTTGATCTCCTTATACAATAAGATGAAGAACTTACATTTCAACTCAATAACTCTAACACAATTTGTGGATGGCAAATGAAAACTTTGTAGAGTTGTTTGTGGATAGGCTTTGGTGGTTTAGAAATTTTTAGGCTCAAAGCATCAACATTGAATGAAGGGGTTCAAGGCTATTTATAACCAAAGCAAAGGAAAGTGCAATAATGCAACTTTCACAGGCTGACGGATCATCCGTCGGATGTCCGCAAAAATCTGTCGGATCATCCGCCGGATGTCCGCAAAAATCTGTCGGATCATCCGCCTGTTTAGTCCAACGGCTATAAATAGAGCCGTTGGGATCAATCATTCGTAAAATCCGATCGATGGAATGCAAACGGTCATATGGCGGAAAATTTACCAAAATTTTGTGGTTTTTCGCCGGATAATTCGAACACTCACAGAAGGTATTCTGTGAGACCATTTGGATCTTCCGTCGGATTTTTGCGGAGATCCGCCGGATTATCCGCCAGGATTCCGAAGATTGTCCTGGGTTATTTTCTATCATAGCTTTCGATTTTGCCATCTATTTCTTGTGTTTATAATGATTCCTAAGACTCATTACAGACTCCAAATATACTGTAGTAGGAGCAGGCTTCTGCAGAGTCTTGAAATGATGATGGCTTGGCTTGGCTTCTTTTCTTGATAGATGTTGGCTTCTTCCTTGACGGCAGCTTCTTCCTTGACGGTCAGCGGAACCCCCGAGTGCGTGGCTCCGGAGATTTCGTCAGGTGGTTCAGAAAAATCTTGTGGGAGACCATCGTCTTTGGTCCATCTTGATTTCTTCTTGCATATGTCCATGTTTGATCTTGTTTATTGCTTTTTCTGCAAGTATATGTTAGACGAACAAAGCAATATACAATGTATCAAGTTTAAGACATATTAGGACAATGCTTACAATAGTGATACCATAAGTATTAGTGATACCATAATGAAAACTAGTATCACTAATATGTAAAACAATAGGCACATATCACCACATATATAAGTAGAAGTAGAAATGCTATAGTGGTGGTATGAATATTAGTGATAATAAAATGTTAAACTTAACAGATTAACTATATTAAAAAACATGATACAATCATTGGGCCAACAATCTCCCCCTTTTTGATTATGGCAAATATGTTAAGTTTAGTATGAACACAATAGATGTATGTATCACTAATATATCACATACATAAGCATATATAACTAAAAGCATACTACTTAGACTATTTCTATCCCAATTAAACTTAATTCTCCCCCTTTGACATGATCAAAAATACGCTCCCCCGTACTAAAAGATAAAAAATCAATCTTAAGTACATAAATCAGAGCATGATGAAGGCATAGACAATCATGATCAAGATATACTAATTGAGGAACAATAGGAGAAGTGTGTAAAGACAAGTGTATAAAACTGCATACCAAATGGAGAGTACTAAATAGAACATTGCTTGTCAAAACACAATATGGTTGGTAAAACTAAAAGTATTTGAAAAACAAGAAATAAGTAGTTTACCAACTTGAAATCCAAGGAATAAATTCAAAACACAATAGGATATGAAATATTGCTCTAGTTTTGGAAGAGAACTATGAAAAAAAGGATTTCAAACAAAAGCCATGAGGAATAGATAATTGCAACTAATAGATACCAATTGAGATATGAAATTAAATAAACTTGATACCAATTGAAAAGATGTAAACTTGAAACATTGATCAAAGAAACCATTAATAATCATAATTGTCCACAAATAAATAGTGGAAAAAAATAAAAGAATGATCAATGTAAAATATGGCAATTGATATAAAGTAATCTTATTATTTGCAAAATCTATATGCTTATCCAAGTTCATGCATTTGAACTCAATTACCTTATCATGCTATATGAATATCCTTTAGATAAACATGAAGGTAAAGGAAAAAAATACTTGAAAAAGAGAAATTCAGTCGACTTGAATGCTCCCCCTCAAATTACTACCAATGTTGATAAAAATCATAAATTTTGGATAAGTCCTCAATAAGGAAAGCCAAATCAATTAAGCATGAAAGAAAAGCCAAATCAACAAAAGCATAATATTCATCAAGATAAGATCTGAAAGTTAATATTAGCAAGATGACATATTTAACCCATATGAAAGAGAGAGATAAGATAATAAGGACAATCACATACACTCTCATAAACCCTTCAAAATAAAAATATCATGACCTCAATCAATAAGATATAAAAATGAAGAAAATATGGGTCCATGATAAACTATGTATACGACATATTAGAGGGTATAGATGAATTAAAACAATTTATTTGCTCCCCCCTCAAAATATGCGTAACTAGTTTCAAAGCACTTATAGCATCAAAATCTAGGGGTAAATCAACTATGGATTTCTCCTCCTTGCTCAATACATATAAGGCTATAAAATCGTCATAAAATGAATAATGTCATCTTTAGTCAAGAAGAGATATCCAATTAATACTTACTAAAGATGATAATTCAAAAGAATATTCCAATATAGCACATGTAATCAAAAGATGACATACACTAACCTATGTAGAAGTAACTCATATTTAAATAAGATATATTAATGATGTTACCTTTTGAGAAAGATGTCATCATGAAAAAGAATAAGGACAGTTAAATCAATCATGATGAGAGTCAAAATATCGCTCAAAAATAAAATAAAAACCTCAAATATCATGTCCATGATTATCTAATCAAGAAAAAATCAACCAATTTATTACTTTCCATGGACTAGGTATGTTGTACCACATATTTATCCAACAACGGATAAATCCAAACCTTGCTAATGGTAAATTAATAACCCATAAAGTTCAAATAGCAAAGGTCATATGTGATAAACCATGAGTAGTCAAAGTAGAGTAATAAATTAACTTGATAGTCTCATAACTAGATAATTTAAGACTACTTAATCATTAGGATCATTCATAAAGAAAATAAATGAATAAACATGATCCAATGATAAATCTCATCAAGAGAAAATTCAAAATCCATATTTATAAAGAATCTTACAGATCAATGAAAAATATGAAAAAAAGTCAATCTCAAAATGATCACACATTCAATCTAAAGAGATGTAATGATAATACGAAAAAATTATGACTCAAAAAGTGAGAGAAATTTAAGAGAGACTTGCTAATGACTAGTATGGAAGTAATTTAAAACAAGAAATCACAAACCTCTAAGAGAAAACAAGATCTAATAAAGAATTTGTAAAACTAGTTTTAGAGATCAAGCATATCACAAATCTTGTTTTTGTAAACTAGCATATCATATATAGATTGAAGTATAGGAATATAGTTAGATGTGTGAAAGTGAGCCAAAATTATATAGCTTAATAATATATCACAAATAAGCAAACTATATAATCCAAATAAGATTAATGAGGGAAGCCATTAACAAGATAAATGTGCTCATTAAATCTTAAGTCACTAACACTAAAAATACTTACTTAAGCAAAGAGTTCTCAATAAGTATAATACATTTTGAATGATCAAAATGATTTGTAGACTCTTTATTAAGCAAGGATAAGAGTATAAGATAACAAAATAAAAAGAATTAGACTCTTATCAAGTATAGGCCAAAAGAGATATTCATGTAAACACAAATAAAATAAATCTTTTTGCCAAGTATAGAGATTAACCCAAGATAATGAAATAATGGATCGATCTAGAGAATGCAAAATATTATAGCCATTATGAAATAAGAGTATTCTCTAGAAATGGGAGATCTCTAACCAAAAGCTCAAACCATAGTAGCTAAGGACATAAGACATATGATGTATCAATTACATGGATTCTCATGTACTAAAATAACATCATTGGAAAACAATAATTCCAAAGAAGCATAAACCCAAGGAATGAGTAAGAAAAGCACATTAAAAATAAGAAAGCTGATCGGATTATCCGTCGAATTTCAGTGGAAGTTCGGCGGATTATCCGAACTTAGTGCTCACAAAGCTGCTGGAATTGATCGGATTATCCGTCAGATTATCGCGGATATCTGTCGGATGATCCGAACTATTGCTCACAGACTTGCTGTTTGCAGTCGGATGATCCGCCGAATTATACCAAAAATTCGTCGAATTTTTCGTCTCTCTATAAAATCAAATTTTCAAAGAGCTTTCATAGTGCACCAAAGAAAAGTGAAAAGATATAGACTAAAAAATGTGCACTAATTAAAGAGATAAAATCAACATACAAGGTAAGGCACAAAAATATGTGATCCTTAAAAGAACTTTCATAAATAGTCATGAACAAGACACTAATAAAGATTTCTCTCAACATCCCAACTTAAAGGTATAAAATAAATACATATGAAAAGTTAGGAATCACATAGTTAAAACTATATATATAAATAGGCGTATATGAGACGATTCAAGAATCAAGAGACCATAAAGTCAACTAAAAAGCTAAAAAGACATCATTAAAAGAAAGCTTTAAGGAAGAAGCTTATTGATTCAAAAAGAGATACACAAAATTTGATCAAAAGAATCAATAGCTAGAGTATGAGTTAAGCACAAGTTTGAAAGTAACAAGTATGAATAAATACTATTCAAGTTAATATAAAACTTTAGCTTGACTCATATACCTACATAAAGGTATTTATACAAAAATAGATATCAATATAAGAGATACATGAACTATATGTAGATGGAAATTTAATGCATATAGTCATGTATCCTTAATGAATATTTGAAAAACCATTACAAATTCAAAAACATGTATAAATAAACTTCATTAGGCAAAGACATAATTGATTCTCAAAAAGATAATCAAGATAAAGTATGAGAATCAATAATAAATATATTATGTAAGCACAAGGTTAAAATGGAAGTATAAGTGTATACTTGTCAAGTGATAAGAAGCTTGTGCTAAACATATATATTCACAAATACCGATTTAAAGTAAATATTACGTATTAAGGAGAAATCGGTAAGAGGTAACTATCCTCAAAAACTTTAGATACGGAGAGTTAAAATCCTATTAACTCAAATCAAAATCAAGCTCCTATGGACTAGAGTTATATGCATGCTTCATAATATAGAGATTAAGAATAACAAGCATGCATAAATCAAATGTGTCACACTTAATAGAAAATGAGTGATAAACTACATAGTGTGAACTAATTATTTAAGCCGAGTAACTAGTCATGCTAGATAAAAGAATTAATAAGAAAATTAACTAAGCATGCTAGTATTGTATCTCACATTGATTTATATAGAAGGCAACTGAAGGATATCAATGTGAGCTAGTAGCAAGACATCAAGAAAAACATGCTAGATTCTACAAATATAAACAATTTAAAGAGAAACGATTAGCATGTTACCAAAGTGGCTCTAGTGCCACGCTTGTATTGGTACAATTGCTTGGAAGATGACCTTTGAGCTTTGCAACCACCAACACGCTCCTCGGTGCTATGTCCCGATACAAGAAGCTTCACCTACAACATTAGATGAAGACTTTGGTATCCAAATAAACTTGGATCCACATTTATTAGCTTTAGGGACCCATATAGCACTTACTCTAGCATTGGTAGTGAAGGTCCTACGAATAGGACATGTAAAGCTCATGTGTCTAATACGAGAGCAATAGAAGCATCTAATGCTAGTATGTGCACATGTATCAGAATGAGCATGGTTATGAACATGTGACATACTAGAATGATGAATGTCTCTAGAGTGAGCATGGGAAGATTTGGTTTTAAGAATATTATGTTCTAATAGTAAATCATCATGTAAACAAGTAAGAGAATCAAATTTAGCATTTAAGGCATAATTCTCTTTTTCAAATAAAGCAATTCTAGAGATAAAAGCATCATTTTGTTTCTTTAAAGCATCAATAGAAGAATCATGCAAATAAGATAACTCATGTGATTGAGTCTTGAGATCTTCTATTGATGAGGAAAGAGATTTAATTTTTAAAATTAAAACCTCATTCAAACTCTTTAAAGAAACACAAGATGAGTTTTAAGAATCGAGTCTAGATAATAAATCATTGTTTTTATTTCTCAAAAACTTATTAGATTCTTCTAAATGAATAACCTTTTCTGAAAGTTCTTCATTTGTAGAATGAAGGTTGTCAAGAATCTCTAAGGATTATTTAGCCATGGCTTTCCACTTAGAGCATTTCTTGCATTTAGAAGAAACAAGAATGTCTATGCTACTAGAAATAAAACTCTCTTTATCGGAGGAGGAGGAATACGATGCCATAGAAAAATTAGCAAGGATCTACTCTAAGGATGTTAAGCCTAACAATAGAGTCCTTACTCTGATACCAATTGTAGGAACCCTAGAGGGGGGTGAATAGGGTCAAGCTAGCTAATCAAGCACTTAGCACAAGCTAATAGGCAATTTAAAAAATATAAGTGCAAGAGAAGAAGTAATAACAATACCGACACACGATATATCCTGGTATCCTCCCAAGAGGCACTCCAGTCCCGAAATTCTCTTCGGCTTTAATCCACTATTTGAGTAAATAGTTACATACGAGTTTGGATCCGAAGAACTCGCCAACTTCTTACACGAGAGCTTTAATCCGAAGGCCTCTCCGACTTCAACCGAGAGTTTGGATACGAAGACTCTTCAACTTCAATCGAGAGTTTGGATACGAAGACTCTCCAACTTCAACCTTTCATAATAGGTTTTGATCTTCTTATACAATAAGATGAAGATCTTACTTTTCAACTCAATAACTCTAACACAATTTATGGATGGCAAATGAAAGCTTTGTAGAGTTGTTTGTGGATAGGCTTTGGTGGTTTAGAAATTTTTAGGCTCAAAGTATCAACCTTGAATGAAGGGGTTCAAGGCTATTTATAAGCAAAGCAAAGAAAATTATAATAATGCAACTTTTACAGGCTGACGGATCATCCGCCGGATGTCTGCAGAAATCTGCCGGATCATCCGCCTGTATAGTCCAACGGCTATAAATAGAGCCGTTGGGATCAATCATTCGTAAAATCCGACCGTTGGAATGCAAACGGTCATATGGTGGAAAATCCGCCAAAATTTTACGATTTTCCGCCGGATAATCCGAATACTCATAGAAGGTATTCTGTAAGACCATTCGGATCTTCCGTCGGATTTTCGCGGAGATCCGCCGGATTATCCGCCAGGATTCCGAAGATTATCCTGGGTTATTTTCTATCCTAGCTTTCGATTTTGCCATCTATTTTTTATATTTACAATGATTCCTAAGACTCATTACAGACTCCAAATATACTGTAGTAGGAGCAGGCTTCTGCAGAGTCTTGAAATGATGATGGCTTGGCTTGGCTTCTTTCCTTGATAGATGTTGGCTTCTTCCTTGACGGCAGCTTCTTCCTTGACGGTCAGCGGAACCCCCGAGTGCGTGGCTCCGAAGATTTCATCAGGTGGTTCAGAAAAATCTTGTGGGAGACCATCGTCTTTGGCCCATCTTGATTTCTTTTTGCATATGTCCATGTTTGATCTTGTTTATTGCTTTTTCTGCAAGTACATGTTAGACGAACAAAACAATATACAATGTTTCAAGTTTAAGGCATATTAGGACAATGCTTACAATAGTGATAGCATAAGTATTAGTGATGTAAGCCCCCATAATTTATAATCAATTTTTATTTAATTTAAATTAATTTTATTATGTATTTAATTAGTTATGGATTTATATGCTACTAATTAATAGTATAATTTCTGTATGTGTGTATGTATAATATATTATTGTATGTGTGCATGTTAATATTTCTATTAAATAAGGATTATACTAAATTCTAGGATTTTTTGAGAAATTATTTGTAAATTATTTGAGAATTTATTGCTAGCTATATATATATATATATACTCTTAGATTTTGATATATATATATATATATATATATATATATATATATATATATATATATATAAATATATATATATAAATATATATATATATATATATATATAAATATAAATAGTTATAATTGTTTTTAAAAAAAAATAATAAGAACACTGGTGGTCGGCCCAAGGGGGACCGACCACAGCTTGTTGTTGTATAAGAACAAAGAAAGGAAAAGAAATGGAAAAAGAAAAAGAAAAAAAAATAATACCCACCCACATAAAGTGGGCGGGCCCCCCACCCAAAACTTTTTTTGCTTGCTGCTGTGCTCACGTCAAACCCAAACTGTGGGATTTTTGTTCGAAACCTATTAGTATTAGGTTTAGTCAAAAGTTGTTATAAATATATCTTTTTCCACAAACCTCAAAACCCTAGACTTCCAAAACGAAAGTTGCTGCTGATCATACCCTCTTCGCCTACGAGTTTGTTTCACCAGCAACGGAGTTTTGTGCGCGACGAACGGAGCATAATAAGTCAGCCCCGCGTCACCCACGGAGCAGTTTTTCCACTCAAGGTACCATACTTCTCTACGATATAACTTTTTACTCGTAGCACCGATTTTCGATCCGTAAGATTTTCTGGAAAGTAGACTTGATCCTCTTCGATATCCTTTAGATGGATTTTGAAACAACCCATCGACTTGCTCGAAAAATCGAGACGAAGTCGAACAAAAATCTATTTTCTGTGTTATTAAAAACTGTTTTGAAACGCCAACTTGTCGGCCACTTTTCTCGCTGTCCATTAAACTTTCATAAAAACTAATTAAACACATGTGAAGACAACATAACCGAGATCACAACACATCTTCTGGATCGTTGTTTCGATTAGCGCGTAAGAAATAAACTGATGTTGAAGTTGGGCGAAAAACTGTTTTCTAAAATGTAAATTTCAGAAAATTTCCACGATACGACGTATGCCCCGACAAACCGGGCGATGCAGTCGTGCGCTATACATATCGAAAGACGCGTATGGACCTTATCGACGTGTGGTAACTGACGGAACTCAGTTTTGTCGCGTGTGTGCGACGAAATCAACGTATATCCGTCGAGATACCCCGTATCGACGTTTTGCAAACTTGTCCATAACTTCGTGTACAGTCGTCGGATCGAGATAAAACTTACGCCAACAGGTCCGGATCGAAATTCTGGTCCTGCATGCCAAGTTTGGTTCGATTCTGAGATGGTCGAATCGGAACCCAATTTTGGCGGGCCCGCGACCCACTCAAACGGGCGATTTTGTACACGGCTCCTCGGAATCCAAAACTGGACATACCGTTGAGTTTCTTACCTCAAACTGAAACCGTAGACATGTAGTTTGATGACTTTAGAGACCATAGACTTTGGCACACGTTTCGGTACAAAGCGGGTCAAACGGCGGACATCGTTTTGACCCAAAATTACGATTTTGCCCCTGGAGTCATCTGTGATTTATGAGTTTTGGTGCTGACACTTGCTACTTTTGGACTTGCCACTTTACACCATCAGGCAAGATACCTTGCCACCTTACTCTGTGATTATTATATTCTTATTTTCAGTTGTTATTTTCAGCATTTTGTTTCATGATATTTAAACTGTGCGTCCAAGTCATACTTGGGTGCAAGCGACTCTATCGGTCATTTTTCTTGCTTTATTTATTCTCTTGCATTGACTTAGTTTATTGACCACCCATTGATGTTGAGGTATTGGTATATCTCATACGTCCTTGACACCTGTTGTATCACGTGATGTGAGTCACATGTAGGACACGTATTCGTATAGTCGGCTGGCCCCCGATACGTATGGAGCGTGCGACGGATAGGGGTAACTGCCAATAGAATTGCATGTTAGAAGACTTGGCGGTTACTAGAGGTACATGTCAGTCATGGAGATGATGATACTAGGCATTGGGTGGAGAGAACATTACCTGACGTAGGGGCTTCGATTGCACATCCCTTGTAACCCGGAAGCTCCGTTGGAGATACGGGTATGAGCCTCTCAGGTTGGCCACTGTCGTTTTTGAACGTCATGCTCTTGGTCACTAGTGCCCAAGAGGGGACTGTATCGGATCCTATATTCAGCCAGGGCTCATGCGTCGAAGGAATGTATCTCAACTGCATATTCACAGTAGAATGGTCAGGAACCAGATTGCATGCATACCTTTCTCTCTTATTATATTATCACAGTTTATATGTCATGGTGTTTTCTTGTATCTTGCTATATCCCCTGAGGACCTGGTTATCACTCCAGGTTTAGAGGATTTCCAATAAGAGTACGGAGCGGCATTGGAGCTATCTTATATTGATGACGAGGCAGTGCCTTATGATTCCTAGTCTATTTCTTATCTTAGACAGTTGTAGACATTATTTTACATCTCTTTTTCTTTCTATTTTGTGGAGGTCGGACTCTGATCTTGTGAGACTATTTTTCATAGCTGTTTGGAGTGAGTATGTTCACCCGGCTATCTTTTGATACTCTTATTTATTTATTTGTACTTTATTATCTTCTGTGTTGAGCTGTGATGAGATTAGATATGTTATTCTGGCCTGTGATTATTTATTTACAGCTTATGTGCATATATGAGGATTCTATATATTGGGGTATTCTTCGTATATGTGCAGCTGGCATGTTCACGTACTTGGTCCTATGTATTTTGGGACTGGGGCGTTACATGTTTTTGTGGTAGCCCATGCAGGTCAATTTAATATTGTTGGGTTACATGACTGTGCCCAACAAGCCTGCATATAGGAATAGGAATATCTCATCCAGAACTACTACTATCCCTTGACTTCCAATCTTTTTGAAACTTCCTTGATTATTCGATTTACTTCATATCCTCCTAATATCAACTTATCTTCCTCGTGCCAACAGTATGAATCTACGAAGCGGACGCACTCCTGCCTTGGCCCTTACATCTGGTGAGGAGATTACTTCGGAGGGACAGAATCCTCCCATGACTCCAGCGACACCTTACAAGCCAGGACTGTCGCAGCCTACTACGACACCGACGATGGAGTCCCCAGAGGTTGCAGCACCCCCATGCAGCCAGGCTGGACAGACTACTACCATGCCACCGGGAGGGAATATACCACTGTCTCCTCCACCACCATTCCCTCAGCAGTTTCCCCCACAGTCGGGACCTCAGATGCCTCCACCACCGACTGATGGGAGCCCTACTAGTCAGTTTATGTATGCCATGATGCAGGCTCAGTGGCAGCAGACTGAGCTGATGAGACAGATGATGATGGCAGCTATGGCTAGACCTCTACCACCACCTCCAGTACCAGCACCAGCACCGGCTCTGCATCCCTATGAAGGCTCTATCAAAAATTTCACAGATATGAACCCCAAGGCCTTTAGAGGGACGGAGAAGCCATTAGAGGTGTCACAGTGGCTTATTAGTACTGAGAAGCTACTGAAGGCATCCCAGTTGCCAGCTCGAGATTGGATGACAGCAGTGGACTTATTGTTAGAAGACAATGCTCACCACTGGTGGAAGGCAGAAGAGAGACGATTAGGCACTGGGATCACTTGGAAGCAGTTCTATGATGCATTTTATGGGAGATTCTTCCCTATTCATGTTCGAGATGGTCTCTACGACCAGTTCCTCCATCTGAAGTAAGGGAATATGACTGTTGATGAGTATGACTCGGAGTTCAATCGCCTGAGTCGATTTGGTGCGGGATTGATTCCGACAGAGTTAGAGAAGGTAAGAAGATTTTACTAGGGGCTTGCACCAGAGCTCAAGTCTTATACGACTACTCAGTCTCGAGTCTCCCATTCAGCTGTCTTGGAAGAAGCTCGAGCTCAGGAGATTCTTCGCAAGGAACAGCAGCAGACATCAAGGCACCATACCCCAGCAGTTATACCAGCCCGAGCTACTCAGAGTGGACCTATCAGGAGGACCACGGGACAGTACCAGCAGAGGCACACCCCTTATCAGAAGCCCACCTGCAACTTTTGCGGAAAGCAGGGGCATATTAGAGATGACTGTCGACTTCGTCTGGGCTTATGTTTGAGATGTGGATCAGGACAACACTTGGCCAGAGATTGTCCTGAACAGCAGGCTCTAGTTCAAGCACATCAGGCCCAGAGGCCCACAGCCCCAGCAAAGTTAGTGATAATGAAATGTTAAACTTAACAGATTAACCATATTTAAAAATATGATACAATCATTGGGCCAACAAAGTTATCAACAATAACGAAAGCATAGAGTTTTCCGCCAAGACTGGCTACTTTACTAGGACCAAATAAATCCATATGGAGTAATTGTAAAGGTCGAGTGGTACTTACAGTGTTGATGGATTTAAAAAAAGATTTGGTAGCCTTATTATTTTTACATTTGACATATACCGTGTCCTTTTTGAATGTGATTTCAGGCAATCCTCTTACTAGCTTCTTGGTAGATAGTCTCGATATGGTGTCCATGTTAGCATGACCAAGACGCTGATGCCATAATAGCCTTTCATCTTTATGGGCGTAAAGGCATCTACCTGCACTGTTAGTATCTCTAGATAGAAAATATATATGTTATCTTCTCTTATCCCTTCGAAAGCGATGTCTCCAGATGATCTATCATAGATAAAGTATTTAGTTTTACCAAAGTTAATATCATATCCGTGATCAGCAAGTTGACTAATGCTGAGCAGGTTATGCTTTAACTCGGTCATTAAACAGACATCCTTAATAACGAAAAAAGGAGGATAACCAGTTGTACCGTTACCTATGATATAGCCTTTCAGATTGTTGCCTAAGGATACATATCTTTCCCTTTTCATCGATAGTATTGCGAATAGATTAGTATCTCCAGTCATATGTCGCGAGCACCCACTATCGAGAATCCATTTGCTTCTAGTTTGAGAAGGAAAGTCCACCTACACCACGAGTAGATGTGACCTTTGGTCCCAGATTCTTGTGGGTCCTGAAAAGTTAGTATTCGGTATCCATGCATATAGATTAATATCTATTAGTTTTCTAATTCTGTACTGTGGTGATATGTGTCCATGTAAACCACAATAAGTACATGTAGCATGCATATTGGTATTGGGTACAGGATGATAGTGATGTCTATATATGGGTGTAGGATTATGATAACTATGTGTAGCAGTAGGATAATTGTAGTGACTGTATATAACAGCAGGATGATAATATGATTTACGTATGGGAGTTCTATGTGCTGCATGGGAGTAGGTGTACATAAAGGCATATTTTTGTGTGTTATGTGGATGAGTATTCTTGTAATAACGTGCTCTCTTGTGTTGGGCCGTCTGGTGTTTAGTGTAAGTGTTTTGATTATGAGACTGAGTTTGAGGTTGAATAACCTGTTTATCCAGTCTAATCTCTAATTTCTTAGAGGCAGCATACAACTAATCACATTTAGCAGTAAGACCATTTATTCAACCAGTAGCAATCTTGTACTTATTTTTCTCTTCAGCAAGTTCTTTATTTAAAGCAGTGATATCATGTGTTTGCTTTCAATAAGAGATTCAGCATCGTGTAAGCTTAAGCTTAGATACCTCCTTAGTATTTTTCGTGGGTGTAGTATTTCTAACATTTTTTAATAAGCATGAAAGTCTATGGATCTCAGCTTCATGAGACGTGATTTTATCCTTAGCATGTTTATATTTGTTAATAAACTTTTTGTGGTCTTCAAGTAGATTACTAAAGGCATCACCTAGTTCATCAAAAGAAAAGTCGTCAAGAGAATCATTTACCTTATCTGAAGTTGCCATTAGGAAGATGTTTGCCGTGTCTTGTGGAGAGTCCTCTTTTTCGTCTGAATCACTGGCCTCACTTTCGTGCCAGATGCTAGTGTTGGCATACTTTCTTGAGGTTGGCTTCTTGTACGGCTTTTCGTATCTGCTTCCTTTCTTTTCTATAGGACAATCTTTTCTGACGTGTCCCATCTTCTTGCATCCGAAGCAGGTGGGTTCTTCTTCATCATCTTTTTGTTCCTTCTTTCTTCGGTTGAAGCGTAGGAACTTCTTGAAATTTTGAACCATGAGTGCTTGATCGTCACCTTTGGAATTGGTGTCATCTTTATCCTCTGAAATGGTTCTTCGACGATGAGCTCTTAAGGCAATTTTTTTCTTTTGGAGCAGTTTCTTCAAAATCTTTGAGGTCGAGCTCATGCGTCATCAGCTTGTCCATCAGAGTTTCTAGTGACATAGTCGTAAGATCATTTCCTTCGATAATCGTCGTGACCTTGGGGTTCTAGAACTTCGATAATACTCTTAGCACTTTGCGTATCTTCTCATGGTTGGAATATGTCACGACCCGCACCCGCTTTTCGGATATGAGATGTGTCCAAGCCAGCCTACGCCGCAGAGTCGGCGGTAGAACGCTGTCATGGCCAAGTTGCTCAAAATCATAAAAGATAACATTTATTGCTCATTCACATTATTAAATTAAATCTATAAATTATTATAAGATTTACATTTAAAGAAAAGTACAAAGTTCTTACAAGTAATGAAAATGATATCACGTCTATCTACTTTCTAGGTTTTGGTAAGCAAGTACACCCGTATCTCCCATGCTAAGTGAAGCCACAGCTAACCTGAAAAATGTTGGTTTCCAGTCAAGAATGGAACAAGCACACAAACCGACGGCAATACGAAAACACAAAAGAATTTACAAGACATGAAAATAACATGTGTGAGATGAAGACTAGAAAGTAACTGATGTCATGGCATGCGGTGAAGAAAACAAGGAAACAAATAAAAGACAACTATCTATGTGGTTTAAAATATCAGTTTTGACATGTGAATAGCTAGGGAGTAAATCTGGCACCCTGCACGTGTCGTGTGCAGCTGCTATTCTTCACGAAAGACATGGGGGATAGTTTTGGATAGTCCACATGTCTACTAAGATATTTCCCCTCCCGACTAGTACTCATGGACTCGAACAGGTCACGAAATACGAAAACACGACAATTAGGAAATAATGTATGTAGAGATCCATGACACTAATCCGTGTAACAATGTGTCAACAAGCAAGATGACATATGCATAAACATGAAATAGAAAGACTACTATGAATCGAAAGCAATCAGAAAGTGCACTTGCCTGTGGTCTTTTGCTAGTGAAACCAATAATACGCATTGTATTAAGAATAGTCCAGTTGTTTAGGGTTGTCGTGATGGAGTTCGGTTTTGTATGAAAAATATGATTAGTGATTAGTCACGGTCAATGATCTACAATCAAAGAATTCATAAATATATAACTAATTTTAGAAAATATTTATTAACATATTAATTAGACTTTTTAGAAAGTATTTATAAATATTAGAAATTATTTTGAATAATAATATTTATAGAAGCCCATAACCAATTTATATCTTTAAGCCAAAGTATATTATAAAATCAAGGCAAAAGCCCTTTTTAAATACACTTATAGACAACTATAAAAGTACTTACTATATAAAAGCCTATAATAAAATACAATCTAAAATAAATATTATTATTTACCATATATGCATATAGGCCTATTCCTATAAATAGAAAATAACAACCCAATATTCCAAGAAATTAGATTAAAACTAAAAAGCCTCAAATAGTAACTAGTTACCATATAATCTTAGAAAATATTATATATATATATATATATATATATATATATATATATATATATATATATATATATATATATATATATATATATATATATATATATTCAAAAATAGATAATAGTATTAATAATCACAATGATAATAATATAATATAAGTGAAGCTAATGAGATGAAATACCATACTATCCTTCTTAATTAATATTAATAATAATAATAGTAATAATAATAATCCTATATTAATACAGTAGATATATGATAACTTTAAACCCACTCATATATTTTTTGTTTTCCAGCCATCTAAATGGTATAGCAAATTAATGAAAATATTAACATACTAGTATTTACATACGTATATACTAATACCTATTTGTACCCATATATTAACAGTACATTAATGCCAAAAATAAGGATAGCACATCATTGTTGTGTTGTTCTCCTCTCAGAGGAAACCAAAGTCAAAAGAAATGAAAGGGAAGAGAGAGAGTGTTGAGAATAAAATCCCTTTCCTTTCCTTTTCTTTCTTTTCCTAAGAGATTCAGGGAATTAGAGCAAAGAGTGGGAGAGGTGAGAGAAGAAGGACGAAGAGAAGCATGAGAGAGGGCTTTACCTCAACTGAGCTGGAGGCGGCGGGTCGGGTGGATGGCTGTCGCACGTCGGTGTACACGCGACGCTGGAAGAGCCACGCTAAGGGAGCTGCGGCGGATCACCGCCTCGGAAGCGGAGGGGATGGTCGGGCGGCGCTGGGCGAGACGGGGAGTCTTCGATGCTGGCTCCTCGCGTGGGAGGATAACGGCGACGCAGAAGAGGGGAACGACGCCCTGGCTAGGGGTTTCCAGAGATCGGGATTTATATTGAGGCTGACCAGATCTAGAGTCGAGGAGTGGCAGCCAGTGGCAGAGTAGGACCCCACGGGTACGGCAAGTTGCAGTCTTTTACTGCGGCACTCACGGAGGCGGTGGAAGGCCGGCGGAGCTGTCTGGGTGGCTCACCAGGGAGGGGGAGACGATGATGTCGTGGTCGTCGACGTGACCAGGCACCGCGTACGGCAGCGGTGGCCAGGACAGGTCTGGAGGCGTGCCATGGTCGCCGGGAATGGCACACAGAGGCTCGAAGGATCTGGGCCATGGCCGCTTGGTGGTCATGGTACGACTGCGGTTTGGGAACCAGAGTTCGACGGAGGAGCACCGGGGCTCGGGCGGGTGGATGTGGGCAGGTAGGCTCGTGTTTGGTTTTGATTTTTCTTTTGTGATTGTGTCCCGATTGATGTCGGACACAGAGGGAATGGTTGCCATGTGTGGGATCATGTCCGGAGTATCGGACAAGAGGAATTTTGTATTATGTGATCTATTGGAATGGACTGGAATAGATATAGTGGACACAGACACAATGACACGATGAAGATGGTCTCGACAGGTTCTCGGTTGGCGAGTTTGGGGTCTCGTCGTTGATGGCAGAGAGATGTCGGTGGTGATGGTGTTGGCTGTGGTCAAGTGTGGCGATGGTTGGAGATTGATGATGATGGCATTGGCAACAGGGGTGTGGCATGAAGAGTTTGTTCGGCAGGTGGCTTTGTATGGTGTTACTGGCGGGTTTAGGGGACAGGGAGGAGGCTGTCCTGGTGGTGTTGGGGAGGTCCATCTCCTAGGAGGCTTCGGGGGTTATGTATATATAGGGAGAGGGAAGATTTGGTTGACATGATTTGTGGTTTGCTACAAGGAGTAGTAGTGTTAACCATCTTGGAAGATCCCTTATCCGATTTATAGATCCCCATATGTTTAGATTAAATAGAGTATTTATAGTAATAATAATTTAACATAATACTTAACATTATCATAAACAATTTTTTTTATAACTATAAGATCAATAAATATTCAAAACCACTTAATCAAATTCAATATAATATTTGATAACGAAATATGGATTTAATTAATAGTTAATATTACCAAAACAATTTAAACAATATTTATCTACTAAAATTTATTTTGGTAAAACTATTATAGTTAAATCGATCAAATCCTTTTCCGTAAATTAAACCAAATATCTATTTAATACTCGATAGAGAATCCAAATCAGCAATGGATGACAATAAGATTTATCTAATATTTAATACTAACCAGTAATTTGAAAATTATATTTTTATAAATGCAAATTTTATATATCCGTAGATCTTATTTGTGAAGAGAATAATCAAATATAGGTCTAATATTTACTTACCAAAATACTTCAAAATATTATTTTGTCATTCAAAATATTAGGATTCCCTTTGTAAAACAAATATCCTCCTAATGCAAGACTACAAACTAAAATCAAAACAAGTAAAATTTTAAAAATACGAAAATGGGGGTTACAAATCTACCCACCTTAGAAATAAATTCGTCCTGGAATTTAAAGAAACAAATTAGGATGGTCAATTAATCGTAAGGCGAACATGTTTTCCATTAGTCGAGAAGGATGAGATTAGAAGTGGAAGGATAGATATGGTTTGGCTTGATGTTGGGTTCTAGGTTAGGTTTCCTAGACGATTCTTTGGTAGGCAATTTTAGATAATTAGAAAAATAGGATAAAAATTCGGGAAGAGGGAGAAGGTTGTGGTGGAAGAGAAAGGGAGGGCAACCAGTTTATTGAGAAGATGGTAAACAGGAATAAAGCACAAATAAATTTGGAAACTTAATAGTCATATACCAATAAAAGATATAGCCTCTATGGTATTCGAAAATCATAAGCATTCCCAAAGTCTCTTTACTGAGAATTTATGCCTCGCCAGTGTACAGTTGGCTGCAATAAACTCTTGGTTCCACGACTCAAGCAAGGATACGATTACCGGATACCCTATTAACTCTATCCAAGGTTCACATAACAACTCAAAGATGAAACTAGGTCAACTAAGATATAGCTTTAATGATATTCGAAAGCTCACGCTTACCTGAAATTATTTTAACTTAGGGGACATGCCACGCCAGTGCGTTGCTGGCTGCAGTGAACCCGCAGTCTCGATAATTCAAATAATTGGCGACATGCGCTACTGTCTTGCCATCGTAAGTCAACGAATATTTTTTTAACTATACCTATGAAATATCAAAGAAGGTTATAGAATTTCAAACAAGTTCTAAGAGGATGTAAGTATCTGTCCTTCAAGTATAAATATCAGTTCTTGAAAAGAAAATAATTGATTAGGAAGGATATGATCGAAGCAAAAATAAGTAAAATCTTATAATCCTTATTTCACGGTTATTCAACATTCAACGATTGGGAGAAAACTTTTGAATCCAAAAACTTAACTCGAGATTAATATATAGACAATTGCGTGAGAAATTATTTTAAAAATAATTCCTTAGGTCCAAGTAAAAATATAAATGATACAAACTTATGATATGACGATGTTTAGAAAAGACATAAGATAAAGTTGTACAGATGATCATGATTAGGGAGAAAATGACCGAAGGCAAAAGAAATATAAAGTTAAATTTCTATTTCTCTAATATTCAAGATCAAGGGAAATATGTATAAAGCACTATGTCTACCTATTATGAATATTTTTATACACAAGTATATATGTATAGCCTAAATAAATTCCAAAAAAAAACTCAAAATATCATTCTAAGAGAAGGTTATCCTATTTTCAAGTAAAATATAAATTTAAATAGCAATAATACATATATTATATTATATATATAATTTATAGAAATTATTCACAAGACTAGAAATGGACTACCAATATATATACACATCTATATATCTACATGGACTTCGTTGGTCGAACTACATGACTACCAGGGCTTGGGTTGGATTCGGGCTAGTTTGGAACAACCGGGTCTTCTAAAAGCCAATAATCTCAATAATAAATAATTAAATTATTCCTAGGGTCATGCCACAATTTAGCCTAATTTTCTTAGTTAGAACACACCTATGACCCGACCTTCTCTACCATGGCTAGAACACTAGTCAAAGCACTCGACCACACTCTCAGTGCCAAAAATTTTGGTCATCATGCACTCCAAAACATAACCGTGACTAAGGCCTTCTATAATAATAATTACTTTATAAATTTTATACATTCCTATTTAAGTCAAAATAAAAAAAATTCAAAATTTCAAGAAGAGGGTTTTGGGTTAGGAATTGGGTATTAGGAAGAAAACAAATGGAAGCCTCCCCTATATATAAGAGATGGAAAGCCCTAAATAGGGAAGGATCAAATCTATGAAACAAATATTTCCATGATTTAAGTTGGATTTGATCCAACCCTCTTCCAAATCAATCACAAAATATTATCCTATTATATTAAATAATTTTTAATATAAAATCAATTATCAAAATATGGTTAAGAAAATTCAAATATTTATATATGTAAATTTTTCATAAATACAATATCTTCTAAAATAATATAGCAATAATTTAAATCTAAATATAACACTTGATGATAATCAAATAATCCTAGAATAATACCTCTTCTAAAATTTGGCAATCTCCTTTCTTTTCAAAATATCTATAATAGAAATAGAAAAGGAAATTAATCCCTAACTAGAAAATACTAAAAACTAAAATAAAATAAGTAGAATTTTTTTCAAAAAAATCAGGAAGTGGGCTTACAAATCTACACACCTTAGAAATATCGTATCAAAATACAATAGTGCATCCTTCTATGAAAGTCATCTAATAGGGTTTAGAATTCAAGGAGACTTATGTAACAACCTTAACTACCCAATGTCAAATTAAATTAGGGACTCCTAGTCCTAACCCTTTTTTTTTAAATATTCCTAATTGTGAATGAGCATTTCCTAGTAGCAGGCTCGCAGTAGTACATCTAACATAGGTACTACCACGAGTTCACAATCTTTTGTGAAGACTGACTTGTATGGGCCACCACAAAAACTTGTCACGACCCGTACCAACTTTTTCGGATGCGAGACGTGTCCAAGCCAGCCTACGCCGCAGAGTCGACGGTAGAACGTTGTCACGGCCAAGATGCTCAAAATCACAAAAGATAACATTTATTGCTCATTCACATTATTATATCAAATCTACAAATTATTACAAGATTTACATTTAAAGAAAAGTACAAGGTTCTTACAAGTAATGAAAATGATATCACGTCTATCTACTTTCTAGGTTTTGTTCTGCAAGTACACCCATATCTCCCATGCTAAGTGAAGCCACAACTAACCTAAAAATATTGGTTTCCAGTCAGGAATGGAACAAGCACAGAAACCGACGGCAATGCGAAAATATAATAGAATTTAAAAAGACATGAAAATAACATGTGTGAGATAAAGACTAGAAAGTAACTGATATCATGGCAAGCGGTGAAGAAAACAAGGAAACAAATAAAAGATAACTATCTATGTGGTTTGAAATATCAGTTTTGATATTTAAACGGCTAGGGGATTAATTCGGCACCCTGCATGTGTCGTGTGCAACTGCTATTATCCACGAAAGACATGGATGATAGTTCTGGGTAGTCCACATGTCTACTAAGATATTTATTCTCCCGACTACTACTCATGGACTCGAACAAGACACGAAACACGAAAACACGACAATCAAGAAATAATATATGTAGAGATCCATGAAACTAATCCGTGTAACAATGTGTCAACAAGCAAGATAAAAATATGCATAAACATGAAATGGAAACCTATGAATCGAAAGCAATCAGAAAGTGCACTTGTCTGTGGTCCTTTGCTGGTGAAACCAATAATACGCATTGCATTCAGAATAGTCCAGTTGTCTAGGGTTGTCATGATGGAGTTCGGTTCCGTATGAAAAATATGATTAGTGATTAGTCACGGTCAATGATCTACAATCAAAGAATTCGTAACTATATAACTAATTTTAGAAAATGTTTATTAACATATTAATTAGAATTTTTAGGAAGTGTTTATAAATATTAGAAATTATTTTGAATAATAATATTTATAGAAGCCCATAACCAATTTATATTTTTAAGCCAAAGTATATTATAAAATCAAGGCAAAAGCCCTTTTTTAAATACACTTATAGACAACTATAAAAGTACTTACTATATAAAACCCAATAATAAAATGCAATCTAAAATTAATATTATTATTTACCGTATATGCATATAGGCCTATTCCTATAAATAGAAAATAACAACCTAATATTCCAAGAAATTAGATTAAAACTAAAAAGCCTCAAATAGTAACTAGTTACCATATAATCTTAGAAAATATTATTTTTATATATATCCAAAAATAGATAATAGTATTAATAATCACAATGATAATAATATAATATAAGTGAAGCTAATGAGATGAAATACCATACTATCCTTCTCAATTACTATTAATAATAATAATAGTAATAATAATAATCCTATACTAATATAGTAGATATATGACAACTTTAAACCCACTCATATATTTTCTGTTTTCCAGCCATCTAATTGGTATAGAAAATTAATGAAAATATTAACATACTAGTATTTACATACGTATATACTAATACCTATTTGTACCCATACATTAACAGTACATTAATGCCAAAAATAAGGACAACACATCATTGTTGTGTTGTTCTCCTCTCAGAGGAAACCAAAGTCAAAAGAAAGGAAAGGGAAGAGAGAGAGAGAGAGTGTTGAGAAAGAAATCCTTTTCCTTTCTTTTCCTTTCCTTTTCTTTCCTTTTTTTCCTGAGAGATTGAGGGAATTAGAGCAGAGTGTGGGAGAGGTGAGAGAAGATGGACGAAGAGAAGCAGGTGAGAGGGCTTTACCTCGACTGAACTGGAGGCGGCGGGTCGGGTGGACGACTGTCGCACGTCGGTGTACACGCGGTGCTAGAAGAGTCACGCTGAGGGAGCTGCGATGGATCGCCGCCTCGAAAGCGGAAGGGACGGTCGAGCGGCGCTGGGCGAGACAGGGAGTCGCCGGCGTTGGCTCATCGCGCGGGAGGAGAACGACGGCACGGAAGAGGGAAACAACGCTCTGGCTAGTGGTTTTCATAGATCGGGATTTACGGCGAGACTTGCCAGATCTAGAGTCGAGGAGTGGCGGCCAGTGGCAGAGTAGAACCCCACGGGTACGGCCGGCTGCTATTCTTTTACAGCGGCACTCGAGGAGGCGGTGGAAGGCCGGTAGAGCTGTCTGGGCGGCTCACCGGGGCGGGGGAGACGACGACGTCGTGGTCGTCGACGTGACCAGGTACCACGCATGGCGGCGGTGGCCAGGACAGGTCTGGCGGCGTGCCGTTGTCGCCGGGAATGGCACATAGAGGCTCTAAGGATCTGGGGCATGGTCGCGTGGTGGTCATGGCACGACTGCAATTTAAGAACCAGAGTTCGACGAAGGAGCACCGGGGCTCGAGCGGGTGGATGTGGGCAGGTAGGCTAGTGTTTGGTTTTGATTTTTCTTTTGTGATTGTGTCCCGATTGATGTCAGACACAGAGGGAATGGTTGCCATGTGTGGGATCGTGTTCTGAGTATCGGACAAGAGGAATTTTGTATTATGTGATGTATTGGAATGTGCTGGAATAAATATAGTGGACACGGACACAATGATACGGTGAAGATGGTCACGACAGGTTCTCGATTGGCGAGTTTGGGGTCTCATCATTGATGGCAGGGAGATATCGGTGGTGATGGTGTTGGCTGTGGTCAAGTGTGGCGATGGTTGGAGATTGATGATGATGACATTGGCAGCAGGGGTGTGGCATGGAGAGTTTGATCGGCAGGTGGCTTTGTATGGTGTCATTGGCAGGTTCAGGGGACAGGGAGGAGGCTGTCCTGGTGGTGTTGGGGAGGTCCATCTCATAGGAGGCTTCGGTATATATAGGGAGAGGGAAGATTTGGTTGACATGATTTGTGGTTTGCTACAAGGATTAGTAGTATTAACCATCTTGGAAGATCCCTTATCCGATTTATAGATCCCCATATGTTTAGATTAAATAGAGTATTTATCTATAACTACTAGAATCTATTAATTTGGCAAATCTTAATCCAATATTTATAATAATAATAATTTAACATAATACTTAACATTATCATAAACACTATATTTTTTTATAACTATAAGATCAATAAATATTCAAAACCACTTAATCAGATTCAATATAATATTTGATAACGAAATATGGATTTAATTAATAGTTAATATTTCCAAAACAATTTAAACAATATTTATCTACTAAAATTTATTTTGGTAAAACTATTATATTTAAATCAATCAAATCCTTTTCCGTAAATTAAACCAAATATCTATTTAATACTCGATAGAGAATCTAAATCAGCAATGGATGACAATAAGGTTTATCTAATATTTAATACTATCCAATAATTGGAAAATTACATTTTTATAAATGCAAATTATATATATATTCGTAGATCTTATTTGTGAAGACAATAATCAAACAAAGGTCTAATATTTACACGCGACGCTGGAAGAGGCGCGCTGAGGGATCAGCTGCGGCGGATCGCCGCCTTGGAAGCGGAGGGGACGGTCAGGCGACGCTGGGCGAGACAGGGAGTCGTCGGCGTTGGCTCCTCGCGTGGGAGGAGAACGGCGGCACGGAAGAGGGGAACGACGCTCTGGTTAGGGGTTTCTGGAGATCGGGATTTACGGTAAGGCTGGCCAGATCTAGAGTCGAGGAGTGGCAGCCAGTGGCAGAGTAGGACCCCACGGGTGCGGCCGACTGCAGTTCTTTTACGGCGGCACTCGAGGAGGCGGTGGAAGGCCGACGGAGCTATCTGGGAGGCTCACCGGGGCGGAGGAGACGATGATGTCGTGGTCATCGACATGACCAGGCATCACGCATGGCGGCGGTTGCCGAGACAGGTCTGGCGGCGTGCCATGGTCGTCGAAAATGGCGCACAAAGGCTCAAATGATCTAGGGTATGGCTGCGTGGTGGTCATGGCACGACTGTGGTTTGGGAACCAGAGTTCGATGGAGGAGCACCGGGGCTCGGGCGGGTGGATGTGGGCAGGTAGGCTAGTGTTTGGTTTTGATTTTTCTTTTGTGATTGTGTCCCGATTGATGTCGGACACAGAAGGAATGGTTGCCATGTGTGGAATCGTGTCCGGATCGGACAAGAGGAATTTTGTATTATGTGATGTATTGGAATGGACAGGAATAGATGTAGTGGACACGAACACAATGACACGGTGAAGATGGTCTCGACAGGTTCTCGGTTGGCGAGTTTGGGGTCTCGTCGTTGATGGCAGGGTGATGTCAGTGGTGATGGTGTTGGCTGTGGTCAATTGTGGCGATGGTTGGAGATTGATGATGATGGCATTGGCAGTAGGGGTGTGGCATGGAGAGTTTGATCGGCAGGTGGCTTTGTATGGTATTACTGGCAGGTTCAGGGGACAAGAATGAGGCTGTCCTGGTGGTGTTGGGGAGGTCCATCTCCTAGGAGGCTTTAGGGGTTATGTATATATAGGGAGAGGGAAGATTTGGTTGACATGATTTGTGGTTTGCAACAAGGATTAATAGTGCTAACCATCTTGAAAGATCCCTTATCCGATTTATAGATCCCCATATGTTTAGATTAAATAGAGTATTTATCTATAACTACTAGAATCTATTAATTTGGCAAATCTTAATACAATATTTATAATATTAATAATTTAAGATAATACTTAACATTATCATAAACACTATATTTTTTTTATAACTATAAGATGTATAAATGTTCAAAACCACTTAATCAGATTCAATATAATATTTGATAACAAAATATGGATTTAATTAATAGTTAATATAACCAAAATAATTTAAACAATATTTATCTACTAAAATTTATTTTGGTAAAACTATTATATTTAAATCGACCAAATCCTTTTCCGTAAATTAAACCAAATATCTATTTAATACTCGATAGAGAATCCAAATCAACAATGGATGACAATAAGGTTTATCTAATATTTAATACTATCCAATAATTTGAAAATTACATTTTTATAAATGCGAATTATATATATCCGTAGATCTTGTTTGTGAAGACAATAATCAAATATAGGTCTAATATTTGCTTACCATAATACTTCAAAATATTATTTTGTCATTGAAATATTAGGATTCCCTTCGTAAAACAAATATCCTCCTAATGCAAGACTTCAAACAAAAATCAAAACAAGTAAAATTTTAAAAATACGAAAACGGGGGTTACAAATCTACCCACCTTAGAAATAAATTCGTCCTCGAATTTAAAGAAACTAATTAGGATGATCAATTAATCGTAAGGCGAACAAGTTTTCCATTAGTCGAGAAGGATGAGATTTGAAGTGGAAGGATAGATATGGTTTGGCTTGATGTTGGGTTCTAGGTTAGGTTTCCTAGACGATTCTTTGGTAGGCAATTTTAGATAATTAGAAAAATAGGATAAAAATTTGGGAAGAGGGGGAAGGTTGTGGTGGAAGAGAAAGGGAGGGCAACCAGTTTATTGGGAAGATGGTAAACAGAAATAAAGCTCAAATAAAGTTGGAAAATTAATAGTCATATGCTAATAAAACATATAGCCTCTATGGTATTCGAAAATCATAAGCATTCCCGAAGTCTCTTTATCGAGAATTTATGCCTCGCCAGTGTACAGTTGGCTACAATAAACTCTTGGTTCCATGACTCAAGCAAGGATATGATAATCGGATACCCTATTAACTCTATCCAAGGTTCACATAACAACTCAAAGATGAAACTAGGGCAACTAAGCTATAGCTTTAATGATATTCGATAGCTCACGCTTACCTGAAATTATTTTCACTTAGGGGTCATGCCACGCAGTGCGTTGCTGGCTGCAGTGAACCCGCAGTCTCGATAATTCAAATAAGTGGCGACAGTGGCCTACTGTCTTGCCATCGTAAGTCAAGGAATATTTTTTTTAACTATACCTATGAAATATCAAAGAAGGTTATAGAATTTCAAACAAGTTCCAAGAGGATATAAGTATCTGTCCTTTAAGTATAAATATCAGTTCTTGAAAAGAAAATAATTGATTAGGAAGGATATGATCGAAGCCAAAATAAGTAAAATCTTATAATCCTTATTTCACGGATATTCAATATTTAACGATTGGGAGGAAACTTTTGAATCTAAAAACATAAGTCGAGATTAATATATAGCCAATTGCGTCAGAAATTATTTTAAAAATAATTCCTTAGGTCCAAGGAAAATTATAAGTGATACGAACATATGATATGGTGATGTTTAGAAAAGATATAAGATAAAGTTGTACAAATGATTATGATTAGGAAGAAAATGACCGAAGGTAAAAGAAATATAAACTTAAATTTCTATTTCTCTAATATTCAAGATCAAGGAAAATATGTATAAAGCACTATGTCTACCTATTATGAATATTTTTATACACAAGTATATATGTATAGCCTAAATAAATTCCAAAAAAAGCTCAAAATATCATTCTAAGAGAAGGTTATCGTATTTCCAAGTAAAATATAAATTTAAATAGCAATAATACATATATTATATTATATATATAATTTATAGAAATTATTCACAAGACTAGAAATGGACTACCAATATATATACACATCTATATATCTACATGGACTTCGTTGGTCCCACTACATGACTACTAGGACTTGGGTTGGGTTCGGGCTAGTTTAGAAAAACCGGGTCTTCTAAAAGCCAATAATCTCAATAATAAATAATTAAATTATTCCTAGGGTCATGTCACAATTTGGCCTGATTTTTCTAGTTAGAACACACCTATGACCCGGCCTTCTCTACCATGCCTAGAACACTAGTCAAAGCACTCGACCACACTCTCCGTGCCAAAATTTTTGGTCATCATGCACTCCAAAACTTAACCGTGACTAAGGCCTTCTATAATAATAATTACTTTATAAATTCCATACATTCCTATTTAAGTCAAAATAAAAAATTCAAAATTTCGAGAAGAGGGTTTAGGGTTAGGAATTGGGTATTAGGGAGAAAACAAATGGAAGCCTCCACTATATACAAGAGATGGAAAGCCCTAAATAGGGAAGGATCAAATCTATGAAACAAATATTTTCATGATTTAAGTTGTATTTGATCCAACCCGCTTCCAAATCAATCACAAAATATTATCCTATTATATTAAATAATTTTTAATATAAAATCAATTATCAAAATATGGTTAAGAAAATTCAAGTATTAAAATATGTACATTTTTCATAAATACAATATCTTCTAAAATGATATAGCAATAATTTAAATCTAAATATAACACTTGATAATAATCAAATATTCCTAGAATAATACCTCTTCTAAAATTTGGCAATCTCCTTTCTTTTCAAAATATTTATAATAGAATTAGAAAAGGAAATTATTCTCTACCTAGAAAATACTAAAAACTAAAATAAAATAAGTAAAAAAAAATTTCAAAAAAATTGGGAAGTGAGCTTACAAATCTACCCACCTTAGAAATATCGTATCAAAATACAATAGTGCATCCTTCTATGAAAATCATCTAATAGGGTTTAGAATTCAAGGAGACCTATGTAGCAACCTTAACTACCCAATGTCAAATTAAATTAGGGACTCCTAGTCCTAACCCTTTTTTTAAATATTCCTAATTGTGAATGAGCATTTCCTAGTCGCAGGCTCGCAATAGTACGTCTAACATAGGTACTACCACGAGTTCGCAATCTTTTGCGAAGAATGACCTGCATGGGCCATCACAAAAATTTGTCACGACCCACACCCGCTTTTCGGATACGAGACGTATCCAAGCCAGCCTACGCCGCAGAGTCGGTGGTAGAACGCTGTCATAGCCAAGATGCTCAAAATTACAAAAGATAACATTTATTGCTCATTCACATTATTAAATCAAATCTACAAATTATTACAAGATTTATATTTAAAGAAAAGTACAAAGTTCTTACAAGTAATAAAAATGATATCACGTCTATCTACTTTCTAGGTTTTGGTCTGCAAGTACACCCGTATCTCCCATGCTAAGTGAAGCCACAACTAACCTGAAAAATATTAGTTTTCAGTCAGGAATAGAACAAGCACACAAACCGACGGCAATGCGAAAACACAATAGAATTTACAAGACATGAAAATAACTTGTGTGAGATGAAGACTAGAAAGTAACTGATGTCATGGCAAGCGGTGAAGAAAACAAGGAAACAAATAAAAGGCAACTATCTATGTGGTTTGAAATATCAGTTTCGACATATGAACGGCTAGGGATAAATCCGGCACCCTGCACGTGTCGTGTGCAGCTGCTATTCTCCACGAAAGACATAGAGGATAGTTCTGGGTAGTCCACATGTCTACTAAGATATTTCTTCTCCCGACTAGTACTCATGGACTCGAACAAGTCACGAAGCACGAAAACACGACAATCAAAAAATAATGTATGTAGAGATCCATGACACTAATCCGTGTAATAATGTGTCAACAAGCAAGATGACATATGCATAAACATAAAATAGAAAGACTACTATGAATCGAAAGCAATCAGAAAGTGCACTTGCCTGTGGTCCTTTGACGGTGAAACCAATAATACGTATTGCATTAAGAATAGTCCTGTTGTCTAGGGTTGTCGTGATGTTGTTCGGTTCCGTATAAAAAAATATGATTAGTGATTAGTCACGGTCAATGATCTACAATCAAAGAATTCATAAATATATAACTAATTTTAGAAAATATTTATTAACATATTAATTAGACTTTTTAGGAAGTATTTATAAATATTAGGAATTATTTTGAATAATAATATTTATAGAAGCCCATAACAAATTTATATTTTAAAGCCAAAGTATATTATAAAATCAAGGCAAAAGCCCTTTTTAAATACACTTATAGACAACTATAAAAGTACTTACTATATAAAAGCCTATAATAAAATGCAATCTAAAATTAATATTATTATTTACCGTATATGCATATAGGCCTATTCCTATAAATAGAAAATAACAACCCAATATTTCAAGAAATTAGATTAAAACTAAAAAGCCTCAAATAGTAACTAGTTACCATATAATCTTAGAAAATATTATTTTTATATATATCCAAAAATAGATAATAGTATTAATAATCACAATGATAATAATATAATATAAGTGAAGCTAATGAGATGAAATACCATACTATCCTTCTCAATTATTATTAATAATAATAATAGTAATAATAATAATCCTATATTAATACAGTAGATATATGATAACTTTAAACCCACTCATATATTTTCTATTTTCCAACCATCTAAATGGTATAGCAAATTAATAAAAATATTAACATACTAGTATTTACATACGTACATACTAATACCTATTTGTACCGATACATTAACAATACATTAATACCAAAAATACGGACAACACATTATTGTTGTGTTGTTCTCCTCTCAGAGGAAACCAAAGTCAAAAGAAAGGAAATGGAAGAGAGAGAGAGTGTTGAGAACGAAATTCCTTTCCTTTCCTTTCCTTTCTTTTCTCGAGAGATTGAGGGAATTAGAGCAGAGAGTGGGAGAGGTGAGAGAAGAAGGACAGAGAAGCAGGAGATAGGGCTTTACCTCGACTGAGATGGAGACGGCGGGTCGGGTAGACGACTATCGCACGTCGGCGTACACGTGGCGCTGGAAGAGCCGTTCTGAGGGAACTGCGACGGATCGCCGCATTAGAAGCGGAGGGGACGGTGGGGCGACGCTGTGCGAGACGGGGAGTCGCCGGCATTGGCTCCTCGCGTTGGAGGAGAACGAAGGCACGGAAGAGGGGAACGGTGCTCTGGCTAGGGGTTTCCGGAGATCGGGATTTACGGCGAGGCTGGCCAGATCTAGAGTCGAGGAGTGGCGGCCAGTAGCAGAGTAGGACCCTACGGGTGCGGCCGGCTGCTGTTATTTTACGGTAGCACTCGACGAGGCGGTGGAAGGCCGACGGAGCTGTCTGGGCGGCTCACCGGGGCGGGGGAGACGACGACGTCGTGGTCGTCGACGTGACCAGGCACCGCGCACAACGGCGGTAGTCAGGACAGGTCTAGCGGCGTGCCGTGGTCGTCGTAAATGGCGCATAGAGGCTCGAACGATCTGGGGCATGGCCGTATGGTGGTCATGGCTTAATTGCGGTTTGGGAACCAAAGTTCGACGGAGGAGCACCGGGGCTCGGGCGGGTGGATGTGGGCAGGTAGGCTAGTGTTTGGTTTTGATTTTTCTTTTGTGATTATGTCCAGATTGATGTCGGACACAGAGGGAATGGTTGCCATGTGTGGGATCGTATCCATAGTATCGGACAAGAGGAATTTTGTATTATGTGATGTATTGGAATGGACTGGAATAGATGTAGTGGACACGGACACAATGACACGGTGAAGATGGTCTCGACAGGTTCTCGGTTGGCGAGTTTGGGGTCTCGTCGTTGATGGCAAGGAGATGTTGGTGGTGATGGTGTTGGCTGTGGTCAAGTGTGGCTATGGTTGGAGATTGATGATGATGGCATTGGCTGCAGGGGTGTGGCATAGAGAGTTTGATCGGCAGGTGGCTTTGTATGGTGTTACTGGCGGGTTCAGGGGATATGGAGTAGGCTGTCCTGGTGGTGTTGGGGAGGTCCATCTCCTAGGAGGCTTCGGGGGTTATGTATATATAGGGAGAAGGAAGATTTGGTTGACATGATTTGTTGTTTGCTACAAGGATTAGAAGTGTTAACCATCTTGGAAGATCCCTTATTCGATTTATAGATCCCCATATGTTTAGGTTAAATAGAATATTTATCTATAACTACTAAAATCTATTAATTTGGCAAATCTTAATACAATATTTATAATAATAATAATTTAACATAATACTTAACATTATCATAAACAATATATTTTTTATAACTATAAGATCAATAAATATTCAAAACCACTTAATCAGATTCAATATAATATTTGATAACGAAATATGAATTTAATTGATAGTTAATGTTACCAAAACAATTTAAACAATATTTATCTACTAAAATTTATTTTGGTAAAACTATTATATTTAAATCGATCAAATCCTTTTCCGTAAATTAAACCAAATATCTATTTAATACTCGATAGAGAATCCAAATCAGCAATGGATGACAATAAGATTTATCTAATATTTAATACTATCCAATAATTTAAAAATTACATTTTTATAAATGCAAATTATATATATCCATAGATCTTATTTGTGAAGACAATAATTAAATATAGGTCTAATATTTACTTACCATAATACTTCAAAATATTATTTTGTCATTCAAAATATTAGGATTCCCTTCGTAAAACAAATATCCTCCTATTAAATTTAGTCCTGTCTATTGCACAGAAGAGAGCATTAATAGCCCTAGCATCTAGACTTGCATGTTTTTTTTTCTGGTCAAAATATTTGTCGTGGGGTTTTTCAACAAGAGTCCCCTCGACAGCTATTCTGGCAGGCTTTTTGTAACCGTCAGTGACATTGGTCCACAGATCAAAGTCTAGAGACTTGAGATAAAAACTCATCATAGTTTTCCAATAGGTATAGTTGGTTCCGTCAAATAGGGACGGCCTATTTGTGGACTGTCCCTCACCATAGTTGGAAAAGGTAGGTTGTGTGGTTGCCATGGATAAGCACTAGGATGTTAATCCAATATAAGAGAACAGGGCTCTGATACCAATTGAAGTACGTGTAGGCAACTCTAGAGGGGGGTGAATAGAGTATGTGTCGATAATACCCAATTAAAAATTTAACTCTACTCAAGTCCACCCAACAGAAATAATAATCAGAGTATAAGTACAGAATATAAATAGAGATCAGAGAAGCATACGCAGACACGACAGTTTTTAACCTGGTTTTCCTCGTGGAGGACTAGTCCAGGCCTGGGAACTCTAGCTCAGGATTGAAATCCACTATTTGTGAAATAGCGTACAACCACGTGCCTTTACTCAGAAGAGCACACCAACTTCTTATAGATTCGCCGATGGCAAAACTTGGAATTATCCAAGTGGCTTCTTTTGAAACTCTTGCACACAAACTACTAGTTGACTCACACTGAGCACCTTGGGAGCTTGAGAAGTTTTGTGGCTAGTTAGATGAGAAGAATAAGCTCTAGATGTATAGGCTATAAGAGAAGAGAAGATGAGAAGATTAGATAATTGAAAATGAGAGAAATTAAGGCCTATATATACTAGTCCAAAGAGGCAGTGTTCGGCCAGAACTCTGTCCCAAAATTTTAAATATTTAGCCGTTGGACAACTAGCATCTAGGAAGCCCTAAAAGTTAGCTCCTAATTTCAAGGGGCAGAGTTCGTCCCGAACTCTGTCTCCTACTGGACAGAAATTTCAAATGGGCTATGTGGGCTTGGCAAGTTTTGGAGTTTGTTTGGTGGAGCTTTGGGTATTAAGTCTAGGGTTGAGATACTCAGTGCGACTCAACTTACAATAGCCTAAACTCAATAAAAAGTAAAAATACAGACTCAGAGTACAAGTAACAGCAGCACTGTCGAAGCAATCATCGTTGATGTCTGTCTTGAACTAAAATGTGATGACGTTCTGTTTTGGAGCTTGAAGTAGCTTGATGTGTCAAGTTGGATTATAACAGATATCGTCTTGTTAATTATCAAGATTAGGTTGACTGCGATCCAGTTTGGGTCAACATTTGCAACTGGCTATTCTACTGAACTCCACTTTCCAAATAGCCAACCTATCTACTCACATTCCATACTAAACTATACCCAAATCCAATAAAAAAAGCATAATACCAAAATGCAATCTTTATTTGAAATACCAATAATCGAGGGAACTCTACATGCAATTTCGGCCCAAGTTCGGACCCAACTCTGCCTGAGTTCGACCGAGTTATTTTTTGATTATTTTTTGTCTTCCTGAAGATCTGTAACCAATTTTTAAATAACAAAAGATGTTGACCCAAAATCATGCCAAGTTTTGTCCACAAAAATACTATAAATAGAAAAGAAGTTCCCATTCCAAATCACTCAATCATTCTTCTCTTCTCTATCTATTTAAAAGCATTCCAGAGCTCTACACTTTCATATCTAGCCTTTAACAACTCTTAGCCAAGCCAAGTGCCTTTCCAGTTCGATCTAGAGTTTTGTTCGAGTTTGTAAAGAAGGGTTTTTCTTATTTGAATTTGCAAGTCCTTCGGATGAAAACTCATGTTATAAAGAGCTATAAGTGCTAGATTTAAAACTTGTGTCATAGTGGATTAACTTTGAGCAAGAGTACTCGAGATTGGACTAGTCCTCTTAGAGGGATACTAGTATACATCGTTGTGTCATGATTTTGCTTTTATGATGCTCTTTACTTTACGAATTTAATTTTTATATAGTTTATTATCATCTTCTTAGCATCTCCTACCTGTGACACTGCTTATTATTTATAATTTGGTGATTATCTTTCCACTGCACACACGCACTCTATTCATCCCCTCTCTAGAGGTGCTAAACATTCTTACAATTGGTATCAGAGCATGTTATATACAAATATAACACACTTGACAGTATATATATATATATATGGTGCCATGAAAAAAAATATGGTGCCATGAAATCTATATTCATAGGTGAAGGGCAATCCACAAATAGACCTCCACTATTTGATGGAACAAACTATACTTACTAGAAAACGCGAATGAGTTTCTTCCTGAAATATCTTGACTTTGATCTCTGGTCTATAGTCATGGATGGCTAAAAAGACATCTAGAGTAATAATTTATGGTAATCTTGTAGATAGGCCACATGACAGATACACAGATTTAGAAAAGATGCAAGCCAGTCTTGACGTAAGAGCTATTAATGCACTGTTTTGTGCCATTGACAATACTAGTTGAATATAGTATCTATATGTGTCACATCACACGACATTTGGAAACTTCTTGAGGTAACTCATGAAGGTACTTCACAAGTAAAGAAATCCAAGATAAGTAGATTAACAAAAGAGTATGAGACTTTCAAGATGAAGCCAAATGAAACAATCGTTCAGATATTTACATATTTCTTTGATATTACTGATCCTCTATCATCTCTTGGCAGGGATTACATTAATCATGAAAAGATTCACAAAGTGCTCAGAGGACTAACAAAGAACTGGAATCCTAGGGCTAATGATATTATAGAAGGAAACAATCTCACCACAATGTCGACGGAGACACTCATGAGCAAGCTGATGACTCATGAGCTAGACTTACAAGACTTTGAAGAAGCTACACCAAAAGAGAAATCTATCATCTTTAAAGCACATGCTAAATAAGTCTCAAGTAAAATCACATACGATGAAGAATCAAATGGTGAGGAATAAGCTTTTCTTGTAAATTCTTGAGGTTTGAGAGATCAAACCGAAAGAAGAAAGATTATCAAGAGAGCAATGAAGAAGAGGCTGTCTGCTATGGTTGCAAAAAGACTGGTCACATCAAGAAAGATTGCCCAATAGCCAAGAAAAGCAGTCGATAAGAACGATCAAGCAGAAAGTCAAAAACTAATAGAAAATATGTAAATACCAACATCTGGCACGAAAGTGAGGCCAGTGAATCCGAGGAAGAAGAACAAGAAGCTCGGTAATAGTTTGCTTGATGGCATTTGACCAGGTAACAACTAATCCTCTGCATGATGACTTTATATTTGATGAACTTTCTGATGCTTTTAGTAATTTATTCAATGAACACAAGAAAGTCTTGGATAAATATAAACAATCTTGAAAAAGGATCAAAGCTTACACTACTGAAGTTGAAAGGTTGTCATCCATATTGGAGGCACTATAGGACCTTCCACTAGTAACACGTATGAAGATATATCAACTCTGAAGCTTAGCTTGCGTGATGTATAATGCCCCAGTCCCAAAATACGTAGGACTAGGAGATTGTATACATGCCAGCTATGTATTGAGATGACTCCAGCCTAGCTCGAGTACATATAAGTTTTTTTGTTGTTCTAAATCAACTATATCTCAATCCACTAAATATTGATAAAAAATGATGAATCAAGTGTACTAAGGTTGATCAAGCCATAATACACTGATTTTAGAATAGATAAATATGTTAGAGTGGATCCCCAATAATACATGTATCATGAACAAGCTTAGAAGAAAAATAAAACTTGTAAAAGACTAGGCTATAATAACAACATGATTCTCCCTTGTCCATCTTTAACACTCATAGTCGCATGTTGTGTAAGTGGCAAATAATGTTATGTTGTGAGATACATGCGTTGAGGAACCTGAGTCTACCAGCCAAGAATTTTCATCGCAGGCGAGGTTCATGACTACCTTATTACCTACAATGATCACATCACCTCTATGTGCCCAGGCAGTCGTTGTAGTGTTCTTGATCTACTTTTCCTTGTCGCCCTTCTTCTCTCTCTTCCAAGTGAAATAATTTTTATTAATGTGGCCCTTATTGCCATAGTGGTAGCACTCGGAGTCCTCGTACCGACCCTTTAACTTTTTTTTGCTTTTGTCTCTACCACCGTTCGGATCCATACTTTTACTCCTTCCGCGAAACTCTGAAACAAGCGCCTTTGAGTGGGATATGGATGAAGTTGTAACTACCACATTTTCACAGTAGGTGTACTTTTATCTATTCCTATCTTGTACCAATTTAAAAATTATACTTCATATTAATTGTAATAATTTTATTTTTTATTTTTTTATATTGGTATTGTTGCATATAATTAAATATATGATGTAGTTAGTTGCTAGTTGTTAGCTAAAAGTTAGACTAGTTGTTAGTAAACCTAGATAGATCTAATTAGACTTGTCATGATACCATTAGTGAACCTATTAGTTAGTCTTGGTCCACCATTAATTAGAAGAGTAATGACCAAGAAAAACCCTTCTTTTAGTTAATAGAACCTTCCCTAATTAAATCCCTTCCTAAAATAAATCTTCATGACTAATTATGAGGGGTTATTAGGCATTTTATATTGTATTAGGGTTGAAGAATAGCGGCTGATCATATACCCTATAAAACTCCACTTTAGGTTCATTTGTTAGCCTCCATAAACCCTAATTTGCCTCCTTTCAATTTTCTCTCCATTTGAGAAGAAGACCCAAACTCTATTATTTCCAAATTAATTTACAACCCATTTCTAGTATCATCACAATGAGGCTGGAGCTTGGATTAACAAGAAGGAAGCATTGAAAGGAGGGAAGCTTAAAGGAGGTGTCCATTCTTGATAATTGTGTCCACTAGTGCCTTTACATTGGAAATCCATCTCCCAATAGGTAAATTTAAAATTAAACACTTGTATTTAATTCTAATTAGTGTAGTTAGTCATTTAGAAACCACCCATGCCTTAAGACTATCCATGGGGAGAAACTTGGGCTTCATTGGACCCATTTAGAGACTTTTATACAGGATTTTTGTGCCATTTTTGGAAAAATCTGAGAATGGTACACCAAGTGTTTATCAATAGGTTTGTTAGGTCTAATTAATATAGATTTGGTTATGAGTGTCTAGATTCATGTCCACAAATAGATACATGTAGTCATGTCATGATACGGTAGGATACGGGGTCAATTTGGGGGGTTTTTGGACTCCTACACTTGTGGTACACATGTCCAATTACACATGACACTTGATACTAGCTTAAAAATGCCCTAATTATGTTATAGTTTATATTTTAGACTTGTTTATAAAATTTGGTAGGATTCAGACAAGGTTTAGTAGGGTAAGTTGGGCGTATCGCAAACTAGTGCACCAAGTGTTCGACACGTGTCTCCAAAGAAATTTTTGTGTCCTTTTCGAGTTGAGATTTGGTGTACGTGTCCTAAATAGGATACGTGGTATGGTATCATGGTATTTCATGATACACACGATGGGACTTGAGCATACAAGTGTGTGGCCTATAATATATATATATATATATATATATATATATATATTTTAACAAAAGGAAAATATTATTGAAAAGGAAAGGAGGCTCTAAAAGAGCATTACAGCAGTTGTGGAGCCAACAAAACACAAAACGGGCTCCTAAAACACATGGAGAAGCAGATTACATCAAACTAAATAGAATATTGTAATTTCGAAAACTGATTTCGAACCGTCGCACGAAACCCGAGGGAGGGAAACGTGCATAGGGAAGCATGCTGGCTCACTGGCTGTCCAAAGGGCACGTGGCCAAATTTTTTTTTTTAAGGAGAATCAAAATTTAAATTACAAATTTTGAAACTCAACTGCGTCACGTGGGAGGGCGCAGGGCCCAAGGGAGGGATTGGTGGCGTGCGCGCTGTCCAAGGGGGCGCCGCTCCCGAGGGGAAGCGCAGCGGGAGGAGGGCGCTGAGCCCGGGGCTTTGGGGGGGTTGTGCTCTCGGCCGGGAGCTAGGCGGGTCCGGCGCCGGAGGCCGAAGAGGGGGCAGGGGCGGAACACGTTGGCAGGGGGATCCCGCCCGGAGGGGAGACCGGGCTCCGGCTCACGGGCGGATGGACGCCGACGGGGGGAGGGGGGAAGGAAGAAGGGGTCAGGGGAAGGCGGTGCGCCGGGTCCGCCAGAGCAAGGACGGAGGGCTTCGGCGGAGGAAGGACGCCCGAGAGACGTCCAGGCGGCGCGACGAAGCCGGCGTAGGATGCACCACGGCCAAGGGCAGGGAAGAACCGGCTGTATTGGGGAAGAACCGCCCGTACGTAGAACGGAGCAGAGGGGGAGGGCGGAAGGACCGGCGAGGGGCCGGCAGAGGCGGCCGAGGGGTGACCCGAGAGGAGGAGGGAGGGGAGGAGGGGAAGCCGGGGGGGGTGGGTGGTTGGGCCGCCTGGAGGGTCGGCGGCGGCGCAATCACCGACGACGGGGGGGGTCCTCCAGCATGAGGCGGAGGGATCTCCGCAGGCCGTCGGAGGGAGAGGGGAGAGGGGCGGAAAGGGGCATCGACGCTACCGGTGGGATGCCGGCGAACGGAGCCGGGGAGGGGGCCTGAGAGAAAGTGGCTGGCCATGACACGAGGACCGGAGGAGGCCGCGAAGCCACCTTGGCCCACGAGGCAGGGGCCTCCGAAGAAGGGGGGAGGAGGCAGCGGGTACAGGGCTGGGGCCGCCGACGAGAGCGGGAAGGCGGCAGCGGGGACAGGGCTGGTGCCGTCGGCGCACGACTGCCACTGGAGGGAGAGAAAGGCGTCTGCGGCCGAGATGGGCGTTGCGGCAGCGAGAGGGGATGCCAACCACGAGAGGGGGGCGGCGAGCGGGGGGAGGGGAGCGCCTGGATGGGGGGATCGCCGGAGAGGGGGACGCTTCGGCCTGGGAGAGCGCATCCGACGGAGCAAGGTGCTGAACAGCGGCGGGAGCCGAGACGTCTCCGGACGATACGACGACCGGAGGCGGAAGGTCAGCAACCGCGGGGGGGACGCATCGGGTCCGGCGGCGCCGGTGTCGACTTCGATGACGACATGGAACACGAGGAGGATGGAGGGGGAGAGGGAGAAAGGGGGGACGAGCCCAAACGGCGGAGGGCCGGCGAGGTGGGAGGGGAAGCGCCATGGGGGAGCCGTCCGGGCTGAGTCCGGCCAGCCGGGGGGAGGGGGGCCGCCCAGGGGGACGAAGCAGGTCCAGGGCGTTATCGGGCCGGGGAGGCCGACCAGCCATCCGATCCAGCACGTCCCGATGGGGGTGGGCGGGGTGACGAGGAGGCTAACCGCCGACAGCCTCTGCCTCTGCACCATCTCTCCACAATTATATTATATATATATATATATATATATATATATATATATATTTTATATATATATATATATATATATATATATATATATATATATATATATATTGTGTGTGTGTAAATAGAGAGCAGCAAGTGAGTGTGTCATGTGATTGTGTATGAAGTGGAGTGTCTGTCCTATGAACTGTATGGAGTCTAATATGTATGTTAGATGGGTAGATATATGGTTAACTAGATAGATTAATAGATAGAGGGATAAACATATGGGTAAGGGGTTAGATAGATAACTGATAGGTAGTTAGAGAAGAAGGGATATTTGCATTGCAGTAGAGTGCACACATATGTTAATAGCAGCAATAGAAGCAGGAGTTTAAGGCTTATGCAGGTGAAGGGGGTTAAGGGATGTGAAGATTATGAAGATAGTGGCTGGATAACAAGGTGTTAGCCCTATTGACAGCAACTACAACACTAGGGAGGATTAGGCAGTTGATGGTACCTAGGTGGTCTATATGCATTATAGGCAGTTGCCTATGCAACTGCAGTTTGCTGCAACATAGCTGGTAGCAGGCAGCAAGTGCATTGCAGCACTTATGTGCATGATTTTGGGTAGCATCAGCAGGAATGGTCCCTGAAGGATTTAAAAGGGAGTGTCAACACTTGTGAACATGTGTGCATAGGCCAGGTTTACTACAGGGGGCATGGATTACCTGTTGTACATAGGTTGGGATAGGGAAATCTTGGGGTATGAATGTGTAGTGTGTTACCTATGATATGAATACCTATGTGAGATTGTGTTTATAAGGGAGTATCAGGTGGGAGTAGCCACAAATGCATAGGTGTGTGTGCATTGTAGACTAGTGTAGTGGTGATAGGAGAATACTTGTAGGCATATGAGAGGGTGTTGTGTCTATAGATAAGTGAGTATCAGTCCTGAGCAGGTAAGAGCTTTCTTGCAGGAAAGGCTTGAATGCCTATACAATAGCAGATATTTGTAGTAGCAGTATCTAGAGAGGGGCATAGGTATACTTATTAGTAGCAGTAGATAAGGCTACTGCACAGGGGAAATATGCAACAGCAGTGTTAGATTTAGAAAAGGGAGTCGGGTTTGTAGTGATTACCCCAGTAGCAGCAAGAGGAAATAGAGGACGGGGTCATGTATGTTAATTAGGTACTGGGCAATGTCATCTAACAGTAGATAGATAGGTAGGCAGGGAGAATGGGGAGGCCTGTGGAATGTGTAACAGCTGCAGTAGCAGGTAACTGAGAGCACTTTATGAGTAGAGGATTTGTGTGTGTATAAAAATATTGATAAATATATGAGTGTCAATCTTGAGTATATGTGTATGTAACATTAGGATAGTGTCATGTGTATACATAAGTGTCTTGTGTGTGTATCCTATGCCCATATATGTATATGAGAGTGTATGACAGTGTATGTGAGAGGGGGTTTGAAGAGTGTACAGCCAATGTGGGAGTGTTAAGGCAGATCAGTGAAGGAGTGAGAGCTTGCACACAGGCTATGTGTGTGTGTGTGCTGCTTGCACACACGCAGGCAGTCCTTGTTTGAAAAGATAGGGAGTCCCTCTATGTTTGAGCCACAGCAGGCCTGTGTGCACTTGCACATAGGAATGGAGAGTTAGGGGATCACTCCATGTGTATGAATGAGAGGGGGGCACCTTTGGACAGCTGATAGGGGTTCCTTCATAGGGGTAGTAGTAGCATAGGGAGTGTACAATGATGGGGTTTCTTGTGTGTAGGCTTCAGCCACTCAAAGCAACAAGAAAGAGGAGAATGTAGGCTTTGTGCAAAAAATAAATTAGGGGCAGTTGGGTTGTGCGTATCAGTGTGTGTTCGTGTGTAGAGAGTGTGTCAGTGTTAGTGTGTAGACAGTAGGATTTGAGACTGACAAGTGCATAGACGTAATAGTGTTCATTGGCTACCTGTATGTGCAAGGTTTAGGACAGTAGGTAGCAACAGTTAAGAAAAGAAATTAGGGACAGTGCAAGACACTTGGCCTTGCTCTGAGCCAACAGCAACAGTTGGTCCTCCCATAGATTTTTGGCTGCAGGACATTACCTGTATGATTTATGCATGAGGATTTAGGGCAGCAAAGCCCTATGGGAAAACCACAATTACCAGTTGTAATAGCAGTAGGTTATGTAGGATAGAGAGTTTGTGGGGTATATGGTTAAGGGTTGTATAGGTGTCCCCATAGCTGTGTCTAGGAAAAGTGATGATAGGGTAAGGTTAGGAACATGTGTAGGAGATGTTGGTTTTGGCATAAGGTTTAGGTATTTGTGTATGAGTAGGTAAAAGGTGAAGACAATTGTAGTGGTAATGTTTAGGTAATATGTAAGGTAAGGTATGATGCATAGGGTAATGGGGTAATAGATAAGGTAATGCTTGGTAGTAGGTAATGTTCTACAGATATATATAATATATACATTTACATATGTAATAGAGTGTATACATGTGCAATAGGACATATGATTAGGGATATGGGACTAAGTAGGATATATTCAAAATGACTAAGGATGCTAGCTAATATAGCAATATCATCAAGGTATAGACCCAATAGCCTAGCTTGACCTAAAAATGACTTGAAGACCTAGTAATGAGCTAGAATAGCATGTATATGATTCTAAAACATAATTTGACATTGATATTCCATATCTAGGTCTTCGAGGCACCTTATCGGATACTGTTGATATTCCACACCGGATCTCATGCGATTACATTCTCTGATTATTTTTCGTTTATGGTATCTTCTATGTTTTTTGTATTTAGTGTAGACATTCTTGATTTTTTGACACGTTGGTCACACGAATTGGTATTGTCTAGATCCCGTCATGAGATGTTATTCCTGTCTTTGTATATCATGTGCAAGCCATGTTCTTGTTCTCATGCATTGTATAGATGCTGATTCCTACGAAGGCTCGTAACCTTTTCAGAGAATCCTGCATCGTAACATAGCATGTTTGGATCAATTGTATCAATCAAGGGCGGAGAGTAGTAGTATAGATATGTGATCATATCTTTCTTGTGCATATTCTATTTCCCCGTGAGTCTTAATCATACACCGCACGTGTTATTAACCAGGACATATTTCTGTGCAAGTTTCCAGCCAATCACATGTTGAAACTAGTACTCACTCACATATATAGTTTATTTTTGGACTCTTGTACATGATATACCTTGTTCACTTGCTTTTATACTTACTATAGTTTACTCATACCCTGTTACATTTCTGTACATGCTATTTATCTTCTATATTCTCTCTATATACTATTACATAGTTTTTATTATTTACTGGAACTGTTATTGGAAATGTATCTCACTCCAATCCTGACTGGATATATTTTTCAAACGACATTGATGACGGTTGCTCCACCTAATACGGCCCACATGACATGGTAGGCGTAGATCGTGAGACTCTGATTCAGGAGGGTTTAGTTCCAGCCAAGGAGACTTATTTAACGACTCAGTTAGGCTAGATTTGTATTGGATTTTGTCTCCAATTGAGGACTCTTGGCATGTTTATTATTTTGAGACTTGTATTTGAGAATTGTTAACTCTTAGACTATTTGGACTTGTGTTAGTTTTATGTTAGACTTTCTCTGGATATTTCATATCATGTTATCTTTATCTTTTCGTGCCATTTATCTTTCTTATAGTATTATTATTGAGTATGGATATAGTGTCATTACTTGTCCTCCGTTTGGAGATGACTATCTCGATAGGTTATGATATTTATAATGTTAGTTTAGTAGATCTACTACCAAAGTTGCGGTGTAGACTAGGCACTGTTACGCACTCGTGCCCCTATATCGGGTACGGGTCATGACAGAAGTGTCCTGAGAACGTCTCTGTATCTCTTCATGCAGTACCCCGATCATGACGAACTCCAGACTAACTACATATTCTGGAGCAGAAGCGTACGAATTTTTTATATTTTTTAGTATTTATTTTGTACTTCGTATCTGCACGTCGTATACGAGTTCGCATTTTTTTGTATTTGCGTAGCTTGCGAGATTTGCGTTTCGTATTGCTCGACGAGTGCGAATATGTGTCAAGGTACATATTTTAGAAAAATATTTTTATCAAAAATTTTATTTTTATAGGAAAGTACATGGTCAAATAACTGTGATAAATATTTTTAGAAAGAGTTATTTTATTCGTCATTTAAAAATAAGTAGGTGATTTGGAAAGTTTGGATTTATATGAAATATATTCCAAACATTTTGCAAAATTTGAAAGTTGTTATTGAAAATATTTTGTTATTTATAAAAGCTATTCTATGATTAATATTTAAGTATTTATCATGATTTTCGAAATTAATTATTTTCTATATTTATTAAATTATGAAAATGATACTTGAGATTTTGTTGATTTTAATATTTGATTAAATGTGCTAATTTAAATTAGAAAAGATTTCATTTGAATTCGAACTAAATGAGTGGAGATTTTATGTTTGATTTGGATTTGAACTATTTAAAGTTTAAATCGAATTTAATTTAATATGATACTATCTAATTGGAGAATTTAAACATCCCAATCCTTATCCTAATGGGAATTCCCACCTCCTATAAAAGGAGAGGTACTCCTCCATAATCCATATATCCCACAACCAAACCTATGCATCGTGTCCGTGCCCGTGTTTCCCTTCCCATCCGCTATAAATTTTTACATGTACATAATTCTGTCCCGTCCGACAATCCCGGACGTCCACCGTTCGTGTCAGACAAATCCCGGCACGAACTCACCCAACCCAAATCTGACCCCATCGACAGCCACATGACGTTCCAGTCCCGATCCGTCATCCTCACCACCACCACCGTCGGAATAATCACCGACCACCATCAGCAAAACCACGGCATCACCACCGTCGGCTCCATCCAAACCCCAAAGTTCGTCACCACCATTGCCACCATCTCCCCTAAATTCCGGCCGCCACCCACAAAAAACTCCATCAATACCACGAGCGGCTGCGTCACCACCGACGCATGGAGTCACCTGACCCCCTCCGACAAAAAAAAAAAGAAAAAGGAAGAAGAAACGAACCCAGAAACCTAACCTGAACTTGCGCCGCTCCCGCCGAGTCGACAACCTCTCGGTGAAGCCTTCGACCGGCGCCCTAGTGCCTCCTCCTTCCAGATCAGCCGACCTCCGCGGTTCCGATGAAGCTGCCACCAGCGCCTTGCCGCGACCCGCTGCCTCCCCCAACAGCACCAACCCGCGTGTGCGGATCCACGCACGTACGAATCTGCATTACGTAGCCACGTCGGAGGCGAGCTCCCTCCAATTGAGCATCGTCAGCCTCGAGCACGCACCGCCCGCACGGTCTCCTTCCCCATGGTAAGCTTCTTGGACCCACTCCTTCTCCATCTAGCTTCTCTCCCCCTCTCTCTCTCACTGTGAAATATTGGGAACGGAATAGATTTTTTTGTTATATTATTTTTTATTACCTTTATCATTTATATATATTATTCGTATTAGTATTATTTATGATAGAGAAAGTGGTAGTATAGTTTTATTATTATTATTATTATTATTATTATTATTATTAAGACTGTTGTTATTTTTGTTACCAATATCAAAAATCTAAATTTGCAAATTCTAGTTTTAAACCTAAAATATTATTATAGTATTCATAGGATATAAATAGTTTTAAATTATTTTTCTAAAGAATATTTTGATTTGTAAAAATGCAGTTTTAAATATATATATCTCGATTTTAAATATGTTGACCCGTAAGGTATATCTTCTTGATTATATAATATTGTATGGTATTTTCAAATATTTATCTAATTAATAAAATATAGATTTCTACTAAAATCCTTATATATTACGAACTTAGAATGATTGTAGCCTAAAATTATTTTCGGTTCTTCAAGTATTTAGATGGACATGTATTTGGCTAATAAAAAGGTAATTTTTCCAAAATTGTAAATATAAGGTATTTTCAAGTAATTACGTAAACTTATTATAAAAATAGTTTTCAAAAATTAGTACGTGTATTCATCTCCACAAATTCTCTTCAATTATCTTAGCTGATCATGACTAATCGTACCCTTACTTCCTTTCCGATTTTGGACCCGTACGCCTCGATCGTGGCTATTGGCACATGACAGAAAATTGTACCACCAGGCGACACACCAGGCAAGATACCTTGCCATTATACTGTTTATATTCAGTTGTATTTTATTATATATCACTGTTCATTTATTTCCAGTTCTTACAGTTTTTGATTTACTGTCTGCTCAGTGATATTAGATGTACTTTGTTATTATCCTTTGATTGCATATGGACCTAGAGTTAAGGGACCACCTTCTGTAGTGTATCGCATACACCTTGACACAGTTGTACCACGATGATGTGTGAGATGAGTAGCATGTAGAGATTCTTGCGTGTGGGCTGATCCCCCATACGTATGCATCAGGGCTAACTGCTAATAGAGGCATGTTAAGAGACTTAGCAGTTAGTAGAGGTATATGAGTCATGGATGTGACTCTGTTAGGCATTGGGTGGAAAGAACAGTTCCTTAACGTATGGGCCAAGTATGCACTTCCCTATTGCCGGTTATCTCCGCGGGAGATACGGTCCTGGATCCTGATACCTGATTTACTGCTGGCCTCTGACATTCGATGAATGTTATGCTTTGAGGTCCCTAGTATCCTGATGGGGCCATGCCTGAGATTACTGCTCCTAAGACAGAGTGCCCATGCGTTGAAGGTTTGTTCTTATTGCATAAACACATTAGAATGGTCAGGTAACCCTCGTCAAATGTCATATTACCCCGTCCCATTAGTAGCTTGGGACAATGTCTCATCGCGGCATAGTGTGCTACCCCTTGTCCTTGTTTGGTTGTAGAAATAGTCCACTGTTTCGATGATGAGGTATTGGATCTTGTTACGAGTGGGACTATTTATTATACTTGTGATTTATGACATAGTATATATATATATATTCAGTTATGTGGTATGTTCTTTATGTATCTTATTATGTCCCTCTGAGGACCTGGTTATTTTGCCAGGTGTGTGCTCTTGTCTTTCGCAGGTGTTCTAGCCGTGGCCATGATCATCTCTATTTCTTCGAGGATGATTGTACTTAGATCGTCTTCGCTTCGCCCACCAAACTCATTTCATTTTTCATGTATTTTCTCCTTACTTGTTGGTAGTAGATTTGTCTCCGCCCAACATATTGTATCAAGATAATTCATTATCATTATATGATATCTTTTATTCATTTATTTTGTGTGGATGAGATTAGATTACTCTTGGTTCACTGTATTTTATAGCTTATGTATTCATACGAGGCCCATGTACTTCGTATATACAACTGGCATGTCTACGTACCTAGTCCTACTTATTTTGGGACTGGGGCGTTACATATTTTGTTGAGGCCCATGCAGGTCGAGTTTGTCACTTCGGTTATGTAATTGTACCGATGTGAGCCTGCAATGTAGGATTAGAGTCTAGAATCTCATCCACCTACTTGACACCCTTTCTTGACTTCAAATTTCGAACTCTCGTTCGACCTCCTTGATTTGCATCTTGCTTGACTCCTTCTACCGTAAATTCGTATCTTTCGTGCTTAGTGACAGTTAGTAGGATGAGTACACTATTAGATGTTCATAGGTCAAACACATGGCTAGGAAGATTACATTGACAATTATTATGTATTAAGGTCTTGATTGAGTTATAGAGGCCTTTTAATTCAAGGATCGAGATACTCTATTTTAAAAGGTATGGTTTAAGTATTAGTTAGTTCCAAGTTGGGTAGTAACAACATTAATAACTTCGAAGGATTGTTAGAACTTTATTTGGATCTACAAAAGTATAGTGGGATCTATATACAATTGAGAAAGGAGATTGATGTGATTTTTGAGTTTTGATTTTTTTTTGAAGGTCTTTGAAAAATATTTATGATTCATGTGATTATAACTATACATACTTGAAGAGATATAAAGTTAGTTGAAAAGAAATTTTTTTTATGAGTGAGATTGATCAAATTTGGTAAATTCTGAAGGTTTTAAATTAAGTCATACGATTCACGATTAATAAGTTTGTGAAATTTTGAGTTGTAAGTTTGACATAGTGATAGTACAAAGTTTGGTTTAAAATATTTAGAAGATATGAAAACGATTCTTGAGGAAAAATTTCAAATTTGAAATTGTGCACTTTGATTAAGATTCACAAATCTAAGTAGATTTTAGGTTTGAAGAGTTGTGATCATGGATATCAAATTTGAGAAAAAAATAATAATGATTATGACTGATAGGATCATTTGAATATTGAGTTTAAGTTGGTTTGATAAGAAAAGTTACTTTGATTAACTAAAGGAATTTACCATTTAAAAGTTGTGATTATGTTTGAATAACTTAAGAAATAAAAGTTATGATTGATGAGTGCTTTAAAATATTAAGCTGTAAATTTTAGATTGCTCGTGATATGCTGAGGAGTTATCTCGAGGATTATTTGAGAAACTTTTGGAGTTTAAAGTTATGAAGTAATATTTAAATTTTATAGATTCATGATTTATGAGCTCTTGAGTTTGAAAGTTGGAGTGAAAATGTTAAATTTTGAAAAAGGTTAGTAGTAACGTGATGAAAGTTCACTTAGAGATTTATGGAAGGGATTACACTCTTAATCATGATTAAATTAAATGGCTTGGAGTGAATACAAATATGGTTGTTCATTTCGAAGAAATTAATTAGAAACTTTTTGAAAGAAATTTGAGTTTTAAGTGGTAGGCCACCAAGATAACCCTAACGAGTTCGAAGGATTCACCTTAATTACCATATCCCCCACGACCATGATAGTAGTGTATACACAAGTGTTGTTAGTCATCTCCAAAATCATGTGGTTATATTTCAATCTTGACTCCCTCGACATTCCTTCAAATATAGATTTTAATCGTGACTTTCTAACCATTTGAAACTTGAGAAATAATTGGATTGCTCCTTGATCATACCCCATCAAGTGGCTACCATATCTCTAGAAACTGTATTCCTAACTTATTTTACCTAGAATCTGAATTATCTTTACTTCGTGTTTAAACTTGATCTTTTTATTTTTGTGCGTTAATCATTATCTCATGAACTCCCACTTTCTACTTTAAATTCTTTTGTGTCCTTTATCGTGACTTGGATATTTGGAGCACAACACTAGACTTTTCCATCCAACAAATTCCATATGCAAGGCCTAGGCGAGCCCACCTTCATGTAGGTATATCATGTCCCACTAAAACTCGCCTCCTTGTCCTCTATTTTCTTGATACGACTTTCTGATCAAAAAGACTAAACTATAACCATTACCATGGTACCTAAAATATTTTTTGACTTCAATTAGGAATTCAACCTCGAGTCAATTCGTTCGACCCGATATAATTATGTTCTCCTTAAAATGCTTAACCTTGTGGTATTTTGATTGCTTGACTCATTGTTCCATCACACTACTAGTTAAACTCTTGTAAGTTGGGTAGAATACCTCACGACCTAACCAACATTTTTGTGGACCACATTGATAGGTTCACTTGGACCATAGAATTCAGTGGACCCTAACTTATCTAGTCAACCAAACCGACTGTCTAGGCCCAAACTTCGGGCAAGACTTAATTTTAAAGGATCTTGGACTATTTAATTTCCATCATCATCCACTGCTTATATTTTGACTATCTTATGTTGCTATTATAGTCTAGTTTTGCAAGCTTACTCTTTATCGAGCTTGTTCGTGACATATGTTTATTGTGAGCGCCCACTAATACATTGTCTAATCAGAACCGACGTATTATGGTCTGATCAACCATAGTGCACTTGGTTCGCTTTTTGTATATTGTTCAACGTGGATGGAGACATAGTTAAACTTGGCCCTAGAGTCTCAACCGCGACTGCTTTGGCAATTCTTTTTGAAACTTATTCAGTCGTCTTTGAACCACTCATTCGAATTCGATAATATTTTCTTCGAACTCTTTATTTTTGCCATTCGCCTGTTTAGAAAGAAAAACACCCGTACTTGATATTCTCTTAGTTGTCCACTGTCTATTGCCAAGATAGTTAGCCAGTTACCAACCGATGTGACTGTAACCCCATCTTGAGTTAATCGTCCTCCTCGTGACACTAGATTCATTATCACGACTTTCTAATCATTCTTGAGACTTAAGAATAATTCAAATCATTTTCTTAATCAAACCTAAATCCAGACGACCATATTTTCTCAAGGAACCATACCTCCCAAGTCCTTAAGTTATTCTCTTAGATCCACCCAATGCCTTATTATTTCTCGAATTGTGTTATCATGATTGTCTTAGCTAGCGACCCTCGTCCCTTACCATATTCGTGATTTATTTTCCAATTTAACTAATTCATGACCTTCTAATAGCACATTTTGTTAAACACCGTTTTCTTGTCTCGCCAAATAAATTGGTCATACTTTCTTATCGTTAAACTTGTGTACCCTACCTATTTCTAAATTTCGAGGATAAAATTCTTGTAAGTTGGGTAGGGTGTAAACCCCCTAAATTTTTACTACAATTTTTTTATATTTTTTAGTTTTTATTTTGTACTTCGTATCTGCACGTCGCATACGAGTTCGCATTTTTTTGTATTTGCGTAGCGTGCGAGATTTGCGTTTCGTATTACTCGACGAGTGAGAATATGTGTCGAGGTACATATTTTAGAAAAACATTTTTATCAAAAATTTTATTTTTATAGGAAAGTACATGTTCAAATAAATGTGATAAATATTTTTATAAAAGAGTTATTTTATTCGTCATTTAAAAATAAGTAGGTGATTTGGAAATTTTGGATTTATATGAAATATATTCCAAACATTTTGCAAAATTTGAAAGTCGTTATTTAAAATATTTTGTTATTTATAAAAGCTATTTTATGACTAATATTTAAGTATTTATCATGATTTTTGAAATTAATTATTTTCTATATTTATTGAATTATAAAAATGATACTTGAGATTTTGTTGATTTTAATATTTGATTAAATATGCTAATTTAAATTAGAAAAGATTTCATTTGAATTCGAACTAAATGAGTTGAGATTTTATGTTTGATTTGGATTTGAACGATTTAAAGTTTAAATCGAATTTAATTTAATATGATACTATCTAATTGGGAAATTTAAACATCCCAATCCTTATCCTAATGGGAATTCCCACCTCCTATAAAAGGAGAGGTACTCCTCCATAATCCATATATTCCACAACCAAACCTGTGCATCGTGTCCGTGCCCGTGTTTCCCTTTCCATCCGCTTTAAATTTTTACATATACATAATTCTGTCCCGTTCGACAATCCCGGACGTCCACCGTTCCTGTCAGACAAATCCCGGCACGAACTCACCCAACCCAAATCTGACCCCATCGACAGCCACATGACGTTCCAGTCCCGATCCGTCATCCTCACCACCGCCACCGTCGGAATAATCACCGACCACCATCAGCAAAACTACGGCATCACTACCGCCGGCTCCACCCAAACCCCAAAGTTCGTCACCACCATTACCACCATCTCCCCTAAATTTCGGCCGCCACCCACCGGAAACTCCATCAACACCACGAGCGGCCGCGTCACCACCGACGCATGGAGTCACCTCCGCCCTCGACGGTTGGCGCCACCGTGTTGAATCCTGCCGCACCAGCCTGACGCATCCGCCCATGCCTGACCCCCTCCGACAAAAAAGAAAAAGGATGAACAACCGAACCCAGAAACCTAACCTGAACTTGCGACGCTCCCGCCGAGTCGATAACCTCTCGGTGAAGCCCTCGACCGGCGCCCTAGCACCTCCTCCTTCTAGATCAGCCGATCTCCGCGGTTCCGATCAAGCTGCCACCAGCGCCTTGCCGCGACCCGCTGCCTCCCCCAACAGCACCAACTCGCGTGTGCAGATCCACGCACATATGAATCTGCGTCACGTAGCCAAGCCCGTATCGTCGTCTGGCGACCGCACATCGGAGGCGAGCTCCCTGCAACTGAGCATCGTCAGCCTCGAGCACGCGCCGCCCGCGCGGTCTCCTTCCCCATAGTGAGCTTCTTGGACCCACTCCTTTCCCATCTAGCTTCTCTCCCCCTCTCTCTCTCACTGTGAAATATTGGGAACAGAATATATTTTTTTTGTTATATTATTTTTTATTACCTTTATCATTTTTATATATATTATTATTAGTAGTATTATTTATGATAGAGAAAGTGGTAGTATAGCTTATTATTATTATTATTATTATTATTATTATTATTATTATTAGGACTGTTGTTATTTTTGTTACCAATATCAAAAATCTAAATTTGCAAATTCTAGTTTTAAACCTAAAATATTATTATAGTATTTATAGGATATAAATTATTTTAAATTATTTTTCTAAAGAATATCTTGATTAGTAAAAATGCAGTTTTAAATATATATCTCTCGATTTTAAATATATTGACCCTTAAGGTATATCTTCTTGATTATATAATATTGTATGGTATTTTCAAATATTATCTAATTAATAAAATATAGATTTCTACTAAAATCCTTATATATTACGAACTTAGAATGATTGTAGCCTAAAATTATTTTCGGTTCTTCAAGTATTTAGATGGACATGTATTTGGCTAATAAAATGGTATTTTTCCAAAATTGTAAATGTAAGGTATTTTCAAGTAATTACGTAAACTTATTATAAAAATAGTTTTCAAAAATTAGTATGTGTATTCATCTCCACAAATTCTCTTCAATTATCTTAGCTGATCATGACTAATCGTATCCTTACTTCCTTCCCTATTTTGGACACCTACGCCTCGATCGTGGCTATTGGACTATTGGCATATGACAGAACATCGCACCACCAGGTGACACACCAGGCAAGATACCTTGCCATTATACTGTTTATATTCAGTTGCATTTTATTACATATCATTGTTCATTTATTTCCAGTTCTTACAGTTCTTAATTTACTGTCTGCTCAGTGATATTAAATGTACTTCGTTATTATCCTTTGATTGCATAGGGACCTAGAGTTAAAGGACTACCTTCTGTAGTGTATCGCATACACCTTGACACAGTTGTACCACGATGATGTGTGAGATGAGTAGCATGTAGAGATTCTTGCGTGTGGGCTGATCCCCCATATGCATGCGTCAGGGCTAACTGCTAATAGAGGCATGTTAGGAGACTTAGAAGTTAGTAGAGGTATATGAGTCGTAGATGTGACTCTGTTAGGCATTGGGTTGAAAGAACAGTTCCTTAACGTATGGGCCAAGTATGCACTTCCCTATTGCCGGTTATCTCTGCGGGAGATACGGTCCTAGATCCTGATACCTGATTTACTGCTGGCCTCTGACATTCGATGAATGTTATGCTTTGAGGTCCCTGGTATCCTGATGGGACCATACCTCAGATTACTGCTCCTGAGCCAGAGTGCCCATGCGTTGAAAGTTTGTTCTTATTACATAAACACATTAGAATGGTCAGGTAACCCTCGTCAAATGTCATATCACCCCGTCCCATTAGTAGCTTGAGACAATGTCTCATTGCGGCATAGTGTGCTACCCTGTCACCCCCAGTTTTCAGGAATAGGAATATTTTTGTCATTTTATATTTTTAAAATTTATTTTATTATTTATGATATTGTTTTGGGGTTATTTGAGTCGGGTTCGAATTTCAGCTCATTCCGACTTGTATCTGGGACCCGGGGTAGCTTAGACTCTGATCAGGACCCAACTGGAACCGACCAACTTGTCATGACCAAATCCAGATATTTATATTTGACTAATCCCATTTGATTTTAGTGGGATTAGGGATTATAATTAGATTTAGAACTTGAAATTTGGAGTTTTCAAGTTACCATTTTGACCCCAACTCAAAACCACTCATTTTTTTGACTTGGAGGGCATTTTAGTAAATTACCAAATGCCCCCAACCCTCTAAAGTGTGGCCGGCCAGCAGCAACACTCCCTCTCTTCTTTCCATTTCAAGAAAAACTCTCTCTCTCTTCTCCTTTCTCTCATTCTACAAAGACCCCTTTCTTTTCCCTTTGGATTTTAAGCTCCAAAGTAAGTCAAATCTCTTCTAATTCTCTTCCATACTCTAGATCTCTCTCTAATCTTGGTGCTAACCCTTGTTTATCTTTTATTTGTGATTTTTATCCAGGTAGAACCTAGCATCGAGGGGTAAGAAGCTTAGATTTGGCTCTTGACCCAAAAAGAACCAAATTTAGGGCTTTTCCTTGGGATTCCAACTCCTAAGAAGTAAACCCTAACTATAACTCTTGTAATTGCTCCTAATTAATATTATTTGCATGTTAGAGGATACCCGAGATGTAGGACAACGCATTAGAAGAGGTTTGGAACCCATTGTACTCAATTCGGGACTTTCGGACTAGGTTTAGTGCCAATTTTGGAGAAAACCCTAAATTGACATGTTTGGGTGTTACTCCTAGCCTAATTAGACCTAATTAGGTTAGTTTGGGTGAGATGAGGCTAGGTACGTGTCCATATTTGGATACGTGGGGTCGTTTTATAAGAAATCATAAAAATAGGCTTTTTCGGGATTTTCGGGTTCCAACACACGGGTGATTTTCTGTACCGATACTAGAATTAACAAGTTAGTACTTAGAATTGGTTCTAATCATTATTTAGAACTCGTTGGTAGAGTTTGGGTCGAGTTCGGATAGGTTTGGTGTCCGTATCATACGGTATCGCGAATCGGATACCCCGGAGTCGCCAGAATAGCCATTTGGCCATTCGGGCCTCGTTTCTCGTTTCCGCTCGCGTGCACGAGTTAGATTTCTTGTATGGGGCACGTGTCTAGGCCCTAGAGGGTAGATTTGCAAGATTTGGGTATTCGGATAAGGTTTTGGGTCGTTTAGGAATATATGTGTGTGTGTGTCCATATATAAATATATATGTATATGTATCCATGTGTGTGTGTGTGTGTCTATATATGTAGATATATATGTGTGTGTGAGTGTGACATATATATAGAGAGATGGATATAGAGAGTGGTGGTAGAGTTGGCTTTTGGATTGTGTGTGTGTGTGTTGTATAGAGAGAAATTGAGAGTGATTAGAGAGTTAGAGAGAGTGAGATAGGTAAAGGAAGGGAGGGGGAGCTGCTGCCCCTTGGCAGCAGCTAGCATGTATCAGTCCCCACAAGGGGGACTGATTTCAGGGGTATTGACAGCCCCTAGTAGCAGCAGCTAGGTGCTGCTGATTGCAGCAGTGTGTAGGGGCATTAGCCCTTAGAAAACAGCCCCTAGACCATCCCATTCCAGCCCCCATCTTGACACACAATTCAGCCCATTATTAACCCCCAATATCAGCCCCTTAACACCCATGGACAGCCCTATACTTGACCCCCATTGACATCCCAATTCACTCACAAACCAGTCCCAAATTCAGTCACCATTAGCAGTCCTAAACCAGCCTATTGCTGTCCTGAAAACAGCCCCTATATCACCTTATTTCAGCCACATATAAGCCCATGTTTGCACGTATATTCAGCCCATAAACAGCCCTACAAATCAACTCCAAATTAGCCTATAAGAAGCCCTTACATTCAGCCATATATCACCCTATATTCACCTACAAATCAGCCAATGGACAGCCCCAATTCAGTCCAAATCAGTCCACTTAAATAGCCTATAAGCAACTCCAAATCAGTCCACATATTGACACATTTGACATCCCTATGTTAGCCCATAGGACAGCCCTATAGGACCCCCAAAATTAGTCCATTAGACAGCCCCAATATTAGCCCATATTAGCCTTTAGTATCATCTATTCGCTCACCTTTCCATTCATACATTCATGCATTCCATTTCATTCATTTGTCTTCCATTCATTCACTCTTTCATCCATTCATTTTCCATTCAATACATATACCATTTGAACCCCATGTTGCCCCATAAATAGATCCCTTAGATGACCTATATAAACCCTTAGTTAGTGCCTAGTTGAGTGGTGTCTAGTGTGGGTTGAGTATCTAGTTGGAGGGGTTAGTGAGTGTTTGTGTTAGTGTTAGTAGTGAGTTGGTTAAGTTAGTGTCCTAACTAAGTTAGTATCATAGTAGACTAGTTAGAGGACTAACCTAGACACTAGGATAGTGTGGAAAAGTGAACTAGGAAGGTTGAATAGAAGATAGAGTGTGGTATCTCAAGATACCATAGCGCATCATGACGATACCCTAAGGTAATGTTGGGATGACCAACATGGAAAATAAGATGGATTAGATGCCCAAGAACCCTAGATTTCTTGGTTGGTAAACCCTAGATAGGATAGTATCTAGCTACCCTAAGAAGCCTAGGCTAGTATCCTGAGATATAGAGGGGTTTTCTTTGTAATGAGCAAGGTATCGGGAATACCTTGTAAGGGTAAATTATGGGGTATAGGGTAATATAAGATATTAGATTTCTGATTGTTGGATGGGCTTAGAAATAGGTTGTCTTGGTAGGTAATGACTAGATGAGGGTAGTTTAGACTAATCTTGTCCGCCGTTGACCAAGAGTTGACTTTTTGACCGAAAGTCGACTTCAAGTCAACACTTGACTTATAATTGACCGAAACCAAACCAGAGTTGACAAGTTGACTAAAAATCAACTGTTAGTCAACATTTCACTTGTTTGACCTAGGGTTGACTCAGTATTGACCAGAGTTGATCAGAGTTGACTTTTTAACCAAAAGTCAACTGTAAGTTAACCTTTGACCCAGATTGACCTAGTTTGACTTGGATTGACTTCCTGTGACCTTGTTTGACCTTGGTTGACCTAGTGTGACCTAGTTTAGCTTGATGTGACTTAGTTTGACCTAGTTTTGACTTAGACTTGCATATCATGACTCGATTAGCTTTCCTTTTATTATTAAACCATGTTTTGACTTGTAGTATCTCACCTTTAGGTCTGTGATTACTCTGAGCATCTGTTCACCTTATCAGCTCAGGACCACAGGCGAGTACATTCTCTGATAATATTTCTATTTTATGATATCGTCTTTGTTTCTAGTATTTTGTGTAGATATCCTTGTTCTCTTGATACATGGTGCACACGGATTGGTATTGTCTGGATCCCGTCATAAGATGTTATTCCTCTTATATATGGTATACACTGGGCAAGTCTTCCTTGTTTATTGTTCATTATATAGATACGATTCCTGTGTAGGCTCGCGACCTCCTCAGAGAATATATGTCATGACGTGTCATGACTGGATCCACTATATTGTCAGGGATGGGGGTGTTAGCGTAGATATGTGATCAATACCCCATAGTATTATATTGTATCATCATTGTATCACTATAGTATCCTCCTTGTATAGTGTTAATCATACACTCACATATGATTAGCCAGGCCAAACATTGTATCAAGTTCTAAGCCGATCACATGTTGAAACTAGTGCTAAACTCACATAGATAGCAGTTCCAGATTTCGTACATGTTATACATTATTTTCTTGCCTTATCTTACTACAGTTTTGATATACTCTGCCAGGATACATGTACGCTCTACTTTACCTAGTATATTCTCTCTATCTACTGCTACATTTTTAATATCTTATAACTAGAACTGTTGTTTGAGATTTTGTACTCGTTCCTGTCCTGACTGGACCTGTTAAAAATATTATAGATGATGATGGTGACTGTCCTCCCTTCTATGGGGCACATGAGGGTGACACTCAGGAGCCCAATAAGCATCTAGCTCAGTAGAGGGTGCTTACTCTAGTCGAGTATTTTTAGTTTTCAGTTTGTATCGGATTGTTCCGATTGTTAGTTGAGACTTAGTTATATTTTAGGACTTGTATTTATTTGTGTTAAACATCTACTTTGTGTGGTGTGATAACTCTATTTATATTCATTTTTTTTTATATGATTTTATATCGTGCTCTATCTTCCCTATTCTTGTGATTGAGATATAGAGTTGAGATGTTATATTATACCTCCATGCAGATATGATAGGTTTATATATCTTGTTGTTAGATGTTAGATGTTATAGAGGACCTATACAGCGTTCTACCGCCGACACTGTGGCGTAGGCTGGACAACCTACGTTTTCGTGCCCCTAAATAGGTTACGGGTCGTGACATACCCCTTGTCCTTGTTTGGTTGTAGGGATAGTCCACTGTTTCGATGATGAGGTATTGGATCTTGTTACGAGTGGGACTATTTATTATACTTGTGATTTATGACATAGTATATATATATATATTCAGTTATGTGGCATGTTCTTTATGTATCTTGTTACGTCCCTCTGAGGACCTGGTTATTTCGCCAGGTGTGTGCTCTTGTCTTTCGCAGGTGTTCAAGTCGTGGCCATGATCATCTCTATTTCTTCGAGGATGATTGCACTTAGATCGTCTTCACTTCGCCCGCCAAACTCATTTCATTTTCTATGTATTTTTTCCTTACTTGTTGGTAGTGGATTTGTCTCCGCCCAACATATTGTATCAAGACAATTCATTATTATATGATATCTTTTATTCATTTATTTTGTGTAGATGAGATTAGATTACTCTTGGTTTACTGCATTTTACAGCTTATGTATTCATACGAGGCCCATGTACTTCGTATGTATACAACTGACATGTCTACGTATCTAGTCCTACGTATTTTGGGACTGGGAGGTTACACTCTACTCCTATAGAAGATAGCTAGTCATCCACGTCCTGGAATTTACTTAAGTGATCCGTGATAGACGTACTATCTTTTTACCGCACACTCATCATTTGTCGGATCATGAGCAGCTTGTTCATCCTATATTCTCCGTATAAAAAGATTTCAGCTTAATTATCCCACAATGTCCTTACATGCCCTATACTGGCAGCATGATTGTATACGTTATCGTTAACGAACTTCCTAATATACCCACACACCTGTATGTGCTCGAAGTTACAGTCCTCTTCGAATTTATCAAACTGGGCTCTCGGAAGCATATACTAACAAATGCAGTTTTTTGACAAATAACAAGTCTTTCATCTTGCTCCTCCAGTAGTGGTAGTTGGTACCGTTTAGGTTCACCATGAGCACCGGCTTCACGTCCATCTCTTCTCCTTGGTTTGACTGTCAACCCTGACACCCTCCGAAAAATAAAGCTCTGATACTACGTGTTGGGAATGAAATGGAGAAACCGTTCTCCCAAACCAAAGAGACTAGAACCGAAAAAAAGTACACAAAACCAAATGCCAACAAAATCACACAGAATGCCAAACGCAGACACACACGAAATTTTTGAAGTGAAAAATCCTTGTAGAAAAAACCACGGGATGATTGTAGTCCAATCTTGAAAAACCTCCACTAATGGAATAGAATATTACTCCCCTTACAAGCTCCTCACTGATCCAACACGGATCACCACAACTCCTTGGAATAGAAAAATAATCACGGACACACGAAGAACGAAGATGACGAAAAATAGAATACCCGAAACAATCCTCTCTTCTAAAACGTCGTAGATCTCTCATTTTTCCTCTCAATATTTCATAGCACTCTTGCCACCTTTTCTCTCTCATATTTTTTAGCAATTTACATGCATCAATTAGAGTTACCATACATGGAAAATATGGGTGTCTAATATATATGGAAAGTTCAATATATATCAATCATATATTTAATAAAAATCTAATCATGATTGGTTTGCCATAAATTGGAAGTCCAATTATATGAAAAATTAATATATAAAAGATCCAATCATAAATATATGATCAAAGTCAAAGATGAAAATCTAATCATATATTTGCTTACCATATATGTTCCAATCGATCGATGCACTCCCCAAGCTTCTCCGACACACAGATGACGCTCGTCGCACTCCGTACGTGGTATTCTCCACATAGGTTGGGAACCCCACCCACTCTAACAATTTAGTTCCATATCGGATAGGAGATGGGATCATGAGATATAGATAATTGGTTTGGTTCAGGCTACATGGGAATTCCTTTTAAGGCATATGGGTTCAGTCAAATATCGCATTTCATGGGCTAACTCAAGTTCGGATCACACCATGTTCGCAACAAATCAGAACCGAGGGCTAAGATATAGACCATCCACTGTGTGTCAAAGCCCATACATTTCATTAGTTTCTCAAATCCAATTTCAAGCATGCTTTTCCCCCCTTGTATATAAACTCCAATAATCCATGTTGATTTATGTCATTCTCCAAGGAGTTCTAATTGATCTTTAACACCCGGTCTTCGTAAGAACCTGTATTGGTAACCGTTGCATATGTTATTTTATGGAACAAATAAAATAATGAATGTTTTTAGATTGCACGAGATGCTCCGGCCCTGCTCAAGGATCGACCATGTACCAATAACATAAATAAACGGATGCAACTTGGCAAAGTCGAGTGACATTCCATTTAGATAGGCCAATGCTCCAAGCCCTTCCTTGAGGGGTACCATTACACAATGCGTAAATAGAATAGTCGGTCCAACAAACAATGGGTCTGGACTGGACTGGAGAAGAAGCATATAATTGGATAAGTCGGACATTCTTAATAATGGTCTAGTTCCCATATCCTTGGATCGGATGCCACCACTAATCCATTCAGTGCTGAATGTAGAATAAGAATACACTACATGCACTCCTCTTTATTAATCCCAGAGGCTGGCTAGCTAAGAGACCTACTCCCATTAGTTTGCAAGTACATACTACATGCAAGTATATACATTTGCAGGTGGAAGGAAAAAGGAGTCTCTTGGAGGGAGCATTGTCCAACATCTGACTTCAAGCATATATGGTTCAAACAATATATACAATCCACTTCAATCATGAGAATCCACGTATTATTGTCCTTCCGCCTAGCATGGTTCAAACATCATCGGCCCGCCCCCCCCCTGTACTGTGAGATTCCTTCAGCCTTAGCTTCTTGATTCATTAGCAAATGTAGCTAATTAATCAAAAAGAGAAGAGTTTATATGATTGTAATCTTGTTCAATGGAACAGGCACATACGACAACAAAATTACACGCCCACATATGACATAAGCTAAATGAAGGAGCTAGGAGATGTCAACGAGTAAAAATCATTGGACCTAGCTAGTTATTGATCTCATACTAGCTGCATAGCAAGTTCTCAAAACATTGTTTCTTGCAGCTACTACCCAAGCCCAAGCCGGAAGAGCTTGACATAGTCGCGTTATGGGCCTGCAAATTTTTGAATCCTTTAGCTGCAATCATCAGCCCTCTTTCTTGAAAGATATTAAGCCACTTTTGTGTGTATATAGTATGAAACTAAGTTTGAGTCAAACAACATATTTAGTGCACATGTCCTAGAAAATTCTTGGCATTGGCCTTCTTCACATGGTTCCAGAGCCTCCCCAATACAATCATCATTAGAAGTTAAAACAAAAGTATGAAAAAAATCTGAACAATAAATATATAAATAGATCAACAAAACAAATATTTAAACCACTATTCTGAAACTTTGTTACAGCACTAAAAAAAATTGTCATATAGGTATTCTATAAAGCAGACAAAATTTATTTCAAATATCTTTTGTCTGTAGAAATAATTTTCTTGTTCTTATGTTGTGTTATGACCATCAAATCTAAACAAAGTTCAATGAACAATACATAATTGCAAACAACAAATGGGTTCCTGGTAGTAATAATTTGCTTATAAATGTAATATAATCTAGTTAAAAAATTTAGGAAGGAGTAAGAACATTCTAAATTTCATAATAAAACAGTAAAAAGTAAGATTCATACCAGTAAATTATATTAATCTTGGTTGTTCAAGTTCAAAACGAAGGAAGATAGCCCGAGCAAAATAGGAGAAAACTGAGAAGAAAGGGTGAAGATGGAAAAAAATAATTAGACATGCTTCAATTATAAACAAAATAAAATCGAATAAATTAACGTTGGACTTGGGGACAAGAATCGCCATCAAAGAAATAGAGGGGGCAACTTTTTATTTTCTCGGACGGAAAAGGAAACTGAGGAGAGGAAGAGAATATAAGACGACAAATGAATTAATTGTGGGCGGTTATTTAATTGTTGCTTGTGATTTTTATGTGTGGCTGTTAATTGGTTTTAGGTTTACTACTTTACTAGTTAATTATTAAGAAAAGTTAGTCCAGACGGCAGCTCATAACGATCTCCTGACCACTTGGACTGCATGCCTCACAACTACCACTAGGCTAGAGGGTCATATATATATATATAGACATACACACACATACCCCCCTATATATATATATATATATATATATATATATATATATATAAATTTTTTTTTGCAGGACCGAAAACACACAAAAGGGGCCCTGATATACACGGTAGGAAATCTAAGAAGGATCAGAAATGAGATTCTGAAATTTCAGAACCAAAATTTTGAAAAATCGGATGGACAAAACTAAGATTTCGAAAAGGGCATTTCGAAATAACAGAAGTTGAGGTTTCGAAATTTTAAAAACAAAAATTTCGAAATTTCGACACCTAAATACAAAATATGGAAAAGAGGGGGAGTGTGGCATGGTTGGGGGTGACGGCTCGCGGCCGTGAATTTTTTTTTTTAATCCAGGAAGAGAAGGAATCCGAATTTAGAAAGTGCTTTCAAAATTCGAAAGGGGAGGGCGGGCAATCCAGCGCGGGTCTCGAGGGGACAGGCGCACGGGACACGAGATCCAGTCCCACGTGGGGAGGGCCTACTGCCCGACGGGTCATGTTCGATTGGCTTCCCGAGGGCGCTGGAGCGTGGCTCGGGGTTCCTCGGGCCCCTCCAGCGCGGTTCCCGGAGGCGGGAGCGCCGGCGAGAGGCCGTGAGGGGGGCCAGCCCCGGCGAGGAGTGCCGGTCCGGATGAGCTGAGGGGGGGAACGATCTCCGGGGGGGTTTGGTCTTTCACCGGGCGGAAGGAGGTGGTTCGGGGCGTCCGAGGGGAGAAGAAGCACGGCTACGCCGCAGAGGGAGGGGCCGCGGCCGAAACCCTATGGGGGCGGGGGGTCTACCTGTGAGCGGCGGAAGGAGCTTCGAAGCTCTTAGCGAGGGGCAGACGCTGAGGGCAGCGCCGCCGGCGAGGAAGTTCCGTCAACCCACGCCGGAGAGGAGGCCATGACGGGGGCGGAGCTCACCGATGACCACGACACGGAGGACGGGGAGGGGAACGAGAACTGAGGTCGCTGCACGGCCACCGTGGCCCATGACGGGGGGGGCCACCGGTGCCTGAGAGAGCGTCGTCAGGGCTGGGGTGACGGGGGCGAGGGCCGGTACGGGGCCGCGTGGAGCCAGAAAAGGGCGTCGGCCACGCAAGAGAGAGGAAGGCGGCCGGCTTTGGGGTTGGGGGCGCCGCCGTGGTAGGAGGGGCGGGCTACGAGAGAGGAGCGACAAAGTGGGGAGAGAGCGCCGGTCGGATGGGGGACGCCGGCGTCGCCGCGGTGGCGACTGGAGGAGGAGGCGCCGGATGTGCTCCAGAATAAGAGCCACCGGAGGGGTCGGGCCCTGCCTCGCTCGCGGGAGGCCACTAGAGAGAGAGCAGAGCAGGCGTTGCGGAGGAGGGTGATGGCGGCGCAGCGGGTGGGGCGGCTGGGGGAGTCAGAGAGGGTGGGGACTCAACGTTCGGAGCGGTGGTCGGCTTGGGGCCGCGCCTTGCCCAGTTGCGTCGGGGTCACCGAGGACGACGATGGGGTTGGGGAGGGAGTAGGGAGTGAGGGAAACCCCCCGGCGGGAAGCCAGCGATGAGGGGTGGAGGGGAGCTCCACTGCGGCCACCCAGTGGAGGAGGAGGGGGGTGTTCCAAGGGGGACGAAACACGTGAAGGGCGCCGCCCCCGGCAGGCCAACCGGCCAGCCCTGCCACCATATCCCGGTGAGCGAGGGGGGTGGAGATGCCAAGATAGGGGACCCCCATATATATATATATATATATATATATATATATATATATATATATATATATATATATATATATATATATATATATACCCGGGTACACACGTTGTGTGTGTAAGGCATTATTTTTTATTTCATTACAATACATGTCAAATGCATTACATGTGCAATAATCCTATCATTAATATAAACTAATACAATTGCATAGAGAAGATATGGAACTTCAAAAATTGTCACGACCCGCACCCTAGAGTAAGGGCACGAGAAGTGGGTACGTCCAGCCTACGCCGCAGTGTCGATGGTAGAACGCTGTCCTAGGTCAATCATCTAACAATATAAGGTACCTGTACAGTTTATACTCTCCGAGTGGAGGTAACGTCACAACATATAGTCTCAATCACATCTAAGGTAGAAGAATGAAAGACAGAAGATAGATAGTAACTCAAAGAGAACCATAGCATAGATGAAATAAGTCTAAGTGTCTAGGATACATAACATCCAGAATGTCAACTCATAATACAATAAGTCTAAGAGTCTATACATCTCCACATCTCAAAATACAACTCAGAATGTGAGACAAAAAGTAAATATAGAAAAGACTGTCTAGACTAAACTGGTCTAGACTACTGGAACAACATCCTCAGCTGCAGGTGGATCCTGCTGAGGGTCCTCAATACAAGTATCATCTAGTCCTGCTCCATAATAAGTAGTCACCCATGTCTCGTCCTCATCCTCTATAATATTTTCAACAGGTCCAATCAGGACAGGAACGAGCACAATACATCTCACACAGTTCATATCAGGTTAGAAAATACGATACAGGCAATAGAGTAAGATACATGAACTGCTGAAAGGAAATATACGCTGTAAAAGAGATAGCTGTAATGAAATATCTACTGTATATAGAGAACTGTAAGTGACTAGTGATGTAGAGCACAAGATAGGTATATGAATGGCTAGAATTTATACATGATTACACTACTGAGTTTGCACATGATTACACTACTTTGGAATTATTCACATGTCCACTTCTACTCCCCCGTTTCCCCAATCAATACACAAGGATCTATACAAGTTACGTTATTATACATGATATCACATGGGGCCCATGAAAGTGTGCACATGATAGTATACATGAGGGCTCAGTAAACATGAGAGTACATGATCACATGAGTGCACATGAATGATGGAAGCATAGGAGTACATGATGATAGTGAAACACACATAACATAAAGTACCCGATGCTCCCGAGGGGGATAACATCTCATGTAAAGATCCATATAGTACCAATCCGTGTTACCAACATGACAGCAACAAGTAAAATAATCTAGAGCGAAAAGTAAAGCCTGAACAAGTATGAAACGGTCAGAGAATGTACTCGCCTGATAACTGAATGTCTGAAGAGGATATACTGTCTGAGGAGAGGTGTCTGGCTCCTGATCAGAGCAACACAAGTCACAATGTGTTCTAAATAGTAAAAATGAAGTCTACTATCCATACTACATGATTCTAGGTTAAATTGGTCAAAAGTCAACTCTTGGTCAACTCTAAAGTCAAACTAGTCAAAGTTAGGTCAACACTAGTCAACTAGTTAGGGTTTTAGTCAAACTAATCAAACTAGTTGTTTTAGGTCATTCCTAGTCATTTCTAGGTTAACTAGGTCAACTTTGACCTAAGGTTGACTTTGGTCAACCCTTAGTCAACAAGGGTCAACAAGTAGGGTTTTGGGCCATTAGGGCTAGCCCCAAGCCATAGGCTAATGATCTTGGCCATAGGCTAGTCATAGGGTTTCCATATAACCTATAACTAGAAGATATACATATATATATATATATATATATATATATATATATATATATATATATATATATATATATATATATATATCTACATACTACCCAATACCAATATATAAGTACTATATATATATACAAAACCCACATACATATAATACACTATATAATGATACTTCATGAGAACTAAATACAATATATATATATTAATATATATATATATATTTTTAATATATATATATTAATATATATATATATATATTAATATATATATATTAATATATATATATATATATATATTAATATATATATATATTAATATATATATATATATATATATATATATATATATATATATATATATATATATATATATATATATATATATATATATTAATTATATATATATTAATATATATATATATATATATATATATATATATATATATATATATATTTATATATATATATATATATATATATATATATATATTAATATATATATATATTATATTATATATTATATATATATATATATATATATATATATATATATATATATTAATATATATATATATATATATATATATATATATATATATATATATATATTAATATATATATAAAACTTATATATATATACTACATGTATATAGAGAGGGAAAAATGAGAGAGGGATATAGAGTGAGAGAGAGTGCAGGACATAACAGTAAGGGAGAGTAAGGCTAGACAGGACAGGAAGGGAAGGGGTGGTTCCTGGAACCAAATCCAGCCCTCAACACACACACACACAGTCCATATATACACTCCTATGTATATACACACACAACTACACCTACACACTACCAATTATCCCCAAAACTCACCCATACTCACATATACATATATACTATGTATATACACACTAAAATACACTAGTACAATGTATAAAACATATCAAATTGGTTTTGAAATTTGTTTATACAAAACTGGAAAATATCCTAAAAATCAGGAAACAGTGCATTGTGCACTCGAAATAGGGTAACACGATTTACACACACTAAAACGAGCTAAGGCTCGATCCTATTGGTTGGTAACTGACACCCCATATATACACTAGTGTCCTAGGTGCCTGACACGACACCACGACACGGTTTCACGTGTCCAAACTCCCAAAAACACCACACGGGTAAACTGATACGCTCACACGCGTGCACAGCATCGTGCACGCGTTCTACGTGCTCGTGGACACACCACGAGACACGACACGCCTCGTGGTCGTGTATACGTGTAGCCCACACGTATGGCTACACGTTCCATACCCTGACACGTGTCCACGACACGCGTGGACACAGAACGAACCCCGTATCAGTCGTGAAAATACGACTGATACACGCGAGTTCAGACCGCATCGTGCACGCGGTTGCATGCGTCGTGGATACGACGCACCACGTGCTCGTGTCCATGTATACGCCACGAATAGGGATTTATGCCCGTGTCACTACGAGACACTCTAGTGTCGTGTCCACGCGACACGACACGCTCAAAGTCGTGCCCGCGCGCGTGTGTGCTGACAGCGCATGTCCAGTACGAGTGAGTTTTCTCACTCGACACGACACGATGCGACACGAGACTTTGGGGGCATGTTCGTAGACATTGCCCCCTTGTCTGTGTCAAATCTTACGTGTCCTAGTGGCCTGTATAGTGCACACGAGGTGTCGGGTAGCAGGGCATGCACGATAGGCTCGTGCGGTCGGTTCGTGTCCAATTTGGACACGGACACAGCACTAAAATGTGCTCAGTCCATGTGTTCTGTGATCAGCAAGTCTAGGGCTACAAGTTTGTGTAATTTGTTTTACAAAAACACAAAAACAAGTCCATTGTGGCATTTTAACAAACAAGGGTTTCTATCCTATGATACGTGTCCGATACGGACACCAAACCACTTCTAATTTCCACCAAATTTGTCCTACAGTACCCTAGTACCTAGATGCATGCAAATATGAAGAGAAAACACAAAATTAACAAAGTTTATGGGCATTTACCTATTTGTGCAAATCCAATGAAAATCAAAGAAGAGGGGGGTGTGTATCCTTCAACTTGATGATGTCCAAAGCCTCCAAATTCTTGATTGCTATCCTCCCTTAGTATCCTTGATGTAGTAGGGTCCCAATGCAAAAGACTAGAGTGAATTTGGATCTATATTGCTCAAGTTGTGGGTGTTTGAAGGAAAAGGGATTTTCTAGGAATTAATTTCATGTAAATTATTCATGAATTAATTCAATGGGATTTTATAGAATTGTGGGCTGCCAAGGGGGGGGTCCTTGGCTGCCATGGGGGGGTAGGGGAGGTGTCCTTGGCTTTCTTCTAGGCTAAGGCAAGACTTGTGTAAAGGGGTTGGATATTTTGAGTGGTTTAAGGAAAATATCTAAAAAGTTAATATCTAGATATTTAACCACTTTATCCCATGACCAAATCTTCATCCTAATGCTTCTAGGTTAGTGGCTAACCTCTAGTTTAGGGTAGGATAGGTTAGGGACTAATCATGGGACTTTAACCATGATTAAATAATATTAAAATCACATAATCACAAATAAAGTCTAGTAAATTACCAAAATACCCTTTAGGCTAAAAATCACTAATTTGGTGTTCTAAGCCTATGGCTAAGCTCTCATGGTCATGGCAACTTCTAGGTTAGAGAAAACTAGGGTTTACACTAAGTTATACTAACCAAAATCACAAAGTCATAAGTCATGACTTAGCATGACTTTAGAAATGGTTTAACTTAACTAAAATCACCAGAAAATCATACCATGACTAAAATACCACTAATAAATAATAAAAATAATAAATTTTCAAAAATCCCTAATTTCAGAAAACAGGGTGTTACAAGTCTACCCACCTTAAAATAATTTCGTCCTCGAAATTTAGATGGTCGTACTCCTCCTAGGTCAAACCTCCAACAATCAGGGACGAAGCCACTACCTAGGCAACATACAAGGTCAACAAGCAAAATATGGGTAGTAAACCTATACTGGGTCATGTCCAAAAATTGGCTGGCAGTTTCAGGTCATAAGGTGTCCTGAATTCAAATCGAAGCCAAAGGTAACTCCATGGGGTAAATCAGGATGGAGTCTCGGGTCAGGAAAATCGTACTAAGCAAATGAAACACATGATGGTATGTCTGAGTGGGACACTAAGGTCATGGGCGTAGTATGTCATGTCTAGGTCATGTACGTGAAATCAGTTTTGAGAAAACAACTAGTCTTGTGCTCCAAATTTAAAAGTCACGGTAATGTGTCTACGGTGATCATAATTTAGAGTGGGAAAGGTCCATGGCCTAATTGAACCAAAAATCGTGATGAAATAGTGGTACCAGGGGAACAGGTTAAATAGAACAATCTGCGGTCTCATCCAGGTGCACTAGTCATTCTAGATCAATACTGTCCTATGGTATCAAAACGTTCAAGCAATCTAAGGTGTCCAAATTTGGGAAGGTAAGGAAACAACAATCATCAAGACTATAGGGTCGTCTACCCTCCTATATGAAAATGGGTCATTAACAAGTGAGAAATCATTAAAGTTACCATTCCATAAAAAGAAAATTGAAAATTTAGGTACAAACAATCACAAATAGATTTTAGTCTTGACACGATCTAAGTTGATCAATTTCAGGAAAAATAGAGATTTGGGCAAGATGGGAAATCAATGGAATTAAGTATGAGCACGAGCATCCAATGATGAAGATCCAGGTCATGATAAATTTAATTCAACTGGATACGAATACGAGGTTCATAGGCGATTAAAATAATTCCAAGGAGAATTGTCAAGGCTGTTGTGGATAAGATTCTAGGGTAAGTTTAACTGTGTCTCCATCCACATAGATTAATATATGAAAAGGCGAACCAAAATGCAATAGGTTGATCAGACCATCATGCGCTGGTTCTGATTAGACAATATGTTAGTGGGTGCGCACCCAATAAAATATATCATGATCAAGCTCGAAAAAGGATAAGCTTGTAAAACTAAGGATAAATTTGTAGCATAAGATATAAGGGTGGAATGATGAAAGAAGATACATAGTCCTGGTCATGGGCATAGACTATGAAGATAAGGAAACAATAAATCACAGGGCTAAAAGGGTCACCATTCTATGGTCAGAGCTACTCTATCAACTCTAAGTCAAAAGGCATAACACATAAATTAATTTATTTAAGAGGAAAGTTCTTGACAAAAGAGTTAGTCAAGAATTATATTAATAGCTAAAGCTACTCCTACTCCTAAGTAAGAGATAAAGAAATAACAAACAATCGAAAAAACCAAATGAACTACCAGGTCAAAACTGATCACTAATAAAGAATAGGTAGGAGCAGATGGAATTAGATTTTAAGATAGATATAATGAAGCAAGGTGGGAATGGAATTTAGAAAAACAAAACCTGCAAGCACATCGCCAACTGCCTGAGCATCCTCAACTGTCATGGCGTAAGCACGCCCCTGCTGACCTCTTCCAGCCTACTGGTGGAACTGCAAAAATCTCTGCTGCTGTGGCTGTAACGGTCCTCTCTGCTGCTGTCCTACCGGAGCCTTGGCTCCTGCTCCTGGTGCTGCTCTCTGTGCTACTCTGCCTGTGTACTGGGAACACTCCCTCAGCTGGTGGTCCGCTGCCCCACATATTAGGCACCGGCCCAACCTCTTCCTGCACTCACCCCATCCATGTCCCGACTTCTTACAATAGGGACAACTGATTGTCTTCGGGTCCTGACCCCGATACTGATGCTGCACTTGCTGAACTCCCACTGGGGTCTGCATCTGCTGAAACTGTACATGGGGCCTCTTGGCCTGGCCTTTACTGCTGCTGGTACCACGAGCGTCCCGTCCCCTCTTGAACAACTGTTGCCGCTGAGTTTCCACTATCTGCTGGAAGAAGGAGAACAATCGTGCCACGTCCTCTGATCCTGATGACGACTGCTGCTGAAGAACGTTCGGGACGACAGAAGGTCTCGGAGTAGGAAGAGGTGCACTCCCATAGGCTGCAGATATCCTAACCTGAGTTGGCACAACAGAAACTGCAGTCTCGGGGCCCTGCTGATCAGGACGAGGAGTGGTAGACCCCTCAGTGGTATCTCCCTGATCGAGACGATGAGATCGTGTCTCCATACCCATCCTGAAGACAGATCAAACAAGGAATCAATACTGAGATATAAAATAATAATTCAAGGGAGGACAGTTATTCAATGAAGCAACCCTTCAACAGAAATTTAGATGGCAGGAATCCAGTTAAGAGTTTTCCTAATGCGATTGAGTACCCTAAAATAAGGATATTAATCTAACACAAGAAATTAAAATCAACAACTACAAAAATTTCAAATTCATCAACTAACTCCAGGATTCAAAGTTCTACACTGAATCCTCCAAAAATCAAATTCAATCAAGGGAAAAGGAGTTTAAATCATAATTTCAAATGAGATTCTCAAGGGTCATCCCAGGAATCTCTCAAAGTATCCTAGCAGTGATTGAGTATCCACTCTCTCTAAGCCTATTCCTCAAATCCTATCGCAGGCTGTAGTGATACTCTAGTTCGAATACCACTACATAAACTCGACCTGCATGGGCCACCACTAAAAACGTGTCACGACCCGCACCCTAGAGTAAGGGCACGAGAAGTGGGTACGTCCAGCCTACGCCGCAGTGTCGGCGGTAGAACGTTGTCCTAGGTCAATCATCTAACAATATAAGGTACCTGTACAGTTTATACTCTCCGAGTGGAGGTAACATCACAACATATAGTCTCAATCACATCTGAGGTAGAAGAATGAAAGACAGAAGATAGATAATAACTCAAAGAAAACCATAGCATAGATGAAATAAGTCTAAGTGTCTAGGATACATAACATCCAGAATGTCAACTCATAATACAATAAGTCTAAGAGTCTATACATCTCCACATCTCAAAATACAACTCAGAATGTGAGATAAAAAGTAAATATAGAAAAGACTGCCTAGACTAAACTGGTCTAGACTACTGGAACAACATCCTCAGCTGCAGGTGGATCCTGCTGAGGGTCCTCAATACAAGTGTCATCTAGTCCTGCTCCATAATAAGTAGTCACCCATGCCTCGTCCTCATCCTCTGTAATATTTTCAACAGGTCCAATCAGGACAGGAACGAGCACAATACATCTCACACAGTTCATATCAGGTTAGAAAATACGATACAGGCAATAGAGTAAGATACATGAACTGCTGAAAGGAAATATACGCTGTAAAAGAGATAGCTGTAATGAAATATCTACTGTATATAGAGAACTGTAAGTGACTAGTAATGTAGAGCATAAGATAGGCATGTGAATGGCTAGAATTTATACATGATTACACTACTGAGTTTGCACATGATTACACTGCTTTAGAATTATTCACATGTCCACTTCTACTCCCCCGTTTCCCCAATCAATACACAAGGATCTATACAAGTTACGTTATTATACATAATATCACATGGGGCCCATGAAAGGGTGCACATGATAGTATACACGAGGGCTCAGTAAACATGAGAGTACATGATCACATGAGTGCACATGAATGATGGAAGCATAGGAGTACATGATGATAGTAAAACACACATAACATGAAGTACCCGATGCTCCCGAGGGGGATAACATCTCATGTAAAGATCCATATAGTACCAATCCGTGTTACCAACGTGACAGCAACAAGTAAAATAATCTAGAGCGAGAAGTAAAGCCTGAACAAGTATGAAACGGTCAGAGAATGTACTCGCCTGATAACTGAATGTCTGAAGAGGATATACTGTCTGAGGAGAGGTGTCTGGCTCCTGATCAGAGCAACACAAGTCACAATGTGTTCTAAATAGTAAAAATGAAGTCTACTATGCATACTACATGATTCTAGGTTAAATTGGTCAAAAGTCAACTCTTGGTCAACTCTAAAGTCAAACTAGTCAAAGTTAGGTCAACACTAGTCAACTAGTTAGGGTTTTAGTCAAACTAATCAAACTAGTTATTTTAGGTCATTCCTAGTCATTTCTAGGTTAACTAGGTCAACTTTGACCTAAGGTTGACTTTGGTCAACCCTTAGTCAACAAGGGTCAACAAGTAGGGTTTTGGGCCATTAGGGCTAGCCCCAAGCCATAGGCTAATGATCTTGGCCATAGGCTAGTCATAGGGTTTTCATATAACCTATAACTAGAAGATATACATATATATATATATATCTACATACTACCCAATACCAATATATAAGTACTATATATATATACAAAACCCACATACATGTAATACACTATATAATGATACTTCGTGAGAACTAAATACAATATATATATATATATATTTTATATATATATATATATATATATATATATATATATATATATATATAACTTATATATATATACTACATGTATATAGAGAGGGAAAAATGAGAGAGGGATATAGAGTGAGAGAGAGTGCAGGACATAACAGTAAGGGAGAGTAAGGCTGGACAGGACAGAAAGGGAAGGGGGGTGGTTCCTGGAACCAAATCCAGTCCTCAACACACACACACACAGTCCATATATACACTCCTATGTATATACACACACAACTACACCTACACACTACCAATTATCCCCAAAACTCACCCACACTCACATATACATATATACTATGTATATACACACTAAAATACACTAGTACAATGTATAAAACATATCAAATTGGTTTTGAAATTCGTTTATACAAAACTGGAAAATATCCTAAAAATCAGGAAACAGTGCACTGTGCACTCGAAATAGGGTAACACGATTTACACACACTAAAACGAGCTAAGGCTCGATCCTATTGGTTGGTAACTGACACCCCATATATACACTAGTGTCCTAGGTGCCTGACACGACACCACGAGATGGTTTCACGTGTCCAAACTCCCAAAAACACCACACGGGTAAACTGATACGCTCATACGCGTGCACAGCGTCGTGCACGCGTTCCACGTGCTCGTGGACACACCACGAGACACGACACGCCTCGTGGTTGTGCATACGTGTAGCCCACACGTATGGCTACACGTTCCACACCCTGACACGTGTCCACGACACGCATAGACACAGAACGAACCCCGTATCAGTCGTGAAAATACGACTGATACACGCGAGTTCAGACCGCGTCGTGCACGCGGTTGCACGCGTCGTGCTCGCGACACAGGACACGATGCACCACGTGCTCGTGTCCACGTGTATGCCACGAATAGGGCTTCATGCCCGTGTCACTACGAGACACTCTAGTGTCGTGTCCACGCGACACGACACGCTCAAAGTCGTGCCCGCGCGCGTGTGTGCTGACAGCGCGTGTCCAGTGCGAGTGAGTTTTCTCACTCGACACGACACGATGCGACACGAGACTTTGGGGGCATGTTCGCAGACATTGCCCCCTTGTCTGTGTCAAATCTTACGTGTCCTAGTGGCCTGTGTAGTGCACACGAGGTGTCGGGTAGCAGGGCATGCACGATGGGCTCGTGCGGTCGGTTCGTGTCCAATTTGGACACGGACACAGCACTAAAATGTGCTCAGTCCACATGTTCTGTGATCAGCAAGTCTAGGGCTACAAGTTTGTGTAATTTGTTTTACAAAAACATAAAAACAAGTCCATTGTGGCATTTTAACAAACAAGGATTTCTACCCTATGATACGTGTCCGATACGGACACCAAACCACTTCTAATTTCCACCAAATTTGTCCTACAGTACCCTAGTACCTAGATGCATGCAAATATGAAGAGAATACACAAAATTAACAAAGTTTATGGGCATTTACCTATTTGTGCAAATCCAATGAAAATCAAAGAAGAGGGGGGTGTGTATCCTTCAACTTGATGATGTCCAAAGCCTCCAAATTCTTGATTGCTATCCTCCCTTAGTATCCTTGATGTAGTAGGGTCCTAATACAAAAGACTAGAGTGAATTTGGATCTATATTGCTCAAGTTGTGGGTGTTTGAAGGAAAAGGGATTTTCTAGGAATTAATTTCATGTAAATTATTCATGAATTAATTCAATGGGGTTTTATAGAATTGTGGGCTGCCAAGGGGGGGTCCTTGGCTGCCATGGTGGGTAGGGGAGGTGTCCTTGGCTTTCTTCTTGGCTAAGGCAAGACTTGTGTAAAGGGGTTGGATATTTTGAGTGGTTTAAGGAAAATATCTAAAAAGTTAATATCTAGATATTTAACCACTTTATCCCATGACCAAATCTTCATCCTAATGCTTCTAGGTTAGTGGCTAACCTCTAGTTTAGGGTAGGATAGGTTAGGGACTAATCATGGGACTTTAACCATGATTAAATAATATTAAAATCACATAATCACAAATAAAGTCTAGTAAATTACCAAAATACCCTTTAGGCTAAAAATCACTAATTTGGTGTTCTAAGCCTATGGCTAAGCTCTCATGGTCATGGCAACTTCTAGGTTAGAGAAAACTAGAGTTTACACTAAGTTATACTACCAAAATCACAAAGTCATAAGTCATGACTTAGCATGACTTTAGAAATTGTTTAACTTAACTAAAATCACCAGAAAATCATACCATGACTAAAATACCACTAATAAATAATAAAAATAATAAAATTTCAAAAATCCCTAATTTCAGAAAATAGGGTGTTACAAAAATTCTCTCCTTTCATTTAGTATTTTTTTTAATTGAAATCCTTACAGATTCAAAGCATAATATTTTCTAATTTAGAATCCAATTCATAAGCTAAACTATAGTCAATTAATTGATACTCTTATCAACTTATATTTAAATTAGGTTTTAAACTAAAGTAATATATATATATTTCATATGGTCAAAAATGTTATCATATCATTAATATAATTTTTAAATCTTTTTTAATAATCTAAGTAAAATAATATTTAAATTTTATCTTATCGTTATATTTAAGTAATATAATCTTAGTTTAAAAATGTTATTTTATCATTAATTTAAATAATCAAAGCTGATAAGAGAGTATTAATTAATTTAAATAATCTAACATAATTAATAATTTCATGTAATAATTTAGTTATGAATAGAATAAGAGAATGTTGAGAGGTTAATTATTTTTAACCCATTAATGCTAAGAATATATCGAGTTTCAAAAAAAATTCAAAAAACAATCCAGTAAATTTAATAAGTTAAACTTATGTTTATGTGAATATAATAAATTCCATGATAGTCCAACATATAGTCACAAAAATAAAATACATAAAGATGATGATCATCATGTAACACAAATGATGGATTACAGACTATACTATAGTTAGACAAAAATGAAGAACTAAATATGTGACAAAATAAATTTTCTTCTTCAATTAACATAAATTAAATATTTATTATTTTTATTCCAAAAAATTCCTCCACCATTCAATCAGATACATCACATATGTTTTCTTGTTTATTATTATAATTGAAATATTTATTATTTTTATTCAAAAATCCTCTCTGCCACACTATCAGGTACATGTTAAACTAAACATACATATAGATACGTATTAATTTCATTAGACAACATTAATTTCAAGAAATAATATGTGTGAGAGAGAGAGAGAGAGAGAAAAAAAAAGAGAGGAAGTAGTACTACCCCTTATTTTTTCAGTATAGTCCATTGACAGAGCCATCTACCCTAATCACCAAAAACCAAAATTGTAACTATCAAATCACCACCATCTAAAACAAAAATCTAGAAAGAGAGATGAAGAAAGAAGATTTACTTACATCAGGATGATTCTTGCGCCAAGCATTACTCATCCATGATCCGACCGCGTGCTATGCCTCCAAACATTTTTTCTCCTTCTCTATGAAAATAGGTCTAGAGTTGGTATTCTAGCAGCAAAGTATGCAGAGATGAGAAATAAAAATAGGTAACAATAGAGTTTTTGGTTATGAGAGACATGAAAATGGTGAAAGTTTTTACTCTGTTAATAAAAGGGAAGTTTAGAGAGACTGAAACAAAATGTATCGTAAGAGAGGAGGAGGAGGTTACAAACCGTTTCCAATTAAAAATAAATTTTAAATTAGTAGGATATAAATGACTTTGTTACCCTAACATAAATATAATTTTATCTAAAAATCTATATAATCCAAATACCCCTAAGTATTTGGATTATATAATAGTATAGATATATATTCATTTGAGTTTTGATTGGTTTAGTTGGAGGTGGGGGTTGCATTATGTGTGTAGTTTTGCTTGTGCTGTTGGGGTGGGATTTGTGAGGGTTTTTGCTCCTTACAATCAACCACTGTAACCTTTTCTTCTTCTTATATATATGTCGCTTTCATTATATATATATATATATATATATATATATATATATATATATATATATATATATATATATATATATATATATTTGTCCGTCATGTATCGCGGTCCCATTAGTAGGGCAACCGGCGTGGGACCCGTGTATAAGGGGAGCCAATGGGGAGCGGCCACGCGACAAGCGGGCCAGCCCGTCTATGGAAAATATAGCTTTTTTTCTATTAATTATGTTTTCAGTTGTATTTTTGGTTGATTTGTGATTCAATTGGGGTAGTATATATAAACTAGCTAATTAAGTGCCAAATATTTGTGCAACAAAATGGTGTAGGTACTTAATATATATTTTTTATTTTTATTTTTATTTTTTTCTTTTTTTTAAGGAAAGCAAACTTTTATTGATAACATAGGCGCAAAATGACGAAGCCTATACAAGTAAGCGCGCGGAGGCGGCCAAAAAACCGAAAACAAGAGTCGCGAAGTGCACACGCAACCCAACAAGAAGGGGGAAGAAGCGACCTAGGCCAGGGTCTCCCAGAATAAGTTGGAGACACGGGAGCAGCGCCTCATCACTTTGAAGCATTGTCTGATGACTTCTCTGAACAGATGAGGAGGGGGAAGTTGGTGTCCTTCGTAACAGAACTTGTTCCTGTTCTTCCAAAGAACCCAAATGCCAGCGGCTGCTATGATCTGATGCCCGTGGAAACGGGACCAGGAGGCCAAGAGATCGTAGAAGCCCCCGGTCGGTTGATCCATATTAAGCCTCTGATGAAGTTGGGCCCAAGTGCCTGCGGCCAGCTCCCCCGAAAGAAGGACGTGCTCGGCGGATTCCAATTTGTGCTCCTCGCAGCAGTGGCATCTGGAGGTGAGGCTGAATCCCCAAGAACTGATGATGTCGTCCGTCGAAATCTTGCGACGAAGAGCACGCCAGATGAGGATGGACCATTTGATGGGGATGCAAGCCTGCCAAAATATGGCGTATACCATGTTCGGCATGCCGCTGCCTCTGGCAATATGTCTGACGGAAGCCAAACTGAAAGTCCCACTAGGGTTAGGGGACCATCTCCAAGTGTCGGAGATTCACAAATTCGCAGCACGAAGCCTGGTGGCCGCCGGATGACCAAGCCAATCTCTGACCTTCCTCCAATTCCAATCGGGACTGCCCTTCCAAAGGTCTCTGATGGTGCACCCCTGAGGAGTAAGAATGCTGGGCTGAATGATTTCTACTCCTAACCACCTCTTCCGACAGGCCAGGGAGCTTCCGTCCCCCAACTGGAGACGGATCAGAGGTTTAGTGGTGGTACGGCCCCGAGTGATGCGGCGCCAAGAAAACGAGGATCTATTGTTAGTGTTAGCCTCCGAAAGATGGGAGAATCTGGAGTATCTAGCTCTCATGAACTTCGTCCATAAGGAGGTCTCGGTGCGTAACTTCCACCAAAGTTTTAAGGAGCAAGCATCCACGATGTGGGCGAGTCTGCAGAAGCCTAGACCACCTTCTCCAGTGGGTTTTGCCATCGTCTCCCAACCGGCCCAGTGATGTTTGTCTATGCCGTCGCTCTGACCCCAGAAGAACTTGGCGAAGAGAGATTCGAGAGAAAGGAGCACCTTCTTAGGGGGGAAGCAGACGGCCAGAATGTACATCGGGATGGACGATAAAACGTGTTTAATGAGAATCATTTTACCTCCTGGGGATAGGGTAGCGTTGTGCCAACCGAAGATGAGTTTGCGGATCTTGTCAGCTAGGTGATGGTATATGCCGAAGTTGGCCCTGCCGTACACCAGCGGGCAGCCGAGGTAAATGAAGGGGGGTATGCCGTTCTGAAAGAAGTCTTGTTGGCGAGCAGGGTAGAGTGTGTTCTGTCTGCTTTGTGATGTGTGTAGATGACGCTCTTGTTGTTGTTAACACGCTGACCCGAGCATCTAGTGTATCTGGCAATCATGCTCAAAACGACCTCAATCGAACCGCTGTCTCCAGAGGAGAAGATGAGGATATCGTCCGCGTAAGCCAGGTGAGTGATAAGAGGGCAACCGGTGGTTGTGTGGAAGTGATTGAAACCGGGCGTACCGGGCATGCTGTTGAGGCTTCTGCTGAGAGCTTCGGCCGCTATGATAAAAATGGTAGAAGAGAGCGGGTCTCCCTGTCTCACCCCGCGGGTAGAACGGAAGAAGCCCGTCGCTTGGCCGTTGATCACGGTAGAGAACCACGCATTGTTGATAGATCTGAAGACGATGTCAATCCAAGTTTCGGAGAAGCCAAAGGCCCTGAGCACCCAGATCATGAATTGTCAGTCTAGGCGATCATATGCTTTTTTTATGTCAAGTTTGATGGCAACGTTCCCCCCTCGATGGGAACTTCATGCACGTGATCATCTCTTGCACAAGAAGAATGTTGTCAGTAATATTGCGGCCTCTAACAAACCCGCTCTGCTCCTCGGAAATGATCTTGGGGAGGAGATCGGACATCCGATTGGCGATGATCTTAGATATGATCTTGTTGGTGAAGGTGCAGAGGCTGATCGGGCGAAAGTCTTTGAAGGATTCTGGATTGTCTTTTTTTGGGATAAGGATGATGTTGGCACAGGAGATGGAGTTAGGGTATCTGGCCCCTTGAAGAAAGGCAATAGTGACTTCGACAAGGTCCTTTTTAATGATTTTCCAGCAATCTTTGAAGAAGACACCGTTGAAGCCGTCAGGCCCCGGGGCACTGTGCTCGTTAATGGACCAGACCGCAGCTTTGACTTCCACCTCATCAATGGCAGCCAGCAAAGTCTTGTTGTCATGCTCGGTGATTAGGGAGAGGATGACCGACAAAAGGGTCTCGTCTCTAATGACCCGCTCCTTGGTGAATAGGCTGAAGAAGAAGTTTACGGCTGTGACCTGGATCCCGGCCTGGTCTTCGATAAGGTTGCCATTGTCGTCAAGGATCCTGTGTAATTTTAATTTGTTCTTGTGTCCTTTGACACAAGCATGGAAGAACTTGGAGTTGCGGTCACCAACGGTGTCCCAGGTCAATCTGGCTTTTTGCTTCCAGAATTCATTCTCCACTTTCAGCCTAGATTTAAGAATAGCTCTGGCTAGGTTTAGGGATGAGCGGTTCTCGGGGGAGTTGGAGATGGTAAAAGTAGACTCCGCACGAGTGACGTCGTCCTCCGCCTCGTGAATGGCCTGAAAGAAGTCGCCATATGCCTCTTTGCTCCATGCCGATAGGGCCTTGCGAGTGGCTTTGAGCTTGGACGCCATCCGGGTCATGGGGTCAATGTCCAAGACGAAACTCCAAGCCGAAGCAACAATGTTCTGAAATTGAGGGTGATGTCGCCAAAAGTTGAGGAAGCAGAAATCTTTCTTGTTCCCGGATTGATTGCTTCTGATTTGAACAAGGAGGGGGGAATGATCCGATTCGGTGGAGTTGAGGTGGGAAAGATTGGTGATCAGGCCCATGTCGGACCATTCGTCGTTGATCAGCGCCCGATCGAGTCGGAAATACTGTCTCCTGCGGCCTTCTTGCATGTTGCACCAGGTGAAAGTGCTGCCTAGGAAGGGGATAGGGGTGAGGTTTCCGTGAAAGGTAAAGTTGTTGAAATCATCCATAGCTTGCTTGGAGGGGGACAGCCGCCGGACTTCTCCTCGATACAGGCAACCGTGTTGAAATCTCTGATGCAAAGCCACGACAGACCCAGCGGAAGAATCCTCAAGAGGTCTGTCCAGAGATGTCGGCGCATGGGGATGTCGGAACTGCCATGAATAGCAGAGATGACGGAGCGGGACATGAGATTCGGGTGTTCAACCCAGCAAGTAAGAGCTTGGGGGGAATCATGGATAGTGCCAAATTGGAAGTCTTGAGCAAGAAAAATCCAGATGTCGTTCCCGCCCGCGATGGCGTGCGGGAAGCCTAACTTTCATTGAGTGGCTTTAAGTCTTTTTTGTAGGATTTTAGGTTCAATAATGATAAGGAGGTCAATACGGTGAATCTTCTTGAGGCTGAGAATTCTGTTCATGGTCGATTTGTTCCCGAGCCCTCTGACATTCCAGGAGATGATGTTAATCATCAGATGGAGAAGGGGGGGTGGATGGTTGAGCTTCGAGGCGGACCTGGTAGTCCTAGCTGTCATCTGCTTTTGTTTGTTTTTGTTCTTCTTTGAAGTATTTCTCTTGGTTGGTGCGGAAGTGGGTCTGTTACTTCCTGATTCGATGGTTGGCCGATCTTGATCACTGCTCTCTTCAGCGACCGTGTCGATGAGTGAGTCGTGGTTCTGATCTTCTAGAGCACAAAAGGGGTTGTTGCGATCTAGAAACCCTGCTTCCTTGGCCTGCCAGAATCTGTCGGTTAGGATGTGGGTGTGAGAGGTCAGAGCGACCTCAGTGGGAGTAGGAGGTTCTAGGTCTGTCCGAATAGCCTCGAACTGCTCTGAGCTGCTAACCGATGAGACCTTTCTCGGTTGTAGTGAGAGGTTATTTGGATGTATGATGGGATATAGGCCTCTAGGGAGAGAGGTGAGGTAATCTCAGGTTGAGTTTGGGTGGTCTGGGTGTGGTCGGTGTTTGGGTGCCCGCTGTTCTTGGAGGAATCTTGTTGACCATTGGTGATGGAGGGGAATGCAGAGCTCTCTGGAAGCTTCATCGGAGGGGGTGCCTGAGAGGAGTTCGAACGAATTGTGGAGTGCGAGGGAGGAGGGATTGAAAGGGACGATAGCCCGACTGGTAGTGGCATTCGTCGGGGGGTGGGGGGGAGTCTGACCATCGCTCTGAAGGGGGGGAACGGGATTCGATTTGTGGGTAGTGGTGACGGGGTGATTTTGAGCAGTGGTCGCACGTGGAGTGCGCGGGATATTCTTTTTTAGTTCGGGATGAGCGCGGAAGCAGTGCTGCATGAGATGTCCACTCATCTGACAGTGTCTACAGAAGATAATATTGTTGTCGTAAATCAGCTCCTGACTGTGGGATGTGTCTCCGAGCTCGATCTCTATGAGTTTGGGTGGGTCGATAGAAAGGTCTAACTCCACGCAGATCTTCGCGTAGTTGTACTTGGAGAGGTTGCGAGTTTCTTTCGCAATGGCAACCAAGGTCCCGAAGGAGCTGGCGATACGTTTGAGTTCGGCTGCGGGGAAGCAGACCAGGGGGAGGTTGGGAAGGGTGATCCAGGTAGAGATGATAGTTAAGTCAAATTTTGGGTTGAAATCGGGAGACCATTTGACCACTTTAGCGATCTGTGAGCCCATTCTGACAGTGCCTTTAGCTCGCACAATCACGAAGTCCGATTCGAAAGAGAGGTGGAGGAGCATATGCTTGGGGTCGAGAGGGGCTACCCGGAAGTCAGCGGAGAGGCCCCACCCTGCGACCGCAGCCGAGACAATGGGGATCTTCGGGCAACCGAAATCGAATTTAAGAATGAACGACTTGGAAAAGGAGGAGGATAGGGAATGGATCTCAAACGAGGCGAAGGGAACCCGATGGGATGTCACGCCCCAGAACCAGAATACTGGAGAGCGGGGGCAGACATAGCCAGCTAGGTATATTGAAATGGATTCCATCTCGCTATACGGTCACGGCTGTCTAGATACATGAGGGTTTATCTACAAGCCAGCAGTCTCTTAAGGTCATGAACAAGTCTATTGTCTCAATCACAAGCAATTAAGTAAAAGTTACAAGATGTATGATAATTAAATATACAATAATAAGGCGTCCCAAATATTACATATTCAGCTGATCATGAAGCTAGTCGTTACAAAATATGAGGACTAGCAAGAGTTTAGTCATACATGATCAACCCTAGGATCTGTCAATCATGTTACAGCCCGTAGGCAGACAGTAAGTAAAGTGCAATCGAGCTAAACAGGTGCTCGTCGGCTAAACGCCTTGAAGAATATTTTTACAATAAAGTGGGAGATCAAAAATAAACCCACTCGTTGCCAGGGTTCCGTCTAGTAGCCACCATCTGGCTGGAAGGTCGGTAGATCCTCTGGAGCTGCTCCGAAATCTGGCCATACAAAACCAGCTGGGTCAGATCCCAGAAAGAGCAAGTGCCACAAAGGAAGCTTCACTTAAGAACTAAAACCAGCAATCAGCACAGATATAAATAAAGTAAGAACTGAAAATAAAGAAAATGCATCAGGATGATATACGACGAGATAACCATGGAACTATTCAGATAGCTAGGTTACAACCCGTAAACCAAACAAGGACCGGGGTTGTAACCCTTCGTCTGAACAGAACTTGGAATTCTCACCATTTATCAGTAAAATAAATACAGGCATTCAGGTCATATAGCAATCTGGAGCAGGATCAGGACAAGACTAGACTGGTTAAACTCCATCCAATCATTTCACGGCCAAGCAAGAACTACGGCTTGATACTTTAACTAATTAGGGTTGTCACAAGCCTAATTACTAACAAGATGCAGTGAGATTATTCTACAGCCACAAGCCCTGCAGACCATCCAGGTTATCCAGGTCGAAATTAGGGGTTAAATTCAAGTGGGTACACCGTCCAAAAAACGCATGTACCCTTAAGTAGCTTGGAAGGTGCAACACATGACAGTGTGCTGGAAATGTACCCTACTCGACGGCAGGCTACAGATCCCAGGCGCGCCCAGGTAACGGGATTGCCTGTAGCTGGGAAATCTCTTCATGACTACTGTGTTAATCTAGTTATTAACCTTAGTCCATTTCAATAGGTACTCCTGACCATGGTACTCAGGAGCTCCCTCCCTAGACATGATGCAAGACAGGACTGGATTATTTGTACAAGCACAATCGCCTACGGTGTCCAGATTAATTATACAGGTCATATCATGTCAGGTAGCCGTCGCAACAGCTTATCAGATATATCATGTCAGGTGTACTTGTCAGGAGTGCGCCACGATGGGCCACTATCAGGTCATGCTAGTTCCTTGTCATACCATGTCATGTACAATAGTTATTCCAAACATAATAAAAATCAAGTTCATGACAAAAGGCGTAAGGATATAAAATGGACGTAAAATATCTAATAAAATATCAATATTCAGGGATATAGAAGAGCCATGCGGCTAGGGCATATGTGGCCAGGAATGATCACATACGGCTGGAAGAGAACAGCCCATGCGGCTAAATGGATATGGGTTCATGCGGCCCAAAAACCGAGTTCATGCGGCTCGAAAAGGTCGGTCTCAAGGCAGTGCGGGCGTGCGGCGCATACGGCTGCAGGAGCTTATGCGGTCAGGAAGGGTGAGACTCATGCGGCCCAATTAGGAGAGCGCACGTGGCCAGGGTCACTGGATTACATGCGGCCAAGACAAGGGGACGCATGCGGCTGGAAGGGAGCAAGGGCGCATGCGGTCAGGAAACAAATCTCCATGCGGCCAGAAAATAAAGGATATACATGCGGCTGGGATAAATCGAACTCATGCGGCCCAGACTAAGAAGTCCCTGCGGCTGAATTGATATGGGGTCATGCGGCTCGGGATGGGCGAAGTCCCATGCGGCTGGGTCAAGCAAGTCTCATGCGGCCAGCAGGAATGGCGCATGCGACTGCAGAGTTCAGAACTTATGCGGCTGGGAATTGAGCGAGTTATGTGGCTAAGTGAGTCCGACCCTCATGCGGCTCAAGAACTTCCAGTCATGCGGCTGGATAGAACACTTGCCGCATGAATATTCATGCGGTCAAGTCAAGCACTGTTCATCTTCTCCAAAATTTCAGAGAAGAAGAACACCATGAGAGCCAAGTCCTCAAGCTCCATAACTCCATCATCCGGAGCCTAAATCCGAACTTCTATAGGTCCAAAATGGGGTAGAACGAAATTCTCTACAACATGGAACCATCAAAACACAGAAATAACAAGATTAAGTAGGTCAAAATCCAAGAAATCCAAAAATAATGCAAACTTAGATCCACAAGAATCTAGCCATGGAAATTAGAAAAGCCAAGTACTAAAGTGTTTTATAATATAGTAAAGAAGAGAATGGAGCAATAAAATCAGAGTTCTCCCATGAAGCAAGTTGCACTTGCCTAGACCTCTCTCTTCTCTCTCTCTGGTAGGTAGAGAAGTAAATGAGGAAGAAGAAGATTAATGAAGAGAGAGAATAGAGAGAATGGATTAATAAATACAATGGTGGTGGTAGGTAGGGGTTCACATTGGTTCATATTGAACCAAAGAAAACCGAGCCAAGCCGAACCAAGCCAAGAAATAACCAAGCCAAGATGCAAGCTAAACAAGGAATCATGCAATACAGAATAAAATACGTACACGTATTCCAGAAATACGTAATACGAACACAGGCATTACAACTCTACCCACCTTAAAAGAATTTCGTCCTCGAAATTTAATCAAGAGGCTAGAGGAGTAATGACAAGCTACATTAATCACATGCAAGCTATAACTCGGCAGACAATCACTCATTCAAGCAAGGAATCGAAGGCATGAGGCATAAGAAAGACATTATACCTCACGAGTCAAACAAGTCGGGATATCGCGATCGGATATCATCCTCACGCTCCCACGTTGACTCCTCCAAAGAGTGATGACCCCAAGCAACTCGGACTAACTTGATAGTCTTATTCTTGAGGATCTTCTCTCTCCGGTCCAATATAGACACGGGCCTCTCCTCATACGAAAGGTTGGTACCAACAACCAATTCCGAATGATCTAGGATGTGGCTCGGGTCTGGGATATACCGTCGTAATTGGGATACATGGAACACGTCATGCACCTCGCTTAGCGACGGTGGAAGAGCGAGACGATAGGATACATCTCCTACTTGCTCCAGAATGTCGAATGGTCCTATATACCTAGGACTAAGCTTTCCCCGGATGCCGAAATGAATGACGCCACGGTTAGGCGAAATTCTCAGGAATACATGATCGCCGACCGAAAACTCGAGAGGGCGCCGATTAGAATCGGCCCAATGGCGCTGGCGATCTTGGGCAACTCTAAGATGATCTCGGACTCTCCTGACCACCTCAACTGTCTGAGCGATCATTTCTGGACCAAGCATCTGTCTCTCTCCAACATCATCCCAGGCTAACGGGGATCTGCACTTCCTACCATACAGTGCCTCGAACGGTGCCATCTGGATACTGGCCTGGAAACTGTTGTTGTACGAGAATTCCACCAGGTGCAAGTGATCTTCCTATGAACTACCGAAGTCAAGTGTACAGGACCGCAACATATCTTCAAGAGTCTGGATCGTACGCTCCGACTGTCCATCTGTCTGCGGGTGATAAGCTGAACTGAACTGGAGACGAGTCCCCAAACTCTCTTGCAAGCTACGCCAAAAGTGTGACGTAAATCTGGAATCTCGGTCCGAGGTGATACTGACTGGTACTCCGTGCAATCTGACCATCTGCCGGAGATATATCTCTGCTAACTGAGCCGTCGACTGACCAACTCTGAACGGGAGGAAGTGAGCTACCTTCGTGAGTCGATCAACTATAACCCAGATAGCATCTCTACCAGCTGGAGATCTAGGTAATCCAGTCACAAAATCCATGGTCACATGCTCCCACATCCATTCTGGAATCGGTAAGGGCTGAAGAAGTCCAGCCGGTTTCTGATGTTCAGCTTTAACTTGTTGGCAAACCAAACACCGAGAGACAAACCGAGCTATCTCCCGCTTCATGCCATTCTACCAGAAGTGCTGACGAATATCATGGTACATCTTCGTACTGCCAGGATGGATAGAATACTGAGAACTGTGCACCTCTGACATGATCTCCTGCCTGATATCTCCGCTGGGTACACTAAGACGCTTACCATGTCGAAGTGTACCATCCTCATGAATGCATAGCTCTGGTCTTCGTCCTGCCTCACACTCTGCTCTGAGTTGCTGAAGCTTGGAATCTGCCGACTGCGCCATTCGGATCCTCTCGACTATAGTAGACTGAACTTGCATGCTGGCCATCAATGCTACACTGGAAGGGAGAACAACTTCTATACCCATCTTCTGAAGATCTGCTAACAGCTCTGGTTGCGCTGTTAGGAAATAAACTCCTGCTCTCCTGCTCAATGCATCTGCAACAACATTGGCCTTTCCAGGATAATACTGCAGGTTGATATCATAATCCACAAGAAGCTCCAGCCACCTTCTCTGACGCATATTAAGATCCTTCTGAGTGAAAACATACTTCAGACTCTTGTGGTCGGTGAAAATCTCCACCCTATCTCCATACAAATAGTGCCTCCATAACTTAAGTGCAAACACCACTGCTGCCAGCTCCAAGTCATGGGTTGGGTAATTTCTCTCATGACCACAAAGTTGTCGTGACGCATAAGCTATTACCTTTCCATGCTGCATCAGAACACATCCTAAACCTCTGCCTGAAGCATCACAGTACACTGAGAAACCTCCGGTCCCATCTGGAAGCGTGAGAATAGGAGCTGTTATCAGGCCTCGCTTCAACTGCTCAAAAGAACTCTGACACTCTGCCGTCCAAGCAAACAGTGCATCCTTGCGGGTCAATTGGGTCAATGGCGCTGAAATCCGAGCAAAATCCGAAACAAACTGCCGGTAGTAGCCGGCCAATCCAAGAAAACTACGAACCTCTACAACTGTGCTGGGCACTGGCCATGACTCAATAGCCACAATCTTCTGGGGATCCACTTCTACTCCTCCTCTGGTGATGATATGACCCAAGTACGAAATGCGATCGAGCCAAAACTCGCATTTACTGAACTTGGCATATAACTGGTGCTCCCTGAGAATCTGAAGAACAACTCTGAGATGCTGCTCATGCTCCGCCTCACTCTTGCTGTAGACCAAGATGTCATCCAAGAACACAATCACAAACTGATCCAAGTAAGTCATGAAAATACGATTCATGAGATCCATAAATACGGCTGGCGCATTGGTTGCTCCAAAAGGCATAACAAGGAACTCCCAATGCCCATATCTCGATCTAAAAGCTGTCTTCGGGATGTCTTGCTCTCTGACTCTGATCTGATGATATCCTGAGCGTAAGTCGATCTTCGAAAATACTGATACCCCTTTGAGCTGATCAAACAAGTCATCTATCCTCGGGAGAGGGTATCTGTTCTTGATTGTCACTGAGTTCAAGGTACGATAATCAACATATAGCCTGGACGTACCATCCTTCTTTTTTACAAGAAGCATCGGGACTCCCCAAGGCGATCCACTAGCACGAATGAATCCCTTGGTTCGAAGTTCTTCAATCATCTTGTACAATATCTCCAACTCTGACGGTGCCATTCTGTAGACTCTTTCTGACACTGGGGCTGTCCCGGGAATCAAGTCTATAGTGAACTCGATCTCCCGCTCTGGAGGCATACCTGGTAGCTCTTCTGGGAAAATATCTGGGAACTCACCCACTATCCTGGGCAACTGCACTGCTGCTACTGCCATCCGCAATACTGGAGGAGAAGGTTCAACTGCTCCTCGGAAAAAGGAAAACTCTGGCTCGCCTGGAGTGCTAAAAACAACCCTACCAATATGGCAGTCTATTCTAGCATACTGTTTCCTCAACCAATCCATCCCTAGGACCACATCATAATCGGCCATCGGGAATTCTATCAATCTAGCGGGAAACTCTCTACCGCTAACTACGATCCGACACGAGGAAAACACTCTATCTACTCCCACAAGTCCGTTACCAGTAAGTATATTGAACCTTACTGATAATGACTCGGGCTCCAATCCTACCCGTGTCGCGAATCGTGCAGACATAAAAGAATGCGATGCACCAGAATCAAATAAAGCTGAAGCTGGAAATGAGTTGACGAGAATAGTACCTGCCACTACCTCTCCTGGTGCCAATCCTTCCTCTGCGGTCATCACCATAGCCTGACCGTGCCCTCGGGGTGCTGGTCCCCTCTGCTGAAATCCTCGCTGCCTGCTCTGACTCAAGACTTGGGCTGGAACATGCTGCTGGGGGTTCTGCTGCTGGAACATCTGGGACTGAGGCGACAAGGGCCTCGGTAATGGGTACTACTGCTGCTGCTAGACCGGTGCTGGTCCTCTCACCGAAGAGCTAGAAAGGTTGGACGATGATGAACCACCCCTATTCGGGCAGGATCCAACCCTATGGTCTGGTGCTCCACAAGCCAGACACAATCCCTGTGCCCTGCGACATTCTGCCACTACATGGCCTGGCTTCCCACAATGAGAACATCCCACTGCGGAAGACTGCTTCTGCTTCTGCTGCTGAGGGTACGTCGGAGTTGAATGCTGAACCGACGTCACTGAGGCCGCCCGCCTCGGAACTCCAATAGTCAAAGCCCTGGCTGCCGGGGCTGGTGCTGAAGACTGATTCATCTGGCCGTGAGATCTCTTACGACCTCCGGTCCTATCCACAATCCTCTGGGAGGTATACTCGTGCCTCCGGGCTGCTCTCAAGACCGCATCAAAAGTCTGATGCTCAAACTGCTCTACTGCCAACAAGATCTCCAGGTGAAGCCCCTGCTGGAATTGCTGGGCTCTATCATACTCGGTTGCCACTAAGGTGGGAGCAAACCGACTGAGTCTAGAAAACTCGGCCGCATATCCATCGGCCGTCCTTCCTCCTTGCTTCAAGTTGGTGAATCGGGTCTGCAGATCATATCGAGCTACAGCATCAAAATACTTGGTCTGGAATCTCTCTCTGAACATCGTCCAAGCAATAGGTGCTGCTAATCCAACGGCCTGAGCTGTCCACCAGCTGCGGGCAAGATCTAACAACTGCAGGCGCACAACTGCCACCTTCTCGTTCTCTGGAGTCCTGGCTGCTTCTAGAACCACCTCTGTGTCCTGAAGCCAAGCATCTGCGGCGATCGCATCTTCACTACCGTCGAAGAAGGGAGGGTTCAAGCGCTTGAAGCTATTGGCCGTGCTGTTACCCTGATGACCTCCTCTGGTCAAAGCATCCGTCACTACCTGTTGCAAGGCATCTCCACGACGATCTTGAGAAGCTATCAAGGTCCTGACGAGTCCTACTAATGTGCCATCATCAGGTTCTACAGGATGAACTGGCTGAACTGGGGGCTCTCCAATAGGCTCGACTCTGGAGGCTACTCCGGAATGCTGGACTTGATCTCCGGGTTGCTGCTGGTCCACGGGAGGTGCTCCGCCTTGCTGATCGGTAGGGCCACAAACAATGCCGCTGAAGAAGACGACATAGGAAACAATAAGGAAGGACCAGGACAGATCAACGATACAAGCACATGATCAGGACAAGAATCCAGGGATTCAGAAGATACGAGCATAGATCAAGGACGAGTACTGATTGAGACATCTATTCGATAAACCCTCACATATCTTGATTTATAAGACATGCATGGGCCACCACTTAAACCATGTCATGCCCCAGAACCAGAATACTGGAGAGCGGGGGCAGACATAGCCAGCTACGTATATTGAAATGGATTCCATCTCGCTATACGGTGACGGCTGTCTAGATACATGAGGGTTTATCTACAAGCCAGCAGTCTCTTAAGGTCATGAACAAGCCTATTGTCTCAATCATAAGCAATTAAGTAAAAGTTACAAGATGTATGATCATTAAATATACAATAATAAGGCGTCCCAAATATTACATATTCAGCTGATCATGAAGCTAGTCGTTACAAAATGTGAGGACTAGCAAGAGTTTAGTCATACATGATCAATCCTAGGATCTGTCAATCATGTTACAGCCCGTAGGCAGATAGTAAGTAAAGTGCAATCGAGCTAAACAGGTGCTCGTCGGCTAAACGCCTCGAAGAATATTTTTACAATAAAGTGGGAGATCAAAAATAAACCCACTCGTTGCCAGGGTTCCGTCTAGTGGCCACCATCTGGCTGGAAGGTCGGTAGATCCTCTGGAGCTGTTCCGAAATCTGGCCATACAAAACCAGCTGGGTCAGATCCCAGAAAGAGCAAGTGCCACAAAGGAAGCTTCACTTAAGAACTAAAACCAGCAATCAGCACAGATATAAATAAAGTAAGAACTAGAAATAAAGAAAATGCATCAGGATGATATACGACGAGATAACCATGGAACTATTCAGATAGCTAGGTTACAACCCGTAAACCAAACAAGGACCGGGGTTGTAACCCTTCGTCTGAACAGAACTTGGAATTCTCACCATTTATCAGTAAAATAAATACAGGCATTCAGGTCATATAGCAATCTGGAGCAGGATCAGGACAAGACTAGACTGGTTAAACTCCATCCAATCATTTCACGGCCAAACAAGAACTACGGCTTGATACTTTAACTAACTAGGGTTGTCACAAGCCTAATTACTAACAAGATGCAGTGAGATTATTCCACAGCCACAAGCCCTGCAGACCATCCAGGTTACCCAGGTCGAAATTAGGGGTTGAATTCAAGTGGGTACACCGTCCAGGAAATGCATGTACCCTTAAGTAGCTTGAAAGGTGCAACACATGACAGTGTGCTGGAAATGTGCCCTACTCGACGGCAGGCTACAGATCCCAGGCGCGCCCAGGTAACGGGATTGCCTGTAGCTGGGAAATCTCTTCATGACTACTGTATTAATCTAGTTATTAACCTTAGTCCATTTCAATAGGTACTCCTGACCGTGGTACTCAGGAGCTCCCTCCCTAGACATGATGCAAGACAGGACTGGATTATTTGTACAAGCACAATCGCCCACGGTGTCCAGATTAATTATACAGGTCATATCATGTCAGGTAGCCGTCGCAACAGCTTATCAGATATATCATGTCAGGTGTACTTGTCAGGAGTGCGCCACGATGGACCACTATCAGGTCATGCTAGTTCCTTGTCATACCATGTCATGTACAATAGTTATTCCAAACATAATAAAATCAAGTTCATGACAAAAGGCGTAAGGATATAAAATGGACGTAAAATATCTAATAAAATATCAATATTCAGGGATATAGAAGAGCCATGCGGCTAGGACATATGCGGCCAGGAATGATCACATGCGGCTGGAAGAGAACAGCCCATGCTGCTAAATGGATATGGGTTCATGCGGCTCGGAAAGGTCGGTCTCAAGGCAGTGCGGGCGTGCGGCGCATGCGGCTGCAGGAGCTTATGCTGTCAGGAAGGGTGAGACTCATGCAGCCCAATTAGGAGAGCGCACGCGGCCAGGGTCACTGGATTACATGCGGCCAAGATAAGGGGGCGCATGCGGCTGGAAGGGAGCAAGGGCGCATGCGGTCAGGAAACAAATCTCCATGCGGCCAGGAAATAAAGGATATACATGCGGCTGGGATAAATCGAACTCATGCGGCCCAGACTAAGAAGTCCCTGCGGCTGAATTGATATGGGGTCATACGGCTCGGGATGGGCGAAGTCCCATGCGGCTGGGTCAAGCAAGTCTCATGCGGCCAGCAGGAATGGCGCATGCGACTGCAGAGTTCAGAACTTATGCGGCTGGGAATTGAGCGAGTTATGTGGCTAAGTGAGTCCGACCCTCATGCGGCTCAAGAACTTCCAGTCATGCAGCTGGATAGAACACTTGCCGCATGAATATTCATGCGGTCAAGTCAAGCACTGTTCACCTTCTCCAAAATTTTAGAGAAGAAGAACACCATGAGAGCCAAGTCCTCAAGCTCCATAACTCCATCATCCGGAGCCTAAATCCGAACTTCTATAGGTCCAAAATGGGGTAGAACGAAATTCTCTACAACATGGAACCATTAAAACACAGAAATAACAAGATTAAGTAGATCAAAACCCAAGAAATCTGAAAATAATGCAAACTTAGATCCACAAGAATCTAGCCATAGAAATTAGAAAAGCCAAGTACTAAAGTGTTTTATAATATAGTAAAGAAGAGAATGGAGCAATAAAATCAGAGTTCCCCCATGAAGCAAGTAGCACTTGTCTAGACCTCTCTCTTCTCTCTCTGGTAGGTAGGGAAGTAAATGAGGAAGAAAAAGATTAATGAAGAGAGAGAATAGAGAGAATGGATTAATAAATACAATGGTGGTGGTAGGTAGGGGTTCACATTGGTTCATATTGAACCAAAGAAAACCGAGCCAAGCCGAACCAAGCCAAGAAATAACCAAGCCAAGATGCAAGCTAAACAAGGAATCATGCAATACAGAATAAAATACGTACACGTATTCCAGAAATACGTAATACGAACACAGGCATTACATGGGAGCACCATCGGAAGGAGGTGGGAAGTCAAGGTTCGGGAGGAGAATCTCTGCCGAAGCTGCAGGAGAGCTGGGCCTCCGATCCGGCCTAAGGGCCTCGGCGTAGGAGACGTCGGCCACGGAGCCGGGGAGGGACGAGGCAGGGGGCTGAACCAAAGGGGTAGCGCCAGACTGCGCAGACACGAAAGGAGCCCCGGAATGCGTAGGCCCGGGTTGCGGCGAAGAGCATGGGAGAGAAACCCTGAGGGGGGCCAAGAGGCTAGGAGGGGAAGCACCAAGGGGCATAGAAGAGCGGGAGGGAGAGACCCCGGGTGGCGCCAGCAGGCGTAGGGGAGGGAGGCCAAAAGGCGCCAAGGGGGGAGGAGGCCTCGGCGGGATGCGCCAACCGGACGCGGGGGGTGCACTCAGACTGCGCACGAGGTGGTCCTTGGCCTGGGGAGCACAAGGTGGGGGGCCCGCACTGGAAAGAGCGCCAATGCCAGGATTGCGCACATGAGAAGCACCAGCAGGGAGCCCTCATGACTGCGCACAGGAGACGCGCCTTCAGGGGGGCCCTCTGGACTGCGCACAGGAGGATCACTATCAGGGGGGCCCTCTGGACTGCGCACAAGAGAAGCGCCATCAGGGGGTGGGGGGCCCTCTGGACTACGCAAGAGATCCTGGACTGCGCCAAATATGAGCACAGGCCCCGAGGGGGGGCCAAGGACAGCTGGAGCCACGAGCTGCCCAGCACCCAAAGGGGTCTCGAGCTCCCCAGCGCCACGCACAGGTCCCGATGAGGGACAGTGGACAGCTGGAGCCTCAAGCAGACCAGCGTCCCAAGGGGCCACGAGCGCCCCGGCTCCCGAGGGCGGGAGGGGGTCAGAGTGAGCAACGAGCCCCGAGGCGGGGGCGGAGGGAAGGAGGGGGGCAGTCCCTCTGGGCGGAGGCTGCCGGATCCGCAGCCTGTGCGGGCGGCAGAGCTGCAGCCGGGGCGGGGGAGGAAAAGGGCAGCAGGAGCGGCGGACGAGGCCACGCGACTGCGATCAATCAGCCTAAGGTGATCACCGGTCCATCCTGGGCGCTGAGACGGAGGGGGAGGGGGAGGAGGGTGGGGGAGCACGGGCGGCGGGGCGACGCGAGGCTGGGGGGAGAAGAAGAAGGACGGGGATAGTCCCGAGCGCGCCTCAGAGGACGCCGACGAGCGCGGGTCGACGCTGAGATCTGGCATCCCTGCACAGCTGCCGCGGCTACAAGCCACAACGGAGGGAAAGATGGAGGAGGGCGAGACATGAAGGAGACGAGGAGAGCTGGCGGCGGCTATATCCGCTGGAGAGAGCCCCATTCCGACGGGAAGAAAGGGGATGGGGAGACCATGCCTGCGAAAGAAAAATTTGAGGTACTTAATATATATATATATATATATATATATATATATATATATATATATATATATATATATATATATTATTAAAAACCAAGCTTTGTGGATAACGCTACCATGCTGCCTCCGTTGGAGTGAGGGCTCGAACCCGGGCCCTCACCCACAAGTGTCAGCGGTCTTACCGGTGCGCCTCCGTATATATATATATATATATATATATATATATATATATATATATATATATATATATATATATATATATATATAAAATACATATATATATAATATATATATATATATATATATATATATATATATATATATATATATATATATATATATATGTATTTTATATATATATATATATATATATATATATATATATATATATATATATATATATATAATAATAATAATAATAATAATAATAATAATAATAATAATATATGTGTGTGTGTGTGTGTGTGTGTGTGTGTGTGTGTGTGCCAGAAATGATCATTTTTTAAGGATGTAGGCTTCGGCATTTTGCATCTTTGATATGGATATATGCTATGGAAGTTTATATATATATATATATATATATATATATATATATATATATATATATATATATATATATATATATATATATATATATATATATATGTGTGTGTGTGTGTGTGTGGAACCATCTATTTTATTAATAAAAACTTTTGTGTTACATTCTTCTCCTGCCTAATCAGTAGTCCCCATTCCACTAACATTATGTTCTACGTTATGCACTATCCCTATGGTCACTTGCTGGAGCCCGTGAACTGTTAGAATTTATTGTCTTTTCTTCTTTTGAAATATGCAAGAAAATAAAATTTAAAAGTCAGGTTACCGGCCTCCGGGGAAGTCGTGCACGTAGCACTGCCCTAAGAGTTAATCCGGGTCTATGTGCAGATTTGATCCGAATGATCCTAGAGGTAAAATTCCCGCTCTACCGGTGTCTTTTTGTTGCACAAAACGTAGAGAGAGAGAGTGACCTTTGACTTAACTCTATTCGGAGCAAGAACGAAGAAACAGCAGCGATTCGGACGAGAATTTAAGAGAGTTTTTTTTAGTGATTTTTTGTCTAGTTGAAAGGAAGAGAATAATCTTAATTTATAGGTTATTGGGTGCTCTTCCAACGGACAAAAATAAAAGAAAATTAATTCGGACGTTAAGGTCAGACGTTTATGAGGACCATTAAATTCGAACGTTACAAAGAAAATCAAATAAAAAAAACGTGGTACAAAGAACCTGGACAGGTTTAAATGTGTCCAACGTTACAGAATTAAAGGGTTGTAACTGTCAAAAAAATAAAAAGGACCAAAAAGATTTTAGGATCTCCGCTCGAACCCGAAGAGGAAATTGAATTGGCATTCGGCCCGCAGATGTGAAAACGTACCTACACCCATTACGCGCGCCGAATTGAACCGAACCGAGCTGGACCGGGCGACGGCGACGGCGTACTTGCGGCCTATAGGGCACCCACACAAGACTTCAATGAAGAAAATAAAAGAAAAGTAATATAAATACAATCCCTCCAAGTCCACAACCGATGTGGGACTAAAACTTTGAACTTGAGCTTTTGCTCAAAGTTGCACATACAACCAACATTCCCCCCCCCCCAAAGGTCAAGTTCGAAGGTAATAGAAAGAAAGAAAATAATAAAAGAATAAAAGAATTTTTGGGCAGTTGTATACTATGCATAAATGAGATGGACTACACCCTTGAATCTCACGTAGTGACTATTATCTTTATCTAAAGAACAGCTAGATGGACTATGCCTTGAATTAGTCTTCTTGAACCAGATTTAGAAAATATTACACATAGTACGCTAGAGGTACTTGGGTCTATTGGTTGGCACGTTTGGTTGGCCATATGCACTATTATATATTCATGAGAGTTTTATAGGATCGCTCTATTCAATAGTTGTGGCCTTCACGACCTTTCATATAGAAAATCCGCAAGGGTTGGTGATAGGAATCAATACTGTATATTATACTTAGACTTATTAAGAGTTAAAACTCACCTTAACCATATCACACATGAACACTGTCACTATAGGGATGGGGTATCCATGTACTCATGTACAGCCTCTTGGGCATTAATTTTTTACGATAATTTAATCTCAGGGTCAGTGTTCCATAATAGTCACCTAGTCCAGCTTGTTCCTCCCCATTGAACTGGTTTCTTGGGATCTCCAATCAGACTCAGTTAGGTTGCCACTATTGATGATCACTAAACTATAGGCTTGACCCCATCCCCCTCGATGATTCTAGGATCAATATCCTAGACAAACCCTTTGTCAAGTGGTCTGTAAGATTTTTTTCTGACATTTATATAGTCAAGAACCACATATTTGCCTAGTAGGCTCTTTATCAATTTGAAGCGCAGCTGCAGATGCATGTTCATCTTAGCATTCACAGAATCATGCTTTAGTAGTTGTATAACAGATTTATTATCATAGTTTATAGAAATTGTAGGTACATGATAAACAAAAACATGAATATGCATAATAAGATTTCTAAACTATTGGATTTCTGTACAAGTAGTGTCCAACACTATCATCTCAGAGTCCATTGTACTTCTAGCTATGATAGTTTGTTTACATGATCCCAGGAGATTGCAGCTCCTGGTAGGGTAAAAATATATCCAGTAGTGAATTTTACATCATGTGAATCAGTTACCTAATTTGCATATGAGAAACCTTCTTTGATATCAGGGTGTCTAGTATAATAAAGTTTATAATCTAGAGTACCCTTATGATATCTGAATACTCTGTCCAATGCAGTCCAATATGACTGGTTTGGATTACTAGTATATCTACTTAGTCTTCCAATAGAAATGCAATATCAGGTCTGGTCCTATTTGTTATATACATAAGGGACCCTATCATTTGTGAATATCTACGTTGTTATATACGTGATCCTTTATTCTTCTGGAGAACAACATTATTGTCATAAGGAGTAAGGGCATGTTTCTTGTCAAGATACTCAAACTTTTTTAGTATTTTTTCAATTGAATGTGCTAAGGATATATTGTAGCCCTCTTTGCATTTGGACACTTGCATTCCAAGGATCAAGTTTGCTTCACTTAGGTCTTTCATATCAAACTGGTTAGATAAATAATTCTTAGTATTATTTATCAATTCCAGTGAAGGTTCTAGAATAAGGATATCATCAATATACAAGCATAAGATGATACAACTTTTATTTATATTTTTAGAATACAAACATTTGTCATATTTATTTGGCACAAAACCAAATTCTAAAATGACTTTATCCGATTTGTCGTACCATTACTTGGAAGCTTCTTTTAGACCATAAAGAGATTTTATTAATCTATAGACCTTCTTTTCTTGACCTTTAGCAATAAAACCTTCAGGTTGCTCTATATATATTTCTTCCTCTAAATCTCCATTTAGAAATATTGTCTTTACATCCATTTGATTGATCAGTATATCATGAATGGAAGCTAAGACAAGGAGGGTTCTAATAGAAGTGATCCTAGCTACAGGAGAGTAGGTATTAATATAATCTAATCTTTTTTTCTAGCTAAAACATTTGGCTACTAGTCTAGCCTTGTATTTCTCTTTGGTATTATCGGCTCTAAGTTTTTTTTTTAAAGATTCATTTACAACCTATGGGTTTACTACCTAATGGTATGTCTGCTAAAAATAAAGTATTATTTTTCATAATAGAGTTATACTCATTATTGATAGCTTCTTTCCAAAAAGGGACATTAGGAGAAGATATGACTTCTTCTTAAGTTGAGGTATCACTCTCTATCAAAAATGTGAAAAAAATTCTCCTAAATTCATTTTAATTTTTTCTTTTTTACTCCTTCTAGGTTCTATATTTTGTTCTGGTTGAAAACTTGATAGTTTAACATGTGAACTCGTAGATGGAGTAAAAGAAGGGTTGGAGGAAGATGATGAAGTCCTATTCTTAAATGGAAATATATTCTCAAAGTAAATTACATCTCTAGTAGAGATCCACTAACTAGATTCCTCCTAACCGACGGCACATGAAGCACATCATGGAGAGGTACATTTTTTCTGATGTCATCTTCAGATCTATTCTTTATCTTCCTACAATCTGTGTCGTTGAGCCATCTCCTAGGGTCACGTCTCCTCCACCAGATTCCTGATAGTTTGAAAAACAGGAGCGATCAAATGAAACGTGAAGATTAGCTCCGAAATCTAACCACCAATCATCAGAATGGTAAGAGATATTGGCTACAAGTTGATAGCTTACAGACCTGAATGAGCTAGAAGATCCATTCAGAATCCTATTAGCCTCTGGCTTGCCTTTTCCTTTGAAGGAGGTCTTGATAGGTTCTTTCTTCTTATGGAAGCAGTTGAAGGCCGTATGATTTGTTTTACCACACACAAACAAAATCTTCTACGGTCCTAAGTCTGACCAAAGTTTTTAGGTTTCTGAGGATGTTGGTGATGAGAGTTTTGGTAGTGAGGGTTTTGGTGATGTAATTGAAAACTCTGCTTCTTTTTATGGAGTTTTTCTTAGATTTGAGATGGTGATTTAACTTGGATTTGCCATGATTTTCTACAATGTTTACCATAACTTTAGAATTAGACCTAGCTTTGGATTTCAACCTAAGCTCTTCTTCTCTTCTAAGTAGCTTTAGAGCTTGAGGGTATGTAATAGTTTCTTGTAGATGGAGGAGATCATTTGCCACATTAGACCAAGAATGAGAAAGTTTGTCTATCAAGTATCCTATTTTATGCTCAGTAGAAAGAATGTTCCCTTGGCTTGAACATGCCTAAGGTGTTATTGCAATTCATGAATTTGGTCATTGATAGGTTTATTATCTACCATGGCATATCTGTTGAATGTAGAGGAATTGAATCTTTCAATTCCAGCATCATCATAACCATATTATCTTTCAAAACATCCCACAGTTCTTCAGCACTTTTATATTCAAAAAATATGTCATAAAGAGACTCAGATATAGCGCTTGAGGTTCTGTGTAAACAGTGGTAGTCTATTTCCTGAGGAATCTTCGGTTTGGAGGAAGAGGAGGACTTGGTTACCCCTATGTCAGACTCAATTTCGTTAGAATCGTTTGTGATGGGTGTGGACCCATCAAGAGCAAAAATTAGACCTAAAGTGGTAAGCCAAAACATCATTTTTCTCTGCCACCTCTTGATGTAGGTGCCATTGAATTTTGAAGGTTTGGCAGTAAAGGTCCTTCCTTGACAGTCATGATTTCTAAAGGTCTGCAGAAATTATATTATTCAATAAGAATGAATATTATTATAGAATAATAGTTTGAATGATCTTGATAATCAACCCTTAAAAACTTTAGTCTTTTCAAGTTTTGATAAGATTGGGTTAGCTGTAGGAGCCGATCCAGCAAGCGAAAGTTCACTAGGAACACTTAAGTACCCGTCACTTAGACAATTTGCGTCCTATTGACAGAAGGGCCCTTTCGGCTTGTTCCCAAACAAATCTCTACTCTTAAAACTTAAGAATTAAATTTTTTTGCAAAATCAATAACTATTTTCTTTTTCCTAAATTTAAATAATTTAATAATCCAAGACTAGTGACGTCACAAAGTTTATTCAATAATGTTTATGAAAATGATCAATTTTTAAAATAAAAAAAGATTAAAGCAATGACACTAAAGTATTTGTCCTACGAAGTAACATATATTATTTAACAAGTGACAATCAATCAGTTACTAGTACGACAAGTATTAAACAATTTCTTTAATAATAGCTAACCAAGATTTGCTAAATAATAATTTAACAATGCTACTTATATGAGGAGAGCTATATAAGAATATTGTCTAACAATAATATACGAAATTTAGTAAGAAATAATACTCGTTAACAGTGGAATACATTTAAATGAGACAATTGTTAAATGAATAACAGTAGCATTTGCTCAATGAAAACAGTAGCAATTTTTTGTTAAATAAGGCTACTTATAATTTTGTTAACAGTAAATGTAGACAATAAATGGTAAAAAGATTGTACACTAAATGGGAAAAAAAGAGTAGACATCACGTTAACCTTAGCTTTTCGAAATGGTAAAAGTTGTTAAGAAATGTAAAAAGCCGTTAACAAATGAAACTGTTAACAGTAGTGCAATATTTTTAACAATTATAGCATAGAAAGTCGTTAAAAAATTGTTAGAGACAAAGATTAACTCTTAGGACAGTGCTACGTGCGCGACTTCTCTGGAGGCCGATAACCCGACTTTCAAATTTTACTTTCTTGCAGATTTCAAAAGAAGAAAAAGACAATAATTCTAACACCCTACTGTCCCGCTCCTTCCATATATGCCAGACAGCGGAGGTCAGCCTACCACAAGCTTCTCGAAACCATGCTGCCTTTGTGATCTCGAATCTTCTGGATTGCTCCTTCTATGTTGTCGCTTGTTCCAGCTGTCAAACCCATCTTGGTCAGTTGTGGATGCCAAATATCCCTGGATCAAATGAAAAACAAGTGATCCATGGATTCCGTGTCCCACTGATATATATATATATATATATATATATATATATATATATATATATATATATATATATATATATATATATTCTACTATATAATAGGAAAACTTAGATGGTGAAACTTTTGAATTCCGAAAATACCCTTACATACTTATACTAATTAAAAATAGTTCATTAATTTTAATAAGGATAACTTAGTAATTAGGAAGACTACCCTTTGGTCTTCCTAAAGAGTCTTCCTAAACTAATTAAGAATATTAAAATACGTGCAAGGCACGTGCACATATGCTAGTATATATAATAGAAAAATTTAGTGGTGAAACTTTTGAATTCCCAAAATACCCTTGAGTATTTTATAAACAAGATGTTATTAAGTCAACTTGCATGTCATTATATTTAAAAGTCAAATAAATTTGCATGCTATGAAGTCTCATCTTTCCATACAACTTTTCATGTGTTCCAATGTTCCAATGGTAATAAATTTTTTGTACTTACCATTTTTCAAATGTTATTATTTTGAATAGAAAATTTAAAAAAAGAATAAAATTCGTGCTTCGAATTCCTTGGCATTGTAAAAAGAAAACACACACACATGAATAGTCACCTGGGAAAGACGGAAAGATGGTAGCTGACCTTATGATATTCTAATTGAAATACGTACAAAGCACGTACATGTAGACTAGTAAATATATATATATATATATATATATATATATATATATATATATATATATATATATATATATATTTTATATATATATATATATATATATATATATATATATATATATATAAAATATATATATATATATTATATATATATAAATATATATATATATATATATATATATATATATATATATATATATTTTATATATATATATATATATATATATATATATATATATATATATATATATATATATATATAAATATTATATATATATATGGAAAATTCTACAATAAAATATATAATATATATATATATATATTATATGAAAAATTCTACAATACATCCACCCTTTTGGGATGTACCGATACATCCAAAATATGGACCGTTGGATGTTCATCCAACGGTCCAGATTAAATTCAGATTAAATAATGCAGGATACATCATTTAATGCTGCTTTAGACCTTTGAACTGTTGGTAACTTGCTTTAGCAGGTCATTCTTCACTTTAATTTTTTCAATGAACACCCTAAATTAATTCATATTTACTCTCTCAAAAGTCCATCCAATTTAATCTGAACCTTAATTTTTTTGGTTACAGGCCATGGTAGTGGTGGTGGTGGTGGTGGTGGTGGAAAGAGAAACGGAGATGAAGAAGGAAATAAGAATCGGTTCGGATCGCGTCGAACGTCGTCGAGCCCTCCTAGAACAACGAGGAGTACCAGCTGCGCCGAGAAGAATCAGTCCGCTTCGCGTCGGACGTCGTCGAGACCTCCTCGAACAAGAAGAAGTACCAGCAGCGCTGCTCTAATTTTACTGCCCATGTCATTGTCAGAAATTTTATTTTTTATTTAACAATTTAATATTTTGTTAATAAAACTACATGTCATGGTGGTGGTGGTGAACTGAGGAAACCTGCTTCTGAGGTCGGGCGGATTATTTTTTTTACTTTTCTAATCATAATATTTTTGAAGAGAATATTTTTTTGGACGGAGAATGGCCATTCTCTTTGCTTTTAACACAGAGAATGGCCATTCTCTTTGCTTTTAATACGGCGAATGGACGGAGAATGGTACATTTAGGACGGAGAATGGTATATTTAGGACGAAGAATGGACGGTGAATACGGCGAATGGCCATTCTCTTTGCTTTTAATACGGCGAATGGACGGTAAATACGACGAATGGACGGAGAATGTCCATTCTCTTTGCTTTTAACACAGAGAATGGCCATTCTCTTTGCTTTTAATACAGCGAATGGACGGAGAATGGTACATTTAGGACGGAGAATGATACATTTAGGATGGAGAATAGACGGAGAATACGGCGAATGGCCATTCTTTTTGCTTTTAATACGGCGAATGGACGGTGAATACGGCGAATAGACGGATTATGGCCATTCTCTTTGCTTTTAACATAAAGAATGACCATTCTCTTTGCTTTTAATACGGCAAATGGACGAAGAATAGTACATTTAGGACAGAGAATGGTACATTTAGGACGGAGAATGGTACATTTAGGAAGCCGACAAAAGCTCGTTCTCTCAAATCTCTTCTTTGTGTAAATTAAATCCAAGGAGGACACAATCCCTAATTTTAGTTTTTGCTTAGCAGAGTCTACTTAGTTGTTGTAAAATTGTGGTGTTGCTTCTGTGGCACTTTCATCTTTAATCTCATGTTTTCTATGAATTTGTGTTATGTTTGATTTTGATTTAGTAAACTTTTCGTAATTAGTTTTTTGTTTCATCTAACAATTTAATATTTTTGTTATAAAGCTACAGGCCATGGTGGTGGTGGTGGAAGGAGAAACGGAGATGAAGAAGGAAAGAAGAAGAAGTTCTGGTTCGCGGCTGACTTCGTCGAGTTCTTCAATCATGCGGAATTAAACCTCTTATAGAGTTTCTTAATTGAAGTTGATCATGATAACCTTTTATATTTTTCAAATGGCTAGTAGAATCTTCCTCGAGCCCTCCTCAATCAAACGGCTAGTAGATTCTTCCTCGAGCCCTCCTCAATCAAACGGCTAGTAGATTGTTTGCTAGTCTCGAAATTTATTTGTCTTTCCATCTTTCTCACTTTTTGTACTTCTCTCTTGCTATATATACAATAGTTTTCTTGTTTCATAGTACTATTATTCATTCTGAAATACATAGAATAGTTTTATGAAATACAATAGTTTTTTTGTTCTCAAGATGTCTACTCGTGTGGTGGGAAATGTAGAAGACGTAGAAGATTGGTTGCCAGCTCCAAATGAAACCTTCATTCCGCGTATATTGCGCAAGATTGAAGAACATCTGTCGACGATTTCAGCTGATGTTGTAAAGATCAATTCTAAGCTTTGTTCATTAGAAATTGAACAAATGAATTTATCTCGGCATTTTGAGAAGATTGAAGAATCTTCAGCTTTGAAGAAGGCATCTTCATATGGAGCATTTAATAATGTGAAGGTGGTTTCCGTTGAATCTTCTTCCGATGAGGAGGACGTGGAGCTACAGTCTCGTAGTAAAGCATTGGACTGAATGCTCGCATTGTCCCTACAGAAGAAACTGACTTTAGCAGTTCTTCTAAAAGAATGTGTGGAAATATATTTTTGCCGATGATAGACCTAACTTTAGCAATTCTTCTAAAAGAATGTGTGGAAATATACACATTATTAAATGCTCGCATTGTCCCTCCACGGTAGTCTAGAAGAAACGACTATATTTTTGCCGATGATAGACCTGACGAGTAAGTAATATGATTTTTGATTTAATTCCAGCAGTTTTTTTCTCCTAATTTATTCGTTTCTTTTCTTAGAGAAATAATATCATCTTGCAACAAAACCTATGTGTCTCGGTTTGAGATGAAGACCTTAGCTCCTTTAACAAAAATTAGCAATGGGGTATGTATAAAGAGTATATTTCTTCTTAGATGCCATCTATGTTTACTTCGATTCCATCGCTTACATTTTAATGATTTATTCAGATTGTAGGCATTGTCTCTGCTCTTCTCACCGTGGAGGAACGGAAAAGAACCTCCAATAAAGCTAATGTATAGTTTTTACCAATAAAGATATCGGTGAGTGAGCATTTTATTCTTCAATGCATATGCATTAACAATTTTCTCGTTTGTTTGTCCTTCGTAATGTATTAGTTGATGTGTATGTAGAAAGAAACGTTACCTCCATCCGACAAAAAGCTTCATCAAATATGGAAGAAGTACAAATATTTTTAGGATTACATGGGATCTTTAAGCACTTGTAACGAGGTATTAATGTATTTCTGTTTAAATATTAATCCTAATTTTTTGAAAATTTACTAATTTGTTTTACCTAATTAATCCTGATTCAGATATACATACCCATTTGTTTGGACGGACACTATACTCTTGTAACAGTTCTGGTTAAAAAAGGACTGTTGAAATTTGGGACTCACTTGCATCTAAATATGATCCGATTCAAAACCAAACAGTCATAAAAGAAATAGTAAGCTCATATTCATCAATTTTTATGAATTGGGTACAAGATACGCGGTATACTAATACATATTGTATTCTGGTAATTGTAGCTTTCAAATTTGGATCTCTTTCTCGAAGAAGAGATTTTGAAGTTGAGAGATGCTAGGTTCAGCTTTTTTACTTTTGCAATAAAATGCCCTTCTTATGTTCCCCGCCAAGGCAATTCTGTTGATTGTGGGATTTTTGTAATTGCATTCATGAAACACCGATGTAGTCTAAACTACCGTTCTCGCAATGTAAGTCTGAAAATATGTCGTCAAAAACTTACACTTTTTAGAGCAATATTTTTGATGTTATATTTGTTATATGCAGTTTGTTGCGGGAATGAAAAGATGCAAAGCTGTTGAATGGATTACAACTTCAGAGCACAATGAAGAGCTAAAGAAGTCCAATCTGAAATGATTGCATATGGAAGACGATGATTTTTTTCTTCTTCTTTATATCTAATGTACGGAAATCCCTAATATATTATGTTCATTTGTTTTGTTGAGTTGTAATGACATTTTTGCCAAACGGCTTCGATTCTTTTTGATTAAGCAGAATCATTTTTGCCCTTCAAATTAATATAATTAAGCAGAAAGGAGTCTTTTTCCCTTCCATCGAATGACATTTTTGCCCTTCTAATTAATTCAAAACACCCCCGAACCTTTTTATTACAAAAAAAAAAGAAAACCGTTTCGATTCTTCCTCTTCTTCCATACTCCACTCTGTACTCAAACCTAAATCATTCTCCTCCAAAATCTTTAAACCTTCCTCCCATTCGCAATCTTCACACCATGTCGGCATCAGCGGCAGAATCATCACCGACAGCATCACTAATTAGAGAAGATGTACCAGTTACAGAAAATCCAAAAGCGATAGACGGAGAACAACCGAAACCCTATTCTAAAAAAGTTCAGCAAAAGAAAAAGGAAAAATTTGCTAAACAAAAAGAAGTGCAAGAAGAAGTGCAAACAGAAGGTATAACTTTAATTTTATGTTCGCAAATTCTGTATATATTACAAGGAAAATGACATTCTCCGTCATAAAACGCATTTGAATGTTAAATTCTATTCGCCGTTTAATTTGGAACGGAGAATGGAATTCTCCGTCTAACTTGAAACGGAGAATAACATTCCCAGTGTTAAAACACATTAGAATGTTCATTCTCCGTTTTATTTTAAACGGAGAATGACACTCTCCGTGTCATTTGAAACCGAGAATGACATTCTCCGTGTTAGTTTACACGGAGAATGTTGTTCCCAATGTTAAAACCCATAAGAATGGCCATTGTCCGACCTAATTTTTTATTTTTATTTTGTTTTGTAGAAAAAAAATCTGTCAGGAATAAGGATTCAAGACTTTTCTGTTCTACCTTCAAGCCAATGCTAAATCTTATGGAGGAGGTCAATCAAGATGTTGGCCGTTTACCTGAGCCAGTTATTGGTTCCTTGAAGAATACTGGTTTCTGGAATTTTGTTAAGATTTTCTACCAAAACAGAGTCCACATCTCCGAAGTGGCCAAGGTAATGGAAGGGCTTGAGAATTTAATTGCAAGTTACACAGAAGAAGAAGATGGCGTCGGGTTCTTTGAAGTGAGCACCACTGTTAAAATCACGCCAAGCGTCGACGATATGGCAGTCATATTCGGTCTACCGCTGAATGACGAAAGAGATAATGATGTTTCTTACAGAAGATTGATAAAGGAAAAACAACAGCAGCCCACACCACCAGCATCATTGAGCCTGTGTAGAGATCACTTCACAAGATTGCTGGCTAATACTAAGGGCAAACACTCAGAAGTCACGAATAAGGAAGTGAGAGACAAGTTCTTTGAATTGTTACGACGGCTTCATGGTGGAGATAACGCTATTAATCCAGATAATTTGGCCAAGCTAATAATCTTCCATTTGTGCCAAACAGTATTCTTCACAAAGTCTGGCGGTTCAAATTTGTCGTATAGGTTCTTGGCCTTGGTAGACAATGTGGACGTCATCAACAGTATATGCTGGCAAAGGTTATTCCTGACATATGTAATGGATAACATAAAAGGAGTAGAAGAAAAACTGAACAGGGGGATTACTCAATGGCTTTCCACAAATTGGAAGGTTGCACAATATACTTCCTCTATTGGTTTGCAGAACATAGTAAATTTGTGGAAAGGATGTTTGCCCCAATTCCTGATTACCCAAGATTTTTCGTGTGGAATGGGTACGAAATCTCAAACTTCCTCAAGGCCGAATATCACAACAAAATGAGATCGAAATGATATTGGAAGATCTGGTTATACATGTTGGGGAAGAAGAAGGGCAAAAAAAAGATGAGCCACCTATAGAAGAAGTTGAAAAAGAGGGAGAGGAAGAACACCAAAAGTAGGTAGGAATAATTTTGATGAACAACGGATACCACAGCATCATGAAATGGGCACTGTGATGGACGACTCAGCAAAGGAATTGGAGGATTTGAGAAGACATCATTCTGATATTCTTGCGCAGAATGAAGAACTCAAAGAAAAGTTAAAAAAGATAGAGGCACAAGGAGCGCAGTTATGTCCAGCCAACCTTGAGAATGCCATACTCAAAGAAAAGCTGAAAGAGCTCAAGACAGAAGAAGTGCAACAACGTGCAGTCAACGTTGTGATGGAGGGCTCTGTGCATGAACTGGAGGATTTGAGAAGACATCATTCTAATATTCTTGCGCAGAATGAAGAACTCAAATAAAAGTTAAAAGAGATGGAGGCACAAGGAGCGCAGTTACGTGCAGCCAACCTTGAGAATGCCATACTCAAAGAAAAGCTGAAAGAGCTTGAGGCAGAAGAAGCGCAACAACGTGCAGTCAACGTTGTGATGGAGGGCTCTATGCATGAACTGGAGGATTTGAGAAAACAGAATTATGTTCTTATTGCAGAGGTACATGCACAAGGTAAAATCTTTTATATTTCAAATTTCTATTCTCCGTATTATATTACACGGAGAATGTCATTCGATTCACATCATACATTCCATTGTTGTTTGTTTTATTTTAGAGCGAACAACCCAGCAACTCAGAGAAACAAATAAAAGGCTCGTTGAGGAAAAAATGAAGCTTCAAAATAAAGTTGAATCATTCAATATTGAAGCCACTGAAAAGGATTCGAAAATTGTTAATCTCGAAGCCATGGTTGTAGCATTGCAGCGTCAGGAGATTGAAGCAGCTGCTAAACTTGCTGCTCCAAAAGAAGCTAAAAGAAGAGGAGGATCGGGGGGAAAGAGGTTCAGAAAACCATCAGCGCCATTAGGCGTTGAAGATGTTACTCCCTTGGAAAAGAATACAGTTGGAGAGGCTAATAAAAAGCGAAAGATTAATGCCGCTCCGAAATCCCGAGGAGACGCCAAAATGGCTGAATTAAAGAAGATGTCATACTAAGGGATTGCGATGAACTCTTACTTTGGAAAGATGTGGATGAAGAGTTGAAGAAGTAATACATCGACATCGTAATTCCCAAAAGAAGTGTCCAAAGTATGTATCAAAATCATTTTTTTCTTTTGTTTTTTCTAGAATTTTTTCACAATTATATAATGAGAATCTATCTTTATTAATTTAATCTAAACTAAATTTATGTGCAGTGATATTGTATACTCATTTTTGCCGGAAGAGGGTGAAAATGGAGTCACAGTCGAGCTGTCGGCAATGAAGACATGGAGGCTGGCATACTGAACCTAATAATAAGGAAGCTGAGAGAAATTCAAGGCATTAAAAGAAGGTGTCCCCCGTCTAGTTCAAAGGACGTGCCATTGATCCAGAAGCAAAAGCCGACGCCCCAATCATATAAGTGGTCTGCATTCATGATGGCCCACACATTGGTAAGAATTCGAACAGAAAAATCCATATTCATGTGTACACCGATGAAAAATGACAGAAAAAATTACTCATGAGTTTTGTTTTTGGGAAACAGACCATCGTTGAACGTGTCAATGAACCAGAAGCAAAAGCCGGCGCCCTTCAAGACATCCAAACAGATGTAGTAGACTTCGTCATGGGTTTGGAGGACGACATAGAGTTGCTATTCATCCCACTCTTTAATTCATCCATGAAATACTATACTCTGCTCACATTCAACTTTATCTCCTACGACTGGACACACTACAACTCCTTAAGGCAAAATACGTACGAAAAGTGCACGATGGATGCAGAATTAATGAAGAACACCTTAGAGCCTATCGTCAGGAGAAAAGTTGATAGGACGAGGGAGAGATGCCCGACGAAGATGGAGTATGAGAGCAAAGTGCTGAATTGTTCTCCAAATTGTCCACAACAACGGGCACCCAACTGCCTCTTGTACACGGCGTATTATATGAATATGTTGACGACTACTCCCTTCGAAATACCGGGAGGAAATGACGATGAAACTCACCAGAAGATTACAATGATGAGGTTGTTATGGGCTAAGAAGTTGCTTAAAAGCAAATATGTAACACGAACCAAGCAATGACATTGTAAAACAACAATATAATTATGTAATTGGGCAAGGAACTTCTGTCTTTTATAAGCTCTGCTTTTATAATAAAAACATTTTTGAATTACATTTACATTGTCAAAACCACAAAAAGTTTGAGGATTCTATTCTCCGTTATCTTGAAACAGAGAATAACTTTCCCGTTTAAATTAAATCGTTTGAGGATTCTATTCACCGTTTATTTCGAAATGGATAATAACATTCTCCGTCTGTCTTGAAACGAAGAATAACATTACAGTGGTAAAACACATTAAAATGTTCATTCTCCGTTTTTTTAAACGGAGAATGACGTTCTCCGTGTCTTTTGAAACGGAAAATGTTATTCTCCGTTTAGTTTGAAAAGGAGAATGAAGATGAGCTTGATGAGAATATGACGAGGTTGGTATGGGCTAAGATGACTACAATGATGAGGTTGGTATGGGCTATGAATTTGCTTTCAAGAGAACTTCTGTCTTTTATAATGTCTGCTCTGCAATGTCTTTTATAATAAAATTATTTTTGAGTTACATTTACATTGTGAAAACCATGAAAAGTTTGACTTTTATTTACATATGAAAGTCTGAACTACTATATAAAATTCTACTATCAAGAAAAAAGTTGAATGTGAGCTGCGTGCGGGCATCGCAGAGCAATGGAACTCCTTGAGGCAAAGGAATTCCTTGAGGCAAATCACTTCATCATACATCGTCAGAGCAATGGAACTCTCTAAACAAAGGAACTCTGTGCATAGTCAGAGCAATGGAACCCCATGAACAAAGAAACTTCGTGCATAGTCAGAGCGAATCAAAATGCGAGCGCTTCGACAGAGTGCGGGTTGGCAATCAACCCAAACCCTGCGGCTCTTCCAGTAACCAACAGGAAAGAGTCTTGCCAAGGTGGGGGATCGGTAGAGTGCATCTCCAGGATGAAGAAGAATGCCTTTGCAAGGTGCTCTGCCTCAAGGAATTCCTTTGCAAGGTCCTTTGCTCTCAAGAAATTCCTTTGCTTCTGTTCCTATGCCTCAATGAGTTCATCTTGCTCTTGCTCTGACGATGCACGATGAAGTGATTTGCCTCAAGGAGTCATCCAAAGGTTCCTATGCTCTGACGAAACACGATGAAGTGATTTGCCTCAAGGAATTCCTTTGCCTCAAGGAGTTCCATTGCTCTGACGATGCACAATAAAGTGAATTTAGTTCATTGTGCATCGTTAGAGCAAATGAACGCTTTGAGGCAAAGGAATTTCTTGAGCCAAATCACTTTATCGTACATCATCAGAGCATAGAAACCGTTGGATGACACCTTGAGGCAAATTACTTCATCGTGCATCGTCCGAACAAAGGAACTCACTGAGGCAAAGGAATTCCTTGAGGCAGAGCACCGTGTAAAGGCTTCCTTCTCCATCCTAGAGATGCACTCTACCGATCCCCCACCTTGGCAAGACTCTTTCCTTGAGGCAAAGGACCTGCAAAGGAATTCACTTCATATTGCATTCTTCCGAGCAATGGAACGCCCTGAGGAAAAGGAATTCCTTGAGGCAAATCACTTCGCCATGCATCGTCGGACCAATGGAACACGTCGAACAAAGGAACTCATTGCGGCAAAGGAACACCGTGCATAGTCCGAGCGAATCAACATGCGGGCGCTTCGACAGAGCATGGAACGATAATAAATCCAAACCCAGGCACATCTCAGTCTTCTGAAGGACTTCACCACCGTGCATCGTCGGACCAATGGAACATGTCGAATAAAGGAACTCCTTGCGGCAAAGGAATACCGTGCATAGTCCGAGCGAATCAACGTACGGGCGCTTCGACAGAGCGTGGGTTGGCAATAAATCCAAACCCAGGCACATCTCAGTCTTCTGAAGGACTTCACCACTAAATCTTCTTCGAACGAGGCGATCGACAACCAAGAGGAAAGCGTCTTGCCAAGGCGGGGGATCGGTAGAGTCCATCTCCACAAGAAAAGCTAAGTGAGACGAGAACAAACTCTTCCTACACTACTGCCATTTATAGGCATAGAACAACTCGGACTCATGCGCCAAGTGGCAGCCACTTCAAATTCAATTCAATTAATTTCCATCAATACCAATGCATCAGCCCCTTTTCAAGTAAAGCTAAGTAAGACTAGAACAAACTCTCCCAACTACTGCTATTTATATGCCATTAATACCAATGAATCTGCACCTTCAAATTTTGCCAACTTTGATGAGGGTTTCAATGAGAGAAAGTTTGATACAGTAGGGGTATCAAAGGTTTGATACCCCCTATATATGACATGTGTGCCATATCAAAATTTATGTATATATAAATATGTTTATACGTTTTACAAAATAGGAGGGGCCCACATGTCATACATAGGGGGTATCAAAACTTTGATATCCCCTAATGTATTAAAGTTTTTTTCCTCAATTTTTCTTAACTTTTAAATGAGAGAAACTTTGATACAATAGGGGGTATCAAAGTTTGATACCCCCTATGTATGACATGTGGGCCCTCTCAAAATTTATGTATATATATATATATGTGTACACATTTTATAAAGCAGGAAGGGCCCACATGTCATACATAGGGGGTATCAAAACTTTGATACCCCCTACTGTATCAAAGTTTTTCCTTTTTTTTAAATGAGAGAAACTTTGATACAGTAGGGGGGTATCAAAGTTTTGATACCCCCTATGTATGACTTGTGGGCCCTCTCAAAATTTATGTGTATATATATATATGTACACATTTTATAAAGCAGGAAGGGCCCACATGTCATACATAGGGGGTATCAAAATTTTGATACCCCCTACTGTATCAAAGTTTTTTCCTTTATTTAAATGAGAGAAACTTTGATACAGTAGGGGGTATCAAAGTTTTGATACCCCCTATGTATGACAAAATAACTTACAAAAAAATTATAAATAAAATAAAATTTTGTTATAGCATTGTAACCACGACACCATAATAGCATTCTCCGTGTTTTATTAAAGGAGAATAGCATTCTCCGTTTTGAATTACACGGAGAATAGCATTCCTAGTGTTAAAAACACATTAGAATGTTCATTCTCCGTTTTAAATTGAAACGGAGAATGATATTCTCCGTTTCAATTGTAACGGAGAATTATATTCTCTATTTTGAACTGCACGGAGAATGTTGTTCCCAGTATTAAAACGATTGAGGATTCTATTCGCCATTTAATTTGAAACGGAGAACGGCATTCTCCGTTTAATTTGAAACGGAGAATAAGATTCCCAGTGTTAAAAATACATTAGAATGTCCATTCTCTGTTTTAATTTGAAACGGAGAATGATATTCACCGTGTCATTTGAAACGGAGAATGATATTCTTCGTTTTGAACTGCACGGAGAACATATTTTCTCCATTTTTGATATTCTCCATTTTGAACTTGGAATTTGATATTCTCCATTTTTATCTAATTGTCTTCTCAAACTTTTGGATTGGAGAACATATTTTTATCTAATTGTCTCGTGTGAATGACATCTAGCCACATAAGAAAGACATTGTCTTAAGTCAACGACGTTTCATTTTATTCCATTTGCTCTTTGTAGCTATTTCGATTTTGTACTTCACAATTACGAAAATCGTGACACGATTTTTTACAAACTCTATAAATTCTAGGCTTCGGGATAGGCTGACTTTCTGTAGGCTAGCTTGATTTTCCTTGAGAAGGCCTTCCTTTTGTTGCTACCGGATTTGGCTCTTTTAAAGCTTCATGCACTCCATGAACTGCATCAGCTACCATTTGTTCTTCTTCACCAATATCGTTCACCATTTCTTTCAACTCTATCAGAACAGACGACATCAACTCCATTCCCCTCTCTTAAATTTTGCTTAATTTTTTACAATAGTATGTAAACAGATTAACTTGTTCATTAATACCACCATACCTTCTGCTCTCAATACTGTCTGGGTGGATGAATCTTCTTTCTAAGCCAGGTCCGGAGAGATAACTCTCTTTGCAATTCTTGAGCCAACGAGATTTTATCAAGTTCTTTGGAATATCTCCAATTTGCAATCTCTTCATTGCTGAAAAAATATGCCTACAAGGAATCCCCTTGGTCTCCATCCAATAGCATTTACAATTTATGATGTTGTCGGCTGGATCAAATATAACCTTCCGGTTGACACTGTTTGGCGACATATACTTTTGGACAGTGCAAACTTCTGCCTCTCTTATGATGTGATGATGGAGAATAGTATATGCATCAGAACGTGTGGTTTTCTTCCTTACCTCTATAAACACCATTTTAGTGTAAATTACGGCAAATTTAACTTCTATTACGGCTATGCTAGTTTAATTCACAACTGGTGTTGAGAGTTTATCAGTGACATGCTTACTCATCTGGCCGTAACGTATGGCCGCCAAACCGTAGTCACAATTTTGAAGGACCTTCCATAGTGGCAGTTTCTCATTCAAAAACCTTTTCAGAAATGCGTTCATAGATTCACATCTATTTGTTGCAGTAGAACCGCCAAAATAATTTTCACGTAGGAATGTGTCCGCCCATCGCTCCCTCATTCTGTACAATGCAGTGGTCCACTCATCGTTCTCTACATTATAATCTGTTAGCAACTGCTGCCAACGGTTTTCAAATTCTTCGACTGAATAGTACCTGTTTAGAAAATATGGACAGTAACTAATGTTGTGATATTGTAACAACAACATACTTCAAAGTAAAGTAGCAAGTGTGCGATGTACCTTTTAATCAGAAGACTCAGTTTATTGTGAAAACCCTCTCGGTGTACATATTTGGTAGCATTGTTTAGGATATGCCATGAGCACGTTCGATGAACTGCGCTGGGCATTAAATTCTCAATTGCTTTATTCATGGATCTGCAACCATCCGTGAGAACTGTCACTGGTAATTTGCCATTCATATACTCTAGAAATTTTTCTAGAACCCAAGAATATGTCTCTGCAGTCTCATTATGGATCATTGCAAACCCAAACACACAAGTCATCGTATGATTGTTTGTACCTACTAGAACCACCAACGACATTTGACTTCTATTTATTTTATATGTAGAATCGAATGCTAGTGAATCTCTAAATAATTCGTAATCGAATTGACATGCACCGTCAGTCCAAAAGAGATGGGTCAATCTGGAATCTTCATCTACCTTGTACGTGTAGAAGAAATCTGGGTCACTGTCCTCCTTAGATTGAAAAAATATAAGTGTTGTCGTAGTATCAACATCGTCTAGTGCTCTACTATCTTGAGCTAGAGCGTTGTATAAATCCTTTCTCGTCCATCCAACCTTATCCCAGCCACCTTTCTTCTGGACAATTAAATTTTATATTTGTCCAGTCCCCATCCCTGATTGCTTCATAAGCTTAATTTCTTCCAACTCTGCGGGTGATATCGTACGATGGGATCTCAAAAAAACTGTTTCATAATCATTCGCCAGGATATGGTTGTGATGTATATAAAAATTTTTGACGAACCATATTTTTGTTTTATCGGTGTACCCAATACGAAAAATTGCTTAACAACCACTTCTGCTTTCACTTCTTGGCTCACGAACCCTGTTAGGAGCTTCCTTGTATTTCTTGTGTCTGAATCTCGCATTCGAACAACACCAACTACGGACCATCACCATCCCAGATTTGTTTTTCTTTACCTCGTTCTTTCTAATACTGAAACCATATGCTTTTGAATATATCCGTTAGAATGTCTCTGCTTCTTCAATAGAGTTGAACTGTAGGCCAACAATATCTTCTTCTAAGAGATATTTTGGATCTTTGTTAATGTTGGCAGACTGTAATATTTTTAAATCATCGCTGCATCGAAATCCAATGGAGATTCACCGTCGTCCCTAAGAACAGAATAAAACAAAATAAACATGAGAAATAAATATAAAAATATAATGCATTTCTTAAATCTATTAGAAAGGGTGATGCGAAATAATATTTTGTTGTTTGTATTGATATCGTCGTCATCGTTATGATGCATTCTTCAATTGTTTTCTTCATCTTGTTCTTACTATCTCCTAAGTTAACATCTTCCAAACTTTGCTCATCATCCAAATCATCTGACAGTCCTTTTGAAAGGAAGCTTTCTTCATCGACTAAATCTTCCACACGACGATCACTTTCTCCATGTGACGTCGATATTGAAGAAAATAGAGTGTGTTAGAAACCAGCAGAAGAAACGAAGGACAAAAAATAATACAAGAAAAAAGAGTAATGTTATATTCGTACCTCCAAATTGTCCCTCTAATATATAGCCCTCACACATGTTAAATAATAGTGTGTGTCATCTGACATGACTGATGACATGGAAAATTTTAATCCAAAAAATTAACTACCCATTTTTTCCATAATAATTTAACGTTAATATCAATGTTAATTTAATGTTAATATTAATTTATGTTAATATTAATGTTAATGTTAATGTTAATATTAATATTATTGTTAATGTTAACGATAATATTAATATTAATGTTATGTTAATGTTAACAATAACTTTAATGTTAATTTTTATTTTTAGTTTTATTTTAAAAAAAATTTGCCACGTCAGCTGCCAGATCAACATATTACGTCAGCTGCCACGTGAGGATGGACAGTTTGAAAGTGCAATTTGGAGGTACAAAAAGCATTATTCAGGAAGAAACAACTTCTAGCAAGGCAATAACACAACCTTTTCGTCTTCCTTGTAACTCCGCCACGTGGCCCTCATTTGATGGCTCATGAAAAATCTTGAGTGATTCTAGGAGCAAGCATAATTTTAAGGAAACAACTTCCAACAATACAACTTTCTCGTCTTCTGGGTACATGTATTATTAAATTGTGTAGCTAATAACGCATGATGAAGCATGCAACAACATTCTCCACGTGGCCCTCTTCTGTAGGATAACGCATGCAGCAACATTTAATGCTACGAAACCCTATTGTCTTGTTATGTGTTGTGTATCCTATGTGGCATGAGGCAGAAGACAATATCTTGCATAGGCGGCTATATTCACAAATGACAATAAGTTTAAAAGGTCATCTCCAATGCAAAAAAGTATTGAGAAGACAATACAAAGTAATTTTTTACAACTTCCAAGACAACTTTTACTCTTCTAATGATATGGTATCAGTGTTTATTATTAAATTATGTAGGATAACGTATGCAGAGCATTTAATGCTACGGGATCTGTTGTGTAAGAAACACAACATGTGAGAGAGAACCCGAGAGAGAGAGAGAAAGAGAGAGTGTAGGAGATGGGATAAAGAGGAAGGATCGAGCTCGACTAGATTTTAACTTAAAATTCAATTTTTGGTTTTCATTACTAATAACTAGTTCGCACGTACGAGTTTAGACGAACAATAACCGAGCCCCGAGCAATGTGACATCAGCTAGCTAGGTTTCTAATACCGTGGCATTCCTGTTAATTTAAAATTTACAATATTATTGAAACTAATATTAATACTAAAATTTAAAATAGTTTTTGATTTAACATTTACTTCAAACTAGTTAAAGTTAAAATTGCATTCTTTTTTTATTTAAAATATAATTAGAACTATAATTAATATTAACATTCGCTTGTCCCGTAGTTTAAGTCGTATTTTACTGCTTCTTGCTTAAGTCTATGCACCCAAAGAACTTGATTGTTCAAGTCGAACGCGTGCACATCACGTTCTCTCGATGTAAGGCTTGACGTAGCCCTTGCTTGTCAAGTCGTTGCACGAACACATTAGAAAAGAGTTTTATTGGGCTATCGAAGTATAGCAAGCACCATCCCGTGTCACGTGCACTTAAGCAGTGAAAGGGTGTGAAGGCCACTGGCAATGTCAAGCCATCACGGACTATAGCTGGGTTAAACGACGACCCTTTTGCGGCGGGCCGAATCGGTCCCTTGGCCTAGGAATGGATTGGTTGAAGGAGCAATACACAAAAATAGAAAGGAACACTGTCGCTACATCGTGTCCCGTACTCCGTTCACGGGGTGCGCGAGAAAGGAACACTGTCGCTATCGATTCGGTCGGGACCAATAGGTCGGGATCGATTGACTCAATCGAAGGGGAACGGTTGAATTAAGATCCATTCTCTCGCCTGAAGTGAAATCAAGGTGAGTGGCTGACCCTCCTCTTCTCGACCCCCTTCCTAGGTAAATCGATAATGTTGTTGCGAATGAAAGGATAAATGCAAAGGCACAAACACGGGAAAGGGATTAAGTTTTCAAAGATAATGTAGGCTATGTCTTAATAACTAAAAGGAAAATATGTCTTGCACGGTTATGGACAACTTGTCGACAAGGCGGTAGTTTCTTCAATCAGCAACCTGAGGCCACGGGACCGTTTTGGCCTAGGAGGAAACAGGGTATAGTCGTGCATAAGGTTTCAGCACAGGTTAAGCGGGGACTTACATCGGAGCTAGCTACTTGCGTTGAAAGGACCCCGATTAACAAAGCTATACGTCCAGGATGGCTTGTGATGCCAGTGACGTCGAAGAGGGACGAGGCGAAGGAGGTCAGCCACTCGCCTTAGACTTGCTTCAAGCGAGCGACTGGTTGGCTGCGCTGACGTCGCCTACGCGATCACCTGCAACCCGCTGAATATGGGACTTGGTTCCAGAGAAGTCATTCCATAACGTGGAATGGATCTTAATTCAACAGTTTCCGTTCGACTGACCCAGCCGATTCCGACCTATAGGTCCCAACCGAATCGGTAGCGACATTGTTCCTTTCTCGCGTACCCTATCACGACCCGCACCCAGAGTAGGGGCATGAGTGCGCGACAGCGTCCCAGCCTACACTGTAGAAACGACGTAGAACGCTGTCTAGTTCTACTATCTAACTACAGTTATAATATCAAAATCTGTCGAGAACGGTAACTCCGAATGGAGGACAAGCAATGATAATATAATATACTCAATAAGCTATAATATTATTACGACCATCCAATGTATGGTGCACATCATCTTAATTCAACCGAGTAGTTCAAAGGAGGGAATTATGTTTGGTATTTATGGTGCACATCATTAGGATGGGTTACGACCGTCCAGTGTTATGATAAGCTATGATATCAGTAAGTTTGGGATCCTTCGGATATTGGGCTAGCAACCCGTATCGAAGCGATCATAGTCATACACATAAGGATGCCAAAGATGCATTACGGTGCAAAACACCATGACCTTCATATAGATAGGGCCGGTGGGCTGATATTAGCGCTGGGTACAGGCGCAGGGCCTGCCACCCTTATGCATATGTTTAAGTTTATGGTTGGTTGGTTGAGTGAAATGATATAATTTCTTATGTAAAGTTCTAACCTTGTAGGCTAGACGAAATGGGACATAGATGAGCACGATCACTATGTTTATGTTAAGATTATGTCTAACTGTATCTGCCGCAAGGACACGGTAGTGGACAAGTTCAGGATATGTTCGGCTCGAGGTGGGGCTCGACTTGGATGTACCAAGGCATGGAGTCCTTAGCGTTCAAGAGGAGCTACCGCATTGGCGTTCGGACTTGCGACATATAGATGTTCAGCCGAAGACTACTTGTTGGCTATAAAGAGACATAATGTATGGAACAATGTACTCCTTTGTGAGCTAGAGAGATCATGAGCGTTGTAGCCAATTGACATATTAAGTTGGGCTATTAAGAGCCATTGTAACCTTCAGTTCATTATCAATAAAAGAGATTCTTGTTGTATACTACGTTTTCCTTCTGCTGCTTATGTTATCAATTTGGGCTATAAACACTATTGTGAATCTTTTATCTTGCCTTGCACGAGCACAACTCCAGGCTCGTGCGGCATCACGCCCCAGCAAGGACGATAATTCGGGTGAAAATTTGATAATGATGAAGACGGTAACTCGATCGACAATCGTAAGTATCGAGGTATGATCGGAAAAATTTAACAGTAGCATTAATATTAAATCTACATTGGCTTTTATGTTATTTAAAATTTCCAATATAATTAAAACTAATATTACGAAAATGCTATTTGCTCCCAAAAAATTTGGGTGATACCATCTTCCATTATGTGGCATATGACATGGTTGCTAACATGACAGCTGACATGGCAAAATTTAACAATAAAATTAATATTAAAATTAACATTAATAGTAAATAAATAATTTAATATTAAATTAACATTAATTAATATTAACATTAACATTAATATTAACATTAATATTAATATTAACATTAATATTAGCATTAACATTAACATTAATATTAATATTGACATTAACATTAACACTAACATTAAAAAAAATTTGGGTAATTAATTTTTGGGGTTAAAATTTGCCATGTCAGCTGTTATGTCATCTGCCATGTCAGATGCCATATAATGGGAGATGGCATCACCCAAATATGTTGGAAGCCCAAACGACTAATTGCTAATATTAATATAGTGGCATTACCGTTATTTCCCAATAGATTCATTCCTTGTTCGGTCATACCCCTCCACGAGCGGGTTACACCCCCCTAAACGAGGGGTTAAATAGCCTTTTTCCAAAGAAGAGAACCCATCCGACTAGAGAAAAACAAAGGAGAGAAGAAGAAGAACAGTCGCAATAGAGATGAGCAAGATCAACTGCAGCGTATGGGCCGTCATTCCTACCGAGATTCTCTCGATGATACTGGTACTGTCGGGGAAGCCGGCGGACGAGATAATGTGCAACGTGGTCCCAGTTTGCCATTCGTGGTGGAAGGCGCTCAACGGTCCCTTAGACTATTGGTCTAACGTCGACTTGGTACAGTGGTGCCGGAGGACCCAGCAAACCGCTGAGATTAGTTTGACCGTAATGAAGCTCGTGGCTCGCAGTAGGGGATATCTAGTGTCCTTCTCCGAGTACAAGCTCGACGAAGCAGCCTTCTGTTTTACATGTTTAAGGCTAGTGCAAAATTTTATTTGGTCTTATTCTAATACTTTATTTTTTTATTACAAAATTTTACGTATACTTTTGTTAATTTCTATTGATGTTTTTCTATTTTTATAATACAGTGGAAAATTTCTAAGGGTGTTGCGCATTCCGAAGTGCGACATGAGTGATGAAACTTTCGTGAGACGCTTAGAGTTTCTCCCGGTGCTGGAAGAACTCGACATTAGCTACTGCCTCTATATCACGTCGACTGAAATATTTTTTGCCGAAAAGTATTGCCACCGTCTGGTCAAGCTGAGTAGGAACATGCCCCCTCTAGATTTCATGCTCAGGAACAGATTCGTGCTGGACACGAAAAACGAGACGGAGGGAAAGGCCGTAGCTGATTCGATGCCGCGTCTCGAGCACCTACATATGGGATTCAGCATGTTTAATGGAGACACGCTGCGATCTATCATATGCAACTGCAAGGATCTTCGCGTGCTCGACATACGTGGGTGCTTCAACGTGCACTTCGACGACAAACTCTGAAAAATTTGTTATTCAATACAGACGTTTAAAAAACCCTTTGATGATGTAATCCCAGTCCCAGGGGAACCTGGATACGAGATGTATAATAATTTAGCTACCATCAATCATTCCTGGGGTGAATGGTAAAAACATTAGCATGCATGCATGCATGCATGCATTTCTTTATATTTTTACTAGTCTACATACAAGACATTTTTTATGAGTTCGATTCTCCATTTTGACAATTTTTCTTTTGTCAATAATTTTTTACATGATTAATTTTTTTATAAATAAAATAGACTGTGATATAATGACGCCTAAGACGGCTCACTTCTGAGATTTTGATATTTCCCAACACAGATTTTACCATTAATACAACATCTCAGTTTAATCATATCCAAGAGATTTCAACATTTTCCAACACAGATTTTACCTTATTCAAAATGAATTCTAGCGGTGCAAATTCCACTCATATTAGTGGTATCAGTGCCAATTCACCATAATTAATGGTGATCGATACGAAAACATTAGTTTCTTTTTCACAACCCTTTAAAATCTATTTATACAGCTAAACAGCCAAACTAATTCATCTTCACCAGCCTTCAAAACCAATTTATATAGATTCAAAACAAAACTAAACAGCCAAACTATTTAAAATTCACAACCCTACAGAACAGTCTCAAATGTACCATTCTCGGTCCTAAATGTACCATTCTTCGTCTTATATGTACTATTCTCCGTCCTACATGTATCATTCTCCGTCCTAAATGTACGATTCTCTGTTATATATGTACCATTCTCCGTCCTACATGTATCATTCTTCGTCCTATATTTACCGTTCTCCGTCCTAAATGTACCATTTGTCGTCCTAAATGTACCATTCTCCGTCATAAATGTACCATTCTCCGTGTTAGAGGAATGGAGAATGGCCATTAACAGTCCCAAAAATTGTTCAATACTAAGTTAAAAGCATATAATTGCACCCAAAAAATGTTAACAATAGAAAAATTCTACAGAACCCAAACACCAGACTCGAACCTAGGCCTTCCATGTAAAAGCCAAACAGCACAACCAACTAAGCTTGGAATAAATGCTAAGTCTACTACCAAATACTTACAACACTCTTACAACCTTCACCCATTACTGACATGTGGGCCATGGCCCACATGTCAGCAATGGGTGAAGGTTGTAAGAGTGTTGTAAGCATTTGCTTGTAACTGTAGCATTATATCCCCAACTTCCAATAAAGAATAAGAAATTGAATCTTCCCAACTTCCAATAGGGAATAAGAAGAGTCGGTTAGGAACGTGTATATACATAGGGGTCCCCATTCATCTGAGTATGTTGTACATTTAACATGGCTCCAAAAAGATCATCTGGTTGGGAACCATTGCCAGAGTCTTCTCAGTCGTTGTCGAGCTTCTCCGCATGGAACACCCTCTACGCCGCCTCTGGCCCATGACTGGCTGGCAGTGGCTGCGGACTTCCTGACCTCCTGCGGGTTGTCACTGGATGTCATCGCTCGACCTCTTCATCCGGTGCCCAACTTTGACCTGTTGTCGATCACTCCAGAGGAACAGGATTCTCTGGAGAAGAGGGAAGTTTTTCGCCGCCTATGCCATAGGGCGGGTGTGCGCACCCTGCAGGACTTTGCGGAGATCCTCCGCGAGGCCAGTGAGGGGTAGACCTCTTATTTTTCTATTTTTTTCTTTTTTTTCATTTTTTACAGTTTTTTGTCCTCCTCTTGTATACTTTGCCGGAGAATGTTCCGGCGACGAAGCTGGGATTTAATGAAATATAATATTTTGTTAACTCAATTTGGTTTTGGTTACAATCAAATTTTTACAACCTTCTTACAACTTACACCCATTTGCTAACTATAGCATTGCTCTTTATATATTTTTCAATTAACAAATCTTGTTACGTTAAATCCATATATCAGCGACGATATCCCCATCAATGACTTGTTACGTCATAGAATTGATTATGTTGCCAGCGTCAATCTTGCCGTCAAATCCATCTTAAATATGATTACAAAGTAAAATAGAGGACAACTTTGAGTGTTTCAATTTTACTCTTTTCAAGTACATAGTCTTCTTATTTTCAAAAATTTAATCAAATATTCAAAAAATGGAAATATTGAGATTAAACTTCACATTCTTAAATATGTTGTCAATTTTTTTTAAATAAACATGTTTCCACCATGTTTTTTTTGCCAATTTTTTTAATAATTTATACGGAACACGTGGATATATACTAGTAATAATAGTAATAAATTTAATTTTGAAAAGTAGTTTTTAAAATTAGGGTCTCAAAATCCCAAAGGTTTATGTAGTGATTTCACATGGATATATACTAGTAATAATAGTAATAAATTTAATTTTAGAAAGTAGTTTTTTAAATTTAATAGTAATAAATTCGACCGTCTTATACTAGTAATAATAGTAATAAATTTAATTTAAGACTCAAAACTATTATAATTTTTTTTCACTTCCCAAGGTCAGATAAGACGGTCGAATTTTCCCTCTTCTTCTCTCAAACCCTCTCCCAAACCCTCTTCTAATCAAAATGTCGTCGAAAAAACAACGACCGTCGTCGAAGGGGAAGAATCCACAATGGGATGCGATACAGGCCCGAAGGGCAGAACTTGCAAGGGCGGCGAAAACTAAGATTATGGTCGCTATGACAGAGGCCGAAAGGGCAGCGGCGGAAGCAGCGGCGGCGGCAGCGACGATGAAAGCAGAGGCGGTAGCCAAGCCACGTGCAAAAAAGGCTAAAAAAACTCATTGCTCAAAAAAGACCAAAAAATCTATCTTCGATACAGAGTCGTCGGAAGACTCAACTTATGAAGATCGAAGGCGTACTTAAGCGAAGGCTAAGGTAGCAATGGATACAGAGTCATCAGCGTACTCTGAGGATTTTGAATCCTCATCAGAAGAGGAAGAGGAATCATCAAATAAGTCCCAAGCTGGAGAGGAGATAAAAAAAAATTAAAGAATCTAAATCTAAGAAGATTTACATTAAATATTTCAAGAAAAAGGCTATTATACCTGAAAGATCAATTAAGATGGATAATGTCGAAGACGAAGCTTTCCTGGATATATTGAAATTCTATCTATTAAAGAAACTGAACAAATCCTGTCTTGAGAAAATCTCCCAAACAATAGTAAGAGAATTTTACTCAAATCTTCCGGCTAAAATTAAAGAAAAAGAAGAGGATCAACAACTGGTGTTTCTGAGAGGGAAACTGATTAGGGTAAATGCTGCTGTCATCAACAAATTTTATAGATTTGATCCACTTCCTGAGTTTGATATGAAAGATATTGATAATGTTTCCATGAAGGATGCAATTTATAAAATTACAGGTGTTTCAATGAGTGCCAAGGCCCCTCAAAATGTATATAAAGATCAATTAAAAACTTTGTATAAATTATTGCATGTCTACGTATCTCAAACACTCAACCCTACTGGACATGAGTTATCCATCCATCCCGAGAGAGTAAATTTTTTTTTATTATATGGGAAAGAAAAAAATGATGGATATAGGTTCCTACATGATCAGTAGAATGATTCATCTCGTGAGAAAACCAACTGCAAGGACAGCTCTCCCTTTCGGAGGATTTGTATGCTCGATGGCTAATAAACATTCTGTCCCAAGCTTAGCAGGGAATGTTTATATTAAAAACAAAGGCCCCATAAGAAAACTAACCTTCACTCGAATGTTTGGAAAACGGACAGCAGCTGCAAGTAAACCATCAACATCTGGAAAACCATCAACTTATGGAATTAAAAACACTAAGGATAGGGTTGATGATCTATACAATTTTGTTGCTGCAAACTTTGAGAATGTCTTCAAAGAGATGAAGACTATATCCGACAACTAGAAATTGATTCTGGATAAGATTAACCAGATAGAGGTTGAATTTGCTGATCAAGAATAAGATTTTCCTTCCCTCGTGAAGAAGGTAAATGGGGCTAGCCCAAACTCTTATGTAAAAATACACACTGTGCATTTGGTTGTCGGATATAGTCTTCATTGGGCATTTGGCTAGCCATCACTTTGATACTTCTATTTATGTAAATGGGGCTAGCCATCACTTTGATACTTCTATTTACGTTTTTGGATGTCATTTCTGCATATACAGTGAGTCCATACTGACTATAATTTTTCTTAATCCGTCCCTCAAGGTGTAGGTGAAGGATATTTTGAGAAAGAAGAAGAAGAAGAAGAAGAAAAAAAAGAAACAAGAAGAAGACGATGGAGATGGCTATGAAGATTCATCTTTTGAGTTTTGAATCTTTTATTTAAATTTGGAAGTAATATTTGACTTGTAATATGGTTCTGAATATTTGTTGGTCATGGCGGTCAAACTAAATTTTGTGTTTGAAATATTGTAAGACTAAACTTTTTTGCTTGTACTAAGTGCATAGTTCGTAATTTGTTTTGAAAATGTAATATGGTCTTGAATTTAGAGTAGATCTGATATTTATTTGGATTATTGTATTGTGAATTATGCAGGTTCTATGTTGAATTACTAACGTGGATTGGAAAGATTACTGTAACGTGAATTATGCAGTTTATTGGACTTGGAATGAAGTATACTTAATTTGATTATGATTTTTTGGTTGAAGCGTTTATTTGATTGGCAGTTGGCCTTCATAGATGATATTGATATTTTGGTGTATTCCTTTGATTTGCAGATGCCCATCACATATTTTATGAGTCCTGGGTGCATTCCTAGGGTTTACAGGTGGCCTCATTACGGATGCATTCCTGGGATCTCCAAAACTTTATTTGATTGTAATGTGCTTTGCTTTCTGTAAAAAATTATTACATCGATGCCATCAGTATGAATTCGATGCCAGTGCCTGTTCATCCCATGTTATTGCTGAAGCAAAATTGTAATCCTGCCTGTTCATCCCTTGTTATTTGTCACGCCCCAGTACCGAAATACGGAGACGGACTAGGCCAGCTACTCCATATGAGGTGCGTAACGTCATACGGCGATCGTGGTTGTCGAGAGACCAGGGAGTACATGCTAAAATCAAGTCTCCTATGGTCCCATAGAGTTCTATGTCTCAATCAATCAAATCACATCAGCAAATAGATGAACATTAAAGATAAAACAGTAAGGCGTCCCTGACGCTTCATCAAAATGATCATGAGAGACTAGCTTTATAATTTAGCTATCTCAGAGAGTCAGGAGTACAAAATTATACACAGCTGCAGTCTGTTTAATTACAATCATGTACTGACACAAAATTTCAAGTAATCCGGCTAACAGGTGCCGGTGGCTAAACGCCGCAAAAGTATAAGCAGGAGTGGTGGAGAAGAAACCCACTCGAGTCTCCGAACTGCCATGCTCCTAGTATGCACCATGGATGTCAGGGAGGAAGATAGTGTCCTCTGGCTCTGCTACGAGATCTGGCCAAACAAAACCAGCGGGGTCAGCCCTGAATAGCAAGTACCGCCAAAGGGGCACAAGAGATAAGACTAAAAACCCAGTTAATAGAATGGTTGATAATAGTAATACTTATGTTTCTATTATAGGGTAGCGCAACATCCTCGAACCCATATGGTACCCTTACAACCAAACAAGGACAAAAGGTGCCGTATGGAGTCGGGACGTGTCGTACTCTATAACTTTCACATAAGTTAAAAGGTATAAACAATAAAATCTCCTGATCGTGACTTCGGTCGATAGCCTATCGCAGCACAATAACCAACCCAACAATCAAACAAGAACATGGGTTGGATCATGTACCATGATAGACCATGTTCCTCAGTCATTCACAGAAGTAGCACTCCATAATCAGAATAAGTCTTCCGTTCATAACTTCGGTCCACAGCCTATCATAGCACGATAACCATACCAACAATCAAACAAGAACATGGGTTGGATCACGTACCATGACAGTCCGCTTCCCTCAGTTACTCACGGAAGGTAATAGGATACAAGCAAGTCGTTTTCACGGCCAATTAAGTCTACGAGTTTCTAGTGGGACGAGGTTATCCTCGCATCATGTTATGTAGAAATCCTCAGATCGTATCTTTCCAGCAAGGCTAGCCCACCCAGGGGTTCGCGTAGACATGTATGATTGAGCACAGGTCCCTCGCAAGGCCACCTTGCTAAAATATATAATATGTAGCAGGAATTAATCGGATACAGTCATCCACTCGTTGCAGATGACACAATATCCGTGGAGACCAGCCGGCGCGTCAAGACAGTATCTCAAGGCGGCTGGTGTAACACGATCTCGGGACAAAAGGCGTAAGGATATAAAATGGGCATATAATATATATATGTATATATAATAGTAAAAATAATAATAAGGTAACAATATAGGGCACAAAAGTCCATGCGGCTCAGGGGGAGTGAGTCCATGCGGCCGGGTCAATACTGGTTCATGCGGCTGGGACTACACGCTCATGCGGCTCAGGGAGCCCCAAGGCGCATGCGGCTGGAAAGGCGGGTTCATGCGGACGAAGGGGTGTCAGCGTATGCGGCTGCGATCAGATGAAGTCCTATGCGGCTGAGCATGGGCGATACATATGCGGCTGGATGATGGGTGGGCCTTATGCGGCCCAAAACAGTAACGCATATGCGGCTGGGTGCAAAAAGAACTCATGCGGCTGAAAGCTAGCCGCATGAAGTCCATGCGACTCAAGATAACAGGGGCTCATGCGGCTGAGTCTGAACAAGGCTATGCGGCTCAATTACTTGCCGCATGAAGATTCATGCGGTCAAGTACTCAAGCAAGTCTTATGCGGCTAGGAAGGACGTTCCATGCGGCTGAGCTCGAACGAATCTCATGCGGCTGGAAAGGCCATGCGGCCAGAGACTTGCCGCATGAAGATTCATGCGGTCAAGTACTGCTCTTCTTCTCCACTCGTCCGAGAAGAGGAGCCAAGCAACCATGGCTTCCAAGCTACACAAAACCTTCATCCGGAGCCCAAATCGGAACTTCCTTAGGTCAAAATGGGGTAGAACAAAATTCTCTACAACATGGAACCATCAAAACTTAAAAATAATGAAGTTTGCTAGATCAAAACCAAGAAGATCCAAAAAATGGTTAAAACCTAGATCTACAAAAATTAAAGCTTCAAAATGGAAAACTCCAAGTTCTAAACTAGTAAAGAATAAGGAGAAGAACATATTTTGACAAGTAATTTTGTAAGAAAACATCAACAACATTTATGGATCCATCTCTTGAGCAAGTTGGTACTTGCCTTGGTTGATGGAAGAAATATTTGGTTGGTAGAGGAAATAAATGAGAGGAAGTAAATGAGAGGAGAGAGAATGAGTTATATATATAGATCTTGGACCCATGGGTTCATGATGAACCAAAGGGTTCATGATGAACCATTGGTGAACCAAGAATAGGTTACCCAAATGAGCCAGAACTGTAGGCCCAAATGCAGAAAATAAATTAGAAAATAATATTTTGTCGAATATTTTTGGGAAATGCATGAAGAAAGACAGCATAATAAATATAGTATAAATACAAGGTAAATACAATTTATCGGTTTACGTATTAAAATACGTATTTCAGGATCGGGGAGTGACATCTCTACCCTTCTTAGAAAAATTTTGTCCTCGGAATTCCAGCCAAGACAGGATAGTGAAATCAGGGCAAGCAAGGCTCAATCATATATAAGTTAACTATCATAGCAGTTATTATCATACATCATAAAGTGCAAAACAAGCAGGTACAGATAAATATGGAATCGTGTCAATAAGGTGCAAAAATATACCTTATTAGTCAAACAAATGCGGATACCGAGATCTGATCTCGTCCTCGCGCTCCCAGGTTGACTCTTCCGGCGAGTGATGGTTCCAAGAAACACGGACAAGGCTTATCGTTCGATTCTTGAGTACCTTCTCTCGCCGGTCTAAAATAGATACGGGTTGTTCCTCGTAAGTTAGGTCGGTACCAACGACTAACTCAGAATGATCGAGGACATGACTCGGATTCGGGACATACCTACGTAATTGGGACACCTGAAACACATCATGTATACCAGTTAACGAAGGCGAAAGGGCAAGTCGATAAGCCACATCGCCTACCCGAGCGAGAATCTTAAAAGGACCAACGTATCTTGGACTAAGCTTTCCTCGGGTTCCAAATCTAATGATACCCCGAGTTGGCAAAATCCGCAGAAACACTTGGTCGCCAACTCTGAACTCTAGAGGCCTACGATTCTGATCTGCCCAATGACGATGTCGGTCCTGTGCAACTCGAAGGCGCTCTCTGACCAACTTAACTATCTCCATAGTCTGCGTGATCATCTCTGGTCCCAACAACTTCCGTTCTCCGACGTCGTCCTATGCCAAAGGGGACCTACACTTCCTTCCGTACAATGCTTCGAACGGGGCCATCTGAATGCTAGCCTGATAGCTGTTGTTATAGAAGAACTCCACAAGATGAAGGTGATCCTTCCAAGATCCGCCAAAGTCCAAGGTACACGCCCGTAGCATATCTTCTAATGTCTGAATGGTTCTTTCTGATTGCCCGTCAGTTTATGGATGATAAGCAGTACTGAATCTTAACTTGGTTCCCAAACTTTGGTGTAAGCTCCACCAAAAATGGGAAGTAAACCGCGTATCCCGATCTGATACTATACTAACTGGAACACCGTGCTGCCTTACTATCTGCTTCATGTACATTTCTGCTAACTGCTCAGTAGTCTGTCCAACTCGGAAGGGAAGGAAATGAGTGACCTTCGTGAGTCGATCTACTATTATCTAGACTGCATTCTTGCTAGCCGGGGATCTAGGTAGACCGGTCACGAAATCCATCGTGATGTGCTCCCATTTCCATTCTGGGATAGGAAGCGGCTGAAGCAACCCTGCTGGTCTCTGCTGCTCGACTTTTACCTGCTGACATACCAGACACTTGGATACAAATCTCGCTATCTCTCTTTTCATGCCATTCCACCAAAAGTACTGCCTGATATCTCGATACATCTTCGTTCCTCCTGGATGAATGGAGTAAATAGAACTATGAGCTTCGGATATAACTTCTTGCCGAAGGTCTCCACTCGGTACACAGAGTCTATTTCCAAACCTGAGCGTACCATCTTCATGAATCACTAACTCCTTCCTACGGCCTGATTCACACTCCGACCGCAACTTCTGAATCTGTGGGTCTCCTGCTTGTGCTGTCCTTATCCTCTCTACTAAGGTTGACTGAATCTGTATACTGGTCATTCTTCCTATATCCCTTGGCAAAACTACTTCGATTCCCATACTCTGAAGGTCTTCTAAAATATGCTTCTGCGAGGTCAAGATAAAGGCACTGTCTCTCCTATTCAGTGCATCTACAACTATATTCGCCTTGCCTGGATGATACTGAAGATCCAAGTCAAAATCCTTTAGTAGTTCTAACCATCTTCTTTGCCTCATGTTCAAATCTCGCTGCGTGAACACGTATTTCAAACTCTTATGATCAGTATAGATCTCTACCCGATCTCCGTATAAATAGTGCCTCCACATATTGAGTGAAAACACCACGGCTGCTAACTCCAAATCGTGAGTCGGGTAATTCTTCTCATGGTCTCGAAGCTGTCGAGACGCATATGCTATCACCTTTCCGTGCTGCATCAATACACATCCAAGACCCTTCCCAGATGCGTCACAATATACTGTAAAGCCTCCCGCTCCTACTGGAAGCGTCAAGATCGGGGCTGAGATCAATCTCTTCTTTAATTCTTCAAATGATGCCTGACAGCTAGCTGACCAAACAAACTCTACGTCCTTGTGCGTCGAACGCGTTAAGGGCGCAGAGATCTTGGCAAAGTCCGCCATGAACCTTCTGTAGTAACCAGCTAATCCTAAGAAACTTCGTATTTCTGCAACCGTTCTCGGGACTGGCCAATGCTCTATGGCCTCAATCTTCTTCGGATCCACTGACACTCCTGCCCCAGAAATTACATGCCCCAGGAACAAAATGTGATCTAACCAGAATTCACACTTGTCGAGCTTCGTATAAAGTTGATGCTTCCTCAATGTCCGCAAGACAGTCCTAAGATGTTTTTTATGCTCCTCTTCACTGCTGGAATAGACAAGAATGTCATCTATGAACACCACCACAAATTTATCCAAATACGGCAGAAAGATGCGGTTCATTAAATCCATGAATACTGCGGGGGCGTTGGTTAGTCCAAAGGGCATTACTAAAAACTCATAATGCCCGTATCTAGATCTAAATGCTGTCTTCGGTATGTCTTGCTCCCGGACTCTTACTTGATAGTATCCCGACCGAAGATCGATCTTAGAAAAGATGTTGGCCTTGCTCAACTGGTCAAACAGGTCATCAATCCTTGGTAGCGGATACTTATTCTTCACTGTTACTGCGTTCAGCTTGCGGTAGTCGATGCACATCCTCGTCGACCCATCCTTCTTGGGAACTAGAATCACTGGCACGGCCTATGGCGATTTACTGTCTCGGATGAATCCCTTAGACTTCAACTCTTCTTCATGTTGATACAACTTATCCTGTTCTGACGGCGACATTCTGTAAACTCTGTCTGCAATAGGCCTCGTTCCAGGGTTCAACTCAATGCTAAATTCTACCTCTCTGACTGGGGGTATCCCTGGGAGCTCATCAGGGAAGACGTCGAGAAAATCTTCGACCACTCTCGGAATCTGTCCTGGCTCTGACACTGCTGCTGAGATGACGCCTCCGGCCTGATTCTTCAAGGTTCGAGTAAAGATAAACTGCTCCATCCCAGGAACGCTGAATATGACCCTATCTCCTCTACAATCAATTGTCGCATGACTGTCTCTCAACCAGTCCATGCCAAGAACAACATCAAAATTCCCCATAGGGAATTCAATCAATGACGCGGGCAGTAAATGCCCACACACCTCTACCGGACATGAAAAGCGCACCCTGCTAACTTCTACGAGCCCATTGCCGGTGAGTATATCCATTCTCTCCGACAATGCCTCAAACTCTAATCCAATCCGTGTAGCATATTGTGCAGAGATGAATGAATGAGTAGCGCCTGAATCAAATAATGCTACAGCGGGAAATGAGGTGACGAGAATTTTACCTGCCACCACGTCACTAGATACGAGAGCCTCTTCCAAGGTCAATGTGAGAGCCTGGCCCCGCGGAGCCCCTTGTTGCGGCCTTTCTCGACCATGCTGTTGCTGCCTCTGAGGGCCTTCGGCTTCCTGTGCCTGGCGAAACATCTGAGCCTGCGTTGGTAGACGCTGGGCTAGGGGCCTTACTGCTAATACTGGCCCTCCACTCGGGATTGCCATTGGAGCTGGCAATGCTGGAAATTGCTGAGCTGGCCCTTCTGGCCTCTATATCATTGGACAAGTAGAAATACGGTGGTCTGAACTACCACACCTCAAGCATAAGCCATTCGCTGACCGGCATACCTCCCTCGTGTGCCCTGCCTTCCCACAGAATGTACAGCCTTGGGGTGCTCCCTGACGCTGTTGCTGGTTCCTCGGCTGCTGATGCCGAACTGGCGCTGTATTAGTTGATACGACCGTCCTCCGCGGCGCTCCTGCATCATAAATACGTACACCGGGTGCTGGTGCCGATGTTCGCTGCATTGCTCCTCCTCCAACCTGGGAATGAGATCTCTTCTGACCTCCGGCCCTCGATGCCAACCTCTGCTGGATAAGCTCGTGCCTCCGGGCTGCCGTCAAGACAGCGTCAAACGTCTGGTAGTCGTGTCCTTCCATAAGCTGCAATAATTCCAAATGAAGTCCCTGCTGGAACCTCATAGCTTTCTCGGGCTCCATTGCCACCATTGCTGGTGCGAAACGGCACAATCTGCAGAACTCTGCTGCATACCCATCTACGGTCTTGCCTGCTTGCTTGAGACTGATGAACTTCTGCTGGAGCTCATATCGAGCTACTACGCCAAAATACTCGGCCTTGAATCTGTCACTGAAGGTGGTCCAACGAACAGGGCGTCTTGTACCAACTTCTTCTGATGCCCACCAGTCGCGGGCAAGATCCTGAAGTACCAGTTTGACCTGATCAACCTTCTCATCATCTGGAACCTTGGCTGCCACAAGAATGGCTTCGATGTCTTGAATCCATGCATCCGCAGTGATGGCATCCTCAGTGCCATCAAAATACCTCGGGTTCAAGCGACGGAACCTTCCTGATGCTCCCGAGTCAACCCCGGCACTCCTCTTAAGAGCTAACTGAATCCCTTGGTTCAGCAACACGTTCTGCTCCTGCTGCCGAGTCTGTTGCTGTTGGTTAGTGACAAGAAACCCCCGGATGATCTCCAGGAGTGTTACGACGTCTGGTACTGCCGTCGCTGCTGGTGCTGCAGGAGTTTCAATAACCTACGGCAGCACTGCCTCTGGTTCTATTTCTGCTCGTGCCTGTACTGGAGAAGGTTCTCTCCCCTGTTGCTGCCCAGTCGAGCCATGCTCTTGCTGCTCTTCCTCATGGGCCTCACCCGCTACTGAGAATGAAGCACCCCTATAGAGAAGAACATAAGATTATCAAGTCCGGACGAGGAAGATTTCGAGGATGCAAGTCAGGTTAGAGATCAAGGCAAAGACAGAGAATTCGAAACAGAATTTCAAGGGGAACAAGTTTTGATTGAGACTCCTAATAATTTGCAATACCCCACAAGTCTGAAAATCAGACCTGCATGGGCCACCACTAAAACCTTGTCACGCCCCAGTACCGAAATACGGAGACGGACTAGGCCAGCTACTCCATATGAGGTACGTAACGTCATACGGCGATCGTGGCTGTCGAGAGATCAGGGGGTACATGCTAAAATCAAGTCTCCTATGGGCCCACAGAGTTCTATGTCTCAATCAATCAAATCACATCAGCAAATAGATGAACATTAATGATAAAGCAGTAAGGCGTCCCTGACGCTTCACCAAAATGATCATGAGAGACTAGCTTTATAATTTAGCTATCTCAGAGAGTCAGGAGTACAAAATTATAAACAGCTGCAGTCTGTTTAATTATAATCATGTACTGACACAAAATTTTAAGTAATCCGGCTAACAGGTGCCGGTGGCTAAATGCCGCAAAAGTATAAGCAGGAGTGGTGGAGAAGAAACCCACTCGAGTCCCCGAACTGCCATGCTCCTAGTATGCACCATAGATGTTAGGAAGGAAGATAGTGTCCTCTGGCTCTGCTACGAGATCTGGCCAAACAAAACCAGCGGGGTCAGCCCCGAATAGCAAGTACCGCCAAAGGGACACAAGAGATAAGACTAAAAACCCAGTTAATAGAATGATTGATAATAGTAATACTTATGTTTCTATTATAGGGTAGCGCAACATCCTCGAACCCATATGGCACCCTTACAACCAAACAAGGACAAAAGGTGCCGCATGGAGTCGGGACGTGTCGTACTCTATAACTTTCACATAAGTTAAAAGGTATAAACAATAAAATCTCCTGATCGTGACTTCGGTCGATAGCCTATCGCAGCACAATAACCAACCCAACAATCAAACAAGAACATGGGTTGGATCATGTACCATAATAGACCATGTTCTTCAGTCATTCACAGAAGTAGCACTCCATAATCAGAATAAGTCTTCCGTTCATAACTTCGGTCCACAGCCTATCATAGCACGATAACCAACCCAACAATCAAACAAGAACATGGGTTGGATCACGTACCATGACAGTCCGCTTCCCTCAGTTACTCACGGAAGGTAATAGGATACAAGCAAGTCGTTTTCACGGCCAATCAAGTCTACGAGTTTCTAGTGGGACGAGGTTATCCTCGCATCATGTTATGTAGAAATACTCAGATCGTATCTTTCCAGCAAGGCTAGCCCACCCAGGGGTTCGCGTAGACATGTATGATTGAGCACAGGTCCCTCGCAAGGCCACCTTGCTAAAACATATAATATGTAGCAGGAATTAATCGGATACAGTCATCCACTCGTTGCAGATGACACAATATCCGTGGAGACCAGCCGGCGCGTCAAGACAGTATCTCAAGGCGGCTGGTGTAACACGATCTCGAGATTTTGCCCTCCCCATGCATCTAGTATATTTAGTTGCCTAATTTAACCCTAGGTGAAATCTTGAATTTTCATGCTGTGGCCTGCATGATTATCCTCCTAAGGTCGTACTTTAGTACGAGTACCCCAAAGAGGATCCATGTCAATCAGTATGTCAACATGTTCTACCCTCCTTAGTGTAATGCATCATTGCAAATATGCCACGTGGAGTTACGAGTCATTTGTCGAGCATGAACAAGAACTGGTACATTCAGGTACATGTATCAGGTAGGAACACTTTGTTCTCCGGGTCACATTAGTGCTCATATCATGCTCGGGACAAAAGGCGTAAGGATATAAAATGGGCATATAATATATATGTATATATAATAGTAATAATAATAATAAGGTAACAATATAGGGTACAAAAGTCCATACGGCTCAGGAGGAGTGAGTCCATGCGGCCGGGTCAATACTGGTTCATGCGGCTGGGACTACACGCTCATACGGCTCAGGGAGCCCCAAGGCGCATGCGGCTGGAAAGACAGGTTCATGCGGACGAAGGGGTGTCAGCGTATGCGGCTGCGATCAGATGAAGTCCTATGCGGCTGAGCATGGGCGATACATATGCGGCTGGATGATGGGTGGGCCTTATGCGGCCCAAAACAGTAACGCATATGCGGCTGGGTGCAAAAAGAACTCATGCGGCTGAAAGCTATCCGCATGAAGTCCATGCGACTCAAGATAACAGGGGCTCATGCGGCTGAGTCTGAACAAGGCTATGCGGCTCAATTACTTGCCGCATGAAGATTCATGCGGTCAAGTACTCAAGCAAGTCTTATGCGGCTAGGAAGGACTTTCCATGCGGCTGAGCTCGAACGAGTCTCATGCGGCTGGAAAGGCCATGCGGCCAGAGACTTGCCGCATGAAGATTCATGCGGTCAAGTACTGCTCTTCTTCTCCACTCGTCCGAGAAGAGGAGCCAAGCAACCATGGCTTCCAAGCTACACAAAACCTTCATCCGGAGCCCAAATCGAAACTTCCTTAGGTCAAAATAGGGTAGAACAAAATTCTCTACAACATGGAACCATCAAAACTTAAAAATAATAAAGTTTGCTAGATCAAAACCAAGAAGATCCAAAAAATGGTTAAAACCTAGATCTACAAAAATTAAAGCTTCAAAATGGAAAACTCTAAGTTCTAAACTAGTAAAGAATAAGGAGAAGAACATATTTTGACAAGTAATTTTGTAAGAAAACATCAACAACATTTATGGATCCATCTCTTGAGCAAGTTGGTACTTGCCTTGGTTGATGGAAGAAATATTTGGTTGGTGGAGGAAATAAATGAGAGGAAGTAAATGAGAGGAGAGAGAATGAGTTGTATATATAGATCTTGGACCCATGGGTTCATGATGAACGAAAGGGTTCATGATGAACCATTGGTGAACCAAGAATAGGTTACCCAAATGAGCCAGAACTGTAGGCCCAAATGCAGAAAATAAATTAGAAAATAATATTTTGTCGAATATTTTTGGAAAATGCATGAAGAAAGACAGCATAATAAATATAGTATAAATACAAGGTAAATACAATTTATCGGTTTACGTATTAAAATACGTATTCCAGGATCGGGGAGTGAGATTATTGCTGAAACATAATTGTAATCCTGCCTGTTCATCCTTTGTTATTGCCATTAGTACATCGATGCCATTAGTATAAAGTCGATGCCAGTGTAATGCATAATGTGGTGTAAGAAAAATTCTCTTTGATAGTAGGTTAATTATTTTCAAACACTCGCAAGAAATTTTGTGCAGCCATACAGTGGAAGCCTGATAAAATGATATTCGAATTTTCTTGAAAATGATTTAATATTAAATAAATATACTATGGTAAATGATATTAAAAATACTGTAAATATTTGGTAAAAAAAAATATGAGATACTTGAACATTTTTAGTCCTAAATGTACCATATTTTGTTAAAAGCACAGAGAGTGTCCATTATCCGTTTTCAAAGAACGGAGAATGGCCATTCTCCATGTTAAAGGAATGGAGAATGGCCATTCTCCGTGTTAAAAGCAAAGAGAACGACCATTCTCCGTCCATTCGCTGTGTTAAAAGCAATGAGAATGGCCATTCACCGTCAAAAAAAAATATTCTCTTCAAAAATATTATCATTAGAAAAGTAAAAAATATTTCGTCCGATCAATACAGATTTATTTTTTAAATATGTGAGCAGATGATCCGCCCGACCTCAGATTCAGAAGCAGGTTTCCTCAGTTCACCACCACCACCATGACATGTAGTTTTATTAACAAAATATTAAACTATTACATGAAAAATAAGATTTCTGACAATGGCATGGACAGTAAAATTAGAGCGGCGCCGCTGGTACTTCTTCTTGTCCGAGGAGGTTTCGACGACGTCCGACGCGAACCGGACCGATTCTTCTCGGCGCAGCTGGTACTCCTCGTTGTTCTAGGAGGGCTCGACGACGTTCGACGCGATCCGGACCGATTCTTATTTCCTTCTTCATCTCCGTTTCTCTAACAACCACAACCACCAACACCACCACCACGACGGCCTGTAATAAAAAAAAACGAAATATTAAATTGGATGGACGAAAGAGAGAGTAAATATGAGTTAATTTAGGGTGTTCATTGAAAAAATTAAAGTGAAGAATGACCTGCTAAAGCAAGTTACCAACAGGTCAAAAGTCTAAATCAGCATTAAATGATGTTTCTACACTATTATTCAATCCGAACCATTGGATCAACATCCAACGGTCCAAATTTCATATATATATATATATATATATATATATATATATATATATATATATATATATATATATCGCTTGATTTGCATGTATTAATTATGTTTTTCAGTTGTATTTTCAGTTGATTTGAGATTCAGTTGGGGTAGTATATATAAACTAGCTAATTAACTGCAGAATATTTGTGCATCAAAATGGTGAAAGTACAAGAACTTGAATCAAAATTTGCTTTTTTCTCAACGTTTTCTAGCTATAATCAATTTCTAGTATTTTGATGTATATCAGTATATGTTCCTTGTGTTTCTTTTATCAAGTGTAATTTTACACCATCTTCTCAAATGCTTCGATCAAGCATGCTTGAAATTATGTATGCGGCATGCGGGCGTGAATTTTTAATAGAACAAGAGACGTACGAAAATGGTGAATTATGTAAAACCTTCAGCCATCCCTAGTCCCCACGTACATAATTTGTTATTGTCGGGAACGCCGGGGCACAATTTTTCGATGGAAAACTGAGAAAATGAAATAGTTGTAAAGACAACGTTTCTAATGCAACTCCTTAAAGAAGGTTTTACAACAGAGATCCAGAAGGATTCTGCAAATTACGAGATCTAAAAAGATATCGTAATACACGAATAATCTAAAGAGATTTTCGTGATCGTAGCAAACTGGCAGTAGTGCCTTCTAAAAAGAAGATACTGACAGAACTGCTAAAGGCAACAGAAGGATGACAGGCGAGAGATGGAATTGCTGGGGTGAATTATCACCGTTGCTCAAAGCTTTATTCGCCCTCTGCGAACAGCTTCCAGGAACCAGCAAGGTTGATGGAAAACCTTGGAACACTCCTGCTCTTCTGACTCCTCGGAAGACGGCAAACTACTCTGGCAATGGCTGTACTCTTCTCTCTCTGTTTGAAGTAACAGAACTCATGCGTACTAAAAAGTACTAGTGTTAGTGTTAAACAACACGCTCACTACTCTGTTGTGTTAAAGAATACTTAGAGTTTTCTCTCTGGAATTCTGATTACTTCTGCCAACCGAGAGAGAGGAGAGAACCTGCATATATAGTCCACGGGGCGGTTGCCAAGCAGTTGCCTGCACTTCAGGGTAGTGGCAGAACCACTCCTGAACATGCAGCAACTGCTGCAACCGTTCCCGCTCTATTATGCAGCCAGCCATACGCACATACGCACTCTATGCACACTGCGCACTCTACGTACGCTACGTACGCTGCGTACACTGCGCACTCTACGTACGCTGCAAACGCTACATACACTGCGCGTACTGGGCTGCGTAATGGGCTGCGTAACTGGGCCAGCGTAACTGGGCTCGCGTAACTGGGCTCGCGTAACGGGCCGTGCAACGTGGTCGCGCAAGTGGCTCGCGCAACGAGCGCAACTTAAGCGCACTATGCGCCTAGCGACGATGCTGGCGTGCTAAGTGCAAAGTGCACCAACAAAACGCCACATTACGCCTCATGAGCCCTTGAGCCCGAGTCCGAGCCCGAGCTTGAGCCCGAGTCCGAGTCCGAGTCCGAGTCGCTAAGCCCCAACGGGGCTTAGCTCCTATGGAAATAAATTTCCCAAGAGCAAAAAGCTTACAGCTTATTAATTGTTGATTAAGCCTTTATACTATTAATAATTAATCCCACATGGCACACACCCATGTGCACTACATGTGCATCTCCATAAAGAGTAAAGACTCATATATATGGAGATACACATTCCTTTCTAGCCGATGTGGGACTAAAAACCAAAACAAAAGGCTATAAACCCAACAATCTCCCACATATCTCTATATATATGAGTACGAGTGTTCCCCACAGTAACTGTCCATTATGCTTTTAGGATAGATGCCACTTAAGACTTGAATCTTTCCACGTGAGTCAAAAATCAAATATAATACAAGAATGGACTAAGCCTTGAATTCTGCATCATAGCTGAAATTCTTTCCACTCACATAATGTAGTTACATGTGCTTCTGGCTGCACATTTAAGGCCGTGTGCCAGCCTGGTTTCAGTGTATAATATTGGGTGTCTACAAGTTTACCCTCAAGAGACGGCCTGATATCTCTTTGTCCATACACTATAGGTGAGTTCTTTATTAAAGAGACATGGCATGAAGCGTCCAACGCTTCCTTTGCGGTGCTACGCCGCTATGACATGGCCTTAAGCCGAGGACCTTACCCCGAATCACCGGGAACCTCATCGTAGTGTCATACTACCCGTAGCATGAGGTCTAGCCCCTTTGTAGTGCCAAACTACCCAGCATGAAGCCTTACGCTTCTGTGTGGTGTTACGTCGCTACGACATGGCTTGCAAGGCCGAGGCTTTATCCCTAGCCGGGTTTACCTCATTGTGGTGTCGTGCCACCCGTAACATGAGGAACACCTCCTCTTTGTAGTGCTGACTATATCCCTCTTTAATTCAATATACAGCATTAGGCCAACTGCCTATTTGCGGTGCTACGCCCTGTGACTTGGCTAACATAGCCGAGGCTTTACCTCCTACGAGAACCTCATGGTGGAGTCACCGCCACACATAGCATGGAGTCACACTCCTTGTAGTGCTGTGCTACCATGCTTCCTGTAAAGCATACCAGACATTCCAAATGCCTGAGAACTCATTAAGGCATTTAAGCCAACCTTCCACAGGACCTGTTTTCCGCAGAAAACAACAGTAGACAACAGTGGTTATAGGTCCGTAACCTCTCCATGCCCAATAGAACATGTACCCACCGTTCCTGATATTCTTCCGATTAGTGGTCCTCCCTTGAACCAAAAGCTAGATGCCTAGCAGATAAATCTTTGAACTAATAGCATAAAACTTTATGGTAGGAATACAATAATACAATATCAGAATGCCTTCAAGCCCATTTTACAAGCTGTGTCATTGACCAGCTGGCGCTTGAGGCCCTTGGTGAACGGATCCGCCAGGTTCTTCTGACTCCGAACATCAATTACTGCAATAACACCTCTCTTGATAAGATCGTGTACTGCCCTGTGCTTCAACCGCACAGTCCTCTTCTTCCCGTTGAAGAGGTCATTTGATGTCACCGCCGCAGTCGCCTGGTTGTCGCAGTATATCGGTATCGCCGGTACTTGCACCCCAACCACTGAAAGATCATACATGAGCTCCCGAAGCCATTCTGCTTTCTCGGCTGCGGTATCAAGTGCAAAGAACTCAGATTCCATGGATGATCGCGAGAGCATAGTCTGCTTCTTCGACTTCCACGATATAGCAGCTCCACCCATTGTGAAAATGTATCCACCTGTGGACCTCTCGCTCTCCACCTCTGAGCACCAACTGGCATCACTGAAGCCTTCTACTACCTGCGGATCTCCGCTGTAGTACAGTGCATATGTCTGAGTCTTCTTGAGATATCTCATAACCCGTTCCACAGCTTTCCAGTGTTCAACACCTGGATTGCTCGTAAAACGACTCAGCATTCCCACGGCGAAAGCTATGTCAGGCCTTGTGGCAGTAGTAGCATACATCAAACTCCCGATTACGCTTGCATACTCCAGCTGCCTGACGCTTTGCCCTGAATTAGGCTTCAGCTTCAGATCACACCTGTACGGCGTATCGATCCCTGGAAGATCCTGATACCCATAACGAGTGATCATTTTCTCAATATAATGAGACTGTGACAGCGCTAGTCCAGTGTCTGTCCGGATGATCTTGATCCCTAAGATCACATCAGCTTCCCCTAAGTCCTTCATACTGAACTTGCTTGAGATGAATTTCTTTGTCTCCGTGACACATCTAATATCCGTACCTAGGATAAGCATGTCGTCCACGTACAGACAAACGATCACACCTCTTCCATCAGCGAACTTCATGTAAACATACTTGTCCGTATCGCTGACCATGTAGCCATTTGACCTTATCACTTTGTCAAATTTCTCATGCCACATCTTGGGAGCCTGTTTAAGACCGTACAAGGATTTCACCAACTTGCAGACTTTGTCTTCAAGACCTCTGATGACAAATCCCTCTGGCTGTTGCATGTAAATCTCTTCGGTCAGCTCGCCATTTAGGAAAGCCGTATTCACATCCATCTGATGTATCACCATCTTATTTATTGCTGCGAGAGCAATCAACATTCTGATGGTGGTCATCCGGGCTACTGGAGCATATGTGTCAAAGTAGTCAATCCCCTGCTTCTGAGAAAACCCCTTGGCTACCAACCTAGCCTTGAACTTGTCAATAGTTCCGTCTGCTTTCATCTTCTTCTTGAAGATCCATTTGCATCCGATGGGTTTCGCTCCTTCAGGAAGATCAACCAACACCCAAGTGTTATTTGAGGTAATGGAATCAATCTCATTGTCAATCGCCTCCTTCCAGAAAACTGCGTCTCTGGTCTTCATCGCCTCATCATAAGTAAGTAGATCTGCTTCCACATGATAGGTGACAAAGTCACTTCCGAAGTCCTTCGGCCTCCTCACACGCTTAGCTGACGGCTCAGCTTGTTTTGGTTCAATCGTTGTATCAACAACAACATCTTCTTGGACCACATCTTTATTGAAGACTTCAGTCTCTTGTGTACCCTCATTATTCTCCTGGACATCCGGAAGAACAATATTCTTGTGCCTTGCAAACTTGTCTTCAAAATATTCTGCATCGCGAGATTCAATGATATAATTTGACTCAATATCAAGAAATCTCCGAGCATCACTCTTCTCGGCATACCCCAAGAAGATCGTCTTTGTAGTCCTTGTCCCAAGCTTCTGAATCTTCAGATCTGGAAGCTTGACATATGCCAGACACCCCCACACTCGAATAACATTCAAGTTAGGTCTGACTTTGAACCAGAGTTCATGAGGAGTAATATCAGAAGTTGCATGAGGCACTCTATTTAGAATAAAAGTGGCCGTCAATGCAGCTTCTCCCCAGTAGCACTTAGGAAGGCCAGCAGTCAATAACATTAAATTTATCATTTCTGTCAACGTCCTGTTCTTCCTCTCAGCTACTCCGTTTGATTGAGGAGAGTACGGAGCCGTAGTCTCATTGACAATTCCATGTTCCTTACAGAACGATGCGAATTTATGAGACCTGTACTCCCCACCTCGATCACTTCTTATCCTTTTGAATTGTTGTCCAGTCTGTCGCTCAGCTTCAGCTCTGAACTCCTTGAACTTCTCAAATGCTTCGTCTTTAGCCTTCAGCAAGTAGACGAACGCATACTTTGAGAAGTCATCGATGAAGGTTATGAAATACTTCATCCCGATCTTTGTAGAGAACTGTTTGAAGTCACAGATATCGGAGTGAACCAACTCCAGAAGATCTGTACTTCGATTAACCCGAGGAAAGGGTTTCCTTGTGATCTTCGTTTGAGCACAAATTTCACATTTCTCTACCTTACCCCCACATTTGGAGATAAGTCCTAGACTAGACATTCTGTTTATTCTTTTACAATGAACATGTCCTAGCCTATTATGCCACAACTCAAGAGTATAAGCAGAATGAGTGACTTCATTAATAACATTAATTATATTGGACTGATTTACAAGCTGAATCTTGAACATTCCTTCGGTATAAAAAGCTTTCCCGAAATATGTTCCCTTGATAGACATCACCATCTGGCCAGCATTGATGTCCATCCTAAGGCCTGCATTACAGAGTAGGCCTCCCGAGATCAGGTTCTTGGCGATAGCAGGAACGTGCTTCATGCCTTGAAGCGTCAGAGACTTGCCCGAAGTCAGCTTCAACACCACCGTCCCGATCCCGAGTACTTCAGCTTGTGCCTGGTTCGCCATCATAACCACTTCAGAAGTAGGTGTATAAGTGGTGAACCACTCCTTACTGGAGCATACATGGCAGGAGGCTCCAGTGTCTACCCACCAGTCAGAGTCAGTCCTTACTGCATCAACCTGTACAATCATAGCAACTACGTCAGTGATCATAGATACCTTACTAGGCTCTCCTTGCTCTGATTGCTTGGTCTTTTCTTTACACTCATTCTTAAAGTGGCCCTTCTTGCCACACTTGAAGCAAGGCATTTCTGACTTTGGCTTCTTTTTCTTGATAGAAGTTCCCTTGACTTTTACATTGTCAGGGTTCTTCTTCTTGCTGTGGAAAGCCGCCTGCTTTCTCTTTGGTCCCTTGGTCTGAACCAGATTGGCGTTAGCCAATTGCTTGGACAGTGTGTCCACCTTCAGTTGAGCCCGTATCTGGTCCTCAACATAGATTTCCTGTAGGAGATCTTCAAGGGTGATCTCCAACTTCTTCCTATGCATGTTTGCATAGAACTTGCTCCACCCAGCGGGGAGCTTTGAGACAATCCCTCCAACAACAAACTTGTCGGGGAGGGGCATCGCCTCGTCTTCCAACTTCTGTCGCAGTTTCAGGAACTCCTTCACCTGCGGCAGCATAGACTTTTCGTCCTCAAAGAACCACTTGTGATATTTTTCAACCACAAATATTTTACTGCGGTTCTTGTCTTCTTCGTAGAGTTTTTCTAGAGACTCCCATATGTCTCTAGCGATATTCTTCTTATAATAGGATTCTGCAAGGGAATCCTCCATAGCATTCAGGATAAGGAGCCTGCAAATGCTATTTTCTCTTCTCCACTTGGCCTGAAGTTTAGTAGCCGCAGATATTGCAGCAGCAGACCCAGTATCTGGAACAGTAGGTTCCTCTTCAAGCAGTACGTGATCAACGTCTCTGAGTTGAAGAGTGAGATAAACCTTCCTCTTCCAGACTTGATAATGCTCTCTATCAAACTTTTCTAACTTACAAAAGTCAGTGTTGAGGAGTGAAGCATTAATGTTTTCCATCGTAGCAATAAAGCTTTGAGATTGTTATTGCCGGGAACGCCGGGGCACAATTTTTCGATGGAAAACTGAGAAAATGAAACAGTTGTAAAGACAACGTTTCTAATGCAACTCCTTAAAGAAGGTTTTGCAACAGAGATCCAGAAGGATTCTGCAAATTACGAGATCTAAAAAGATATCGTAATACACGAATAATCTAAAGAGATTTTCGTGATCGTAGCAAACTGGCAGTAGTGCCTTCTAAAAAGAAGATACTGACAGAACTGCTAAAGGCAACAGAAGGATGACAGGCGAGAGATAGAATTGCTGGGGTGAATTATCACCATTGCTCAAAGCTTTATTCGCCCTCTGCGAACAGCTTCCAGGAACCAGCAAGGTTGACGGAAAACCTTGGAACACTCCTGCTCTTCTGACTCCTCGGAAGACGGCGAACTCCTCTGGCAATGGCTGTACTCTTCTCTCTCTGTTTGAAGTAACAGAACTCACACGTACAAAAAAGTACTAGTGTTAGTGTTAAACAACACGCTCACTACTCTGTTGTGTTAAAGAACACTTAGAGTTTTCTCTCTGGAATTCTGATTACTTCTGCCAACCGAGAGATAGGAGAGAACCTGCATATATAGCCCACGGGGCGGTTGCCAAACAGTTGCCTGCACTTCAGGGTAGTGGCAGAACCACTCCTGAACATGCAGCAACTGCTGCAACCGTTCCCGCTCTATTATGCAGCCAGCCATACGCACATACGCACTCTACGCACACTGCGCACTCTACGTACGCTGCGTACGCTGCGCACACTGCGCACTCTACGTACGCTGCGTACGCTGCGTATACTGCGCGTACTGGGCTGCGTACTAGGCTGCGTAATTGGGCCAGCGTAACTGGGCTCGCGTAACTGGGCTCGCGTAACGGGCCGTGCAACGTGGTCGCGTAAGTGGCTCGCGCAACGAGCGTAACTTAAGCGCACTATGCGCCTAGCGACGATGCTGACGTGCTAAGTGCAAAGTGCGCCAACAAAACATCACATTACGCCTCATGAGCCCTTGAGCCCGAGTCCGAGTCCGAGTCCGAGTCCGAGTCCGAGTCGCTAAGCCCCAACGGGGCTTAGCTCCTATGGAAATAAATTTCCCAAGAGCAAAAAGCTTACAGCTTATTAATTGTTGATTAAGCCTTTATACCATTAATAATTAATCCCACATGGCACACACCCATGTGCACTACATGTGCATCTCCATAAAGTGTAAAGACTCATATATATGGAGATACACATTCCTTTCTAGTCGATGTGGGACTAAAAACCAAAACAAAAGGCTATAAACCCAACAATCCCCCACATATCTTTATATATATGAGTACGAGTGTTCCCCACAGTAACTGTCCATTATGCTTTTAGGATAGATGCCACTTAAGACTTGAATCTTTCCACGTGAGTCAAAAATCAAACTATAATACAAGAATGGACTAAGCCTTGAATTCTGCATCATAGCTGAAATTCTTTCCACTCACATAATGTAGTTACATGTGCTTCTGGCTGCACATTTAAGGCCGTGTGCCAGCCTGGTTTCGGTGTATAATATTGGACGTCTACAAGTTTACCCTCAAGAGACGGCCTGATATCTCTTTGTCCATACACTATAGGTGAGTTCTTTATTAAAGAGACATGGCATGAAGCGTCCAACGCTTCCTTTGCGGTGCTACGCCGCTATGACATGGCCTTAAGCCGAGGACCTTACCCCGAATCACCGGGAACCTCATCGTAGTGTCATACTACCCGTAGCATGAGGTCTAGCCCCTTTGTAGTGCCAAACTACCCAGCATGAAGCCTTACGCTTCTGTGCGGTGTTACGCCGCTACGATATGGCTTGCAAGGCCGAGACTTTATCCCTAGCCGGGTTTACCTCATTGTGGTGTCGTGCCACCCGTAACATGAGGAACACCTCCTCTTTGTAGTGCTGACTACATCCCTCTTTAATTCAATATACAGCATTAGGCCAACTGCCTATTTGCGGTGCTACGCCGCTGTGACTTGGCTAACATAGCCGAGGCTTTACCTCCTACGAGAACCTCATGGTGGAGTCACCGCCACACATAGCATGGAGTCACACTCCTTGTAGTGCTGTGCTACCATGCTTCCTGTAAAGCATACCAGACATTCCAAATGCCTGAGAACTCATTAAGGCATTTAAGCCAACCTTCCACAGGACCTGTTTTCCGCAGAAAACAACAGTAGACAACAGTGGTTATAGGTCCGTAACCTCTCCATGCCCAATAGAACATGTACCCACCGTTCCTGATATTCTTCCGATTAGTGGTCCTCCCTTGAACCAAAAGCTAGATGCCTAGTAGATAAATCTTTGAACTAATAGCATAAAACTTTATGGTAGGAATACAATAATACAATATCAGAATGCCTTCAAGCCCATTTTACAAGCTGTGTCATCGACCAGCTGGCGCTTGAGGCCCTTGGTGAACGGATCCGCCAGGTTCTTCTGACTCCGAACGTCAATTACTGCAATAACACCTCTCTTGATAAGATCGTGTACTGCCCTGTGCTTCAACCGCACAGTCCTCTTCTTCCCGTTGAAGAGGTTATATCGGTATCGCCGGTACTTGCACCCCAACCACTGGAAGATCATACATGAGCTCCCGAAGCCATTCTGCTTCCTCGGCTGCGGTATCAAGTGCAAAGAACACAGATTCCATGGATGACCGCGAGAGCATAGTCTGCTTCTTCGACTTCCACGATATAGCAGCTCCACCCATTGTGAAAATGTATCCACCTGTGGACCTCTCGCTCTCCACCTCTGAGCACCAACTGGCATCACTGAAGCCTTCCACTACCTGCGGATCTCCACTGTAGTACAGTGCATATGTCTGAGTCTTCTTGAGATATCTCATAACCCGTTCCACAGCTTTCCAGTGTTCAATACCTGGATTGCTCGTAAAATGACTCAGCATTCCCACGACGAAAGCTATGTCAGGCCTTGTGGCAGTAGTAGCATACATCAAACTCCCGATTACGCTTGCATACTCCAGCTGCCTGACGCTTTCCCCTGAATTAGGCTTCAGCTTCAGATCACACCTGTACGGCGTATCGATCCCTGGAAGATCCTGATACCCATAACGAGTGATCATTTTCTCAATATAATGAGACTGTGACAGCGCTAGTCCAGTGTCTGTCCGGATGATCTTGATCCCTAAGATCATATCAGCTTCCCCAAAGTCCTTCATACTGAACTTGCTTGAGATGAATTTCTTTGTCTCCGTAACACATCTAATATCCGTACCTAGGATAAGCATGTCGTCCACGTACAGACAAACAATCACACCTCTTCCATCAGCGAACTTCGTGTAAACACACTTGTCCGTATCGCTGACCATGTAGCCATTTGACCTTATCACTTTGTCAAATTTCTCATGCCACATCTTGGGAGCCTGTTTAAGACCGTACAAGGATTTCACCAACTTGCAGACTTTGTCTTCAAGACCTCTGATGACAAATCCCTCTGGCTGTTGCATGTAAATCTCTTCGGTCAGCTCGCCATTTAGGAAAGCCGTATTCACATCCATCTGATGTATCACCATCTTATTTATTGCTGCGAGAGCAATCAATATTCTGATGGTGGTCATCCGGGCTACTGGAGCATATGTGTCAAAGTAGTCAATCCCCTGCTTCTGAGAAAACCCCTTGGCTACCAACCTAGCCTTGAACTTGTCAATAGTTCCGTCTGCTTTCATCTTCTTCTTGAAGATCCATTTGCATCCGATGGGTTTCGCTCCTTCAGGAAGATCAACCAACACCCAAGTGTTATTTGAGGTAATGGAATCAATCTCATTGTCAATCGCCTCCTTCCAGAAAACTGCGTCTCTGGTCTTCATCGCCTCATCATAAGTAAGTGGATCTGCTTCCACATGATAGGTGACAAAGTCACTTCCGAAGTCCTTCGGCCTCCTCACACGCTTAGCTGACGGCTCAGCTTGTTCTGGTTCAATCGTTGTATCAACAACAACATCTTCTTGGACCATATCTTTATTGAAGACTTCAGTCTCTTGTGCACCCTCATTATTCTCCGGAACATCCGGAAGAACAATATTCTTGTGCCTTGCAAACTTGTCTTCAAAATATTCTGCATCGCGAGATTCAATGATATAATTTGACTCAATGACAAGAAATCTCCGAGCATCACTCTTCTCGACATACCCCAAGAAGATCGTCTTTGTAGTCCTTGTCCCAAGCTTCTGAATCTTCAGATCTGGAAGCTTGACATATGCCAGACACCCCCACACTCGAATAACATTCAAGTTAGGTCTGACTTTGAACCAGAGTTCATGAGGAGTAATATCAGAAGTTGCATGAGGCACTCTATTTAGAATAAAAGTGGCCGTCAATGCAGCTTCTCCCCAGTAGCACTTAGGAAGGCCAGCAGTCAATAACATTGAATTTATCATTTCTGTCAACGTCCTGTTCTTTCTCTCAGCTACTCCGTTTGATTGAGGAGAGTACGGAGCCGTAGTCTCATTGACAATTCCATGTTCCTTACAGAACGATGCGAATTCATGAGACCTGTACTCCCGACCTCGATCACTTCTTATCCTTTTGAGTTGTTGTCCAGTCTGTCGCTCAGCTTCAGCTCTGAACTCCTTGAACTTCTCAAATGCTTCGTCTTTAGCCTTTAGCAAGTAGACGAACGCATACTTTGAAAAGTCATCGATGAAGGTTATGAAATACTTCATCCCGGCCTTTGTAGAGAACTGTTTGAAGTCACAGATATCGGAGTGAACCAACTCCAGAAGATCTGTACTTCGATTAACCCGAGGAAAGGGTTTCCTTGTGATCTTCGTTTGAGCACAAATTTCACATTTCTCTACCTTACCCCCACATTTGGAGATAAGTCCTAGACTAGACATTCTGTTTATTCTTTTACAATGAACATGTCCTAGCCTATTATGCCACAACTCAAGAGTATAAGCAGAATGAGTGACTTCATTAATAACATTAATTACATTGGACTGATTTACAAGCTGAATCTTGAACATTCCTTCGGTATAAAAAGCTTTCCCGAAATATGTTCCCTTGATAGACATCACCATCTGGCCAGCATTGATGTCCATCCTGAGGCCTGTATTGCAGAGTAGGCCTCCCGAGATCAGGTTCTTGGCGATAGCAGGAACGTGCTTCACGCCTTGAAGCGTCAGAGACTTGCCCGAAGTCAGCTTCAACACCACCGTCCCGATCCCGAGTACTTCAGCTTGTGCCTGGTTCGCCATCATAACCACTTCAGAAGTAGGTGTATAAGTGGTGAACCACTCCTTACTGGAGCATACATGGCAGGAGGCTCCAGTGTCTACCCACCAGTCAGAGTCAGTCCTTACTGCATCAACCTGTGCAATCATAGCAACTACGTCAGTGATCATAGATACCTTACTAGGCTCTCCTTGCTCTGATTGCTTGGTCTTTTCTTTACACTCATTCTTAAAGTGGCCCTTCTTGCCACACTTGAAGCAAGGCATTTCTGACTTTGGCTTCTTTTTCTTGATAGAAGTTCCCTTGACTTTTAGATTGTCAGGGTTGTTCTTCTTGCTGTGGAAAGTCGCCTGCTTTCCCTTTGGTCCCTTGGTCTGAACCAGATTAGCGTTAGCCAATTGCTTGGACAGTGTATCCACCTTCAGTTGAGCCCGTATCTGGTCCTCAACATAGATTTCCTGTAGGAGATCTTCAAGGGTGATCTCCAACTTCTTCCTATGCATGTTTGCATAGAACTTGCTCCACCCAGCGGGAAGCTTTGAGACAATCCCTCCAACAACAAACTTGTCGGGGAGGGGCATCGCCTCGTCTTTCAACTTCTGTCGCAGTTTCAGGAACTCCTTCACTTGCGGCAGCATAGACTTTTCGTCCTCAAAGAACCACTTGTGATATTTTTCAACCACAAATATTTTACTGCGGTTCTTGTCTTCTTCGTAGAGTTTTTCTAGAGACTCCCATATGTCTCTAGCGATATTCTTCTTAGAATAGGATTCTGCAAGGGAATCCTCCATAGCATTCAGGATAAGGAGCCTGCAAATGCTATTTTCTCTTCTCCACTTGGCCTGAAGTTTAGTAGCCGCAGATATTGCAGCAGCAGACCCAGTATCTGGAACAGTAGGTTCCTCTTCAAGCAGTACGTGATCAACGTCTCTGAGTTGAAGAGTGAGATAAACCTTCCTCTTCCAGACTTGATAATGCTCTCCATCAAATTTTTCTAACTTACAGAAGTCAGTATTGAGGAGTGAAGCATTAATGTTTTCCATCGTAGCAATAAAGCTTTGAGATTGTTATTGCCGGGAACGTCGGGGCACAATTTTTCGATGGAAAACTGAGAAAATGAAACAGTTGTAAAGACAACGTTTCTAATACAACTCCTTAAAGAAGGTTTTGCAACAGAGATCCAGAAGGATTCTGCAAATTACGAGATCTAAAAAGATATCATAATACACGAATAATCTAAAGAGATTTTCGTGATCGTAGCAAACTGGCAGTAGTGCCTTCTAAAAAGAAGATACTGACAGAACTGCTAAAGGCAACAGAAGGATGACAGGCGAGAGATGGAATTGCTGGGGTGAATTATCACCGTTGCTCAAAGCTTTATTCGCCCTCTGCGAACAGCTTCCAGGAACCAGCAAGGTTGACGGAAAACCTTGGAACACTCCTGCTCTTCTGACTCCTCGGAAGACGGCGAACTCCTCTGGCAATGGTTGTACTCTTCTCTCTCTGTTTGAAGTAATAGAACTCACGCGTACTAAAAAGTACTAGTGTTAGTGTTAAACAACACGCTCACTACTCTGTTGTGTTAAAGAACACTTAGAGTTTTCTCTCTGGAATTCTGATTACTTCTGCCAACCGAGAGAGAGGAGAGAACCTGCATATATAGCCCACGGGGCGGTTGCCAAACAGTTGCCTGCACTTCAGGGTAGTGGCAGAACCACTCCTGAACATGCAGCAACTGCTGCAACCGTTCCCGCTCTATTATGCAGCCAGCCATACGCACATACGCACTCTACGCACACTGCACACTCTACGTACGCTGCGTACGCTGCGCACACTGTGCACTCTACGTACGCTGCGTATGCTGCGTATACTGCGCGTACTGGGCTGCGTACTAGGCTGCGTAATTGGGCCAGTGTAACTGGGCTCGCGTAACTGGGCTCGCGTAACGGGCCGTGCAACGTGGTCGCGTAAGTGGCTCGCGCAACGAGCGCAACTTAAGCGTACTATGCGCCTAGCGACGATGCTGACGTGCTAAGTGCAAAGTGTGCCAACAAAACGTCACATTACGCCTCATGAGCCCTTGAGCCCGAGTCCGAGCTCGAGCCTGAGCCCGAGTCCGAGTCCGAGTCCGAGTCCGAGTCGCTAAGCCCCAACGGGGCTTAGCTCCTATGGAAATAAATTTCCCAAGAGCAAAAAGCTTACAGCTTATTAATTGTTGATTAAGCCTTTATACCATTAATAATTAATCCCACATGGCACATACCCATGTGCACTACATGTGCATCTCCATAAAGAGTAAAGACTCATATATATGGATATACACATTCCTTTCTAGCCGATGTGGGACTAAAAACCAAAACAAAAGGCTATAAACCCAACAATCCCCCACATATCTTTATATATATGAGTACGAGTGTTCCCCACAGTAACTGTCCATTATGCTTTTAGGATAGATGCCACTTAAGACTTGAATCTTTCCACGTGAGTCAAAAATCAAACTATAATACAAGAATGGACTAAGCCTTGAATTCTGCATCATAGCTGAAATTCTTTCCACTCACATAATGTAGTTACATGTGCTTCTGGCTGCACATTTAAGGCCGTGTGCCAGCCTGGTTTCAGTGTATAATATTGGGCGTCTACAAGTTTACCCTCAAGAGACGGCCTGATATCTCTTTGTCCATACACTATAGGTGAGTTCTTTATTAAAGAGACATGGCATGAAGCGTCCAACGCTTCCTTTGCGGTGCTACGCCGCTATGACATGGCCTTAAGCCGAGGACCTTACCCCGAATCATCGGGAACCTCATCGTAGTGTCATACTACCCGTAGCATGAGGTCTAGCCCCTTTGTAGTGCCAAACTACCCAGCATGAAGCCTTACGCTTCTGTGCGGTGTTACGCCGCTACGACATGGCTTGCAAGGCCGAGACTTTATCCCTAGCCGGGTTTACCTCATTGTGGTGTCGTGCCACCCGTAACATGAGGAACACCTCCTCTTTGTAGTGCTGACTACATCCCTCTTTAATTCAATATACAGCATTAGGCCAACTGCCTATTTGCGGTGCTACGCCGCTGTGACTTGGCTAACATAGCCGAGGCTTTACCTCCTACGAGAACCTTATGGTGGAGTCACCGCCACACATAGCATAGAGTCACACTCCTTGTAGTGCTGTGCTACCGTGCTTCCTGTAAAGCATACCAGACATTCCAAATGCCTGAGAACTTATTAAGGCATTTAAGCCAACCTTCCACAGGACCTGTTTTCCGCAGAAAATAACAGTAGACAACAGTGGTTATAGGTCCGTAACCTCTCCATGCCCAATAGAACATGTACCCACCGTTCCTGATATTCTTCCGATTAGTGGTCCTCCCTTGAACCAAAAGCTAGATGCCTAGTAGATAAATCTTTGAACTAATAGCATAAAACTTTATGGTAGGAATACAATAATACAATATCAGAATGCCTTCAAGCCCATTTTACAAGCTGTGTCATCGACCAGCTGGCGCTTGAGGCCCTTGGTGAACGGATCCGCCAGGTTCTTCTGACTCCGAACATCAATTACTGCAATAACACCTCTCTTGATAAGATCGTGTACTGCCCTGTGCTTCAACCGCACAGTCCTCTTCTTCCCGTTGAAGAGGTTATATCGGTATCGCCGGTACTTGCGCCCCAACCACTGGAAGATCATACATGAGCTCCCGAAGCCATTCTGCTTCCTCGGCTGCGGTATCAAGTGCAAAGAACACAGATTCCATGGATGACCGCGAGAGCATAGTCTGCTTCTTCGACTTCCATGATATAGCAGCTCCACCCATTGTGAAAATGTATCCACCTGTGGACCTCTCGCTCTCCACCTCTGAGCACCAACTGGCATCACTGAAGCCTTCCACTACCTGCGGATCTCCGCTGTAGTACAGTGCATATGTCTGAGTCTTCTTGAGATATCTCATAACCCGTTCCACAGCTTTCCAGTGTTCAATACCTGGATTGCTCGTAAAACGACTCAGCATTCTCACGGCGAAAGCTATGTCAGGCCTTGTGGCAGTAGTAGCATACATCAAACTCCCGATTACGCTTGCATACTCCAGCTGCCTGACGCTTTCCCCTGAATTAGGTTTCAGCTTCAGATCACACCTGTACGGCGTATCGATCCCTGGAAGATCCTGATACCCATAACGAGTGATCATTTTCTCAATATAATGAGACTGTGACAACGCTAGTCTAGTGTCTGTCCGGATGATCTTGATCCCTAAGATCACATCAGCTTCCCCCAAGTCCTTCATACTGAACTTGCTTGAGATGAATTTCTTTGTCTCCGTGACACATCTAATATCCGTACCTAGGATAAGCATATCGTCCACGTACAGACAAACGATCACACCTCTTCCATCAGCGAACTTCGTATAAACACACTTGTCCGTATTGCTGACCATGTAGCCATTTGACCTTATCACTTTGTCAAATTTCTCATGCCACATCTTGGGAGCCTGTTTAAGACCGTACAAGGATTTCACCAACTTACAGACTTTGTCTTCAAGACCTCTGATGACAAATCCCTCTGGCTGTTGCATGTAAATCTCTTCGGTCAGCTCGCCATTTAGAAAAGCCGTATTCACATCCATCTGATGTATCACCATCTTATTTATTGCTGCGAGAGCAATCAACATTCTGATGGTGGTCATCCGGGCTACTGGAGCATATGTGTCAAAGTAGTCAATCCCCTGCTTCTGAGAAAACCCCTTGGCTACCAACCTAGCCTTGAACTTGTCAATAGTTCCGTCTGCTTTCATCTTCTTCTTGAAAATCCATTTGCATCCGATGGGTTTCGCTCCTTCAGGAAGATCAACCAACACCCAAGTGTTATTTGAGGTAATGGAATCAATCTCATTGTCAATCGCCTCCTTCCAGAAAACCGCGTCTCTGGTCTTCATCGCCTCATCATAAGTAAGTGGATCTGCTTCCACATGATAGGTGACAAAGTCACTTCCGAAGTCCTTCGGCCTCCTCACACGCTTAGCTGACGGCTCAGCTTGTTCTGGTTCAATCGTTGTATCAACAACAACATCTTCTTGGACCATATCTTCATTGAAGACTTCAGTCTCTTGTGCACCTTCATTATTCTCCGGAACATCCGGAAGAACAATATTCTTGTGCCTTACAAACTTGTCTTCAAAATATTCTGCATCGCGAGATTCAATGATATGATTTGACTCAATGTCAAGAAATCTCCGAGCATCACTCTTCTCGGCATACCCCAAGAAGATCGTCTTTGTAGTCCTTGTCCCAAGCTTCTGAATCTTCAGATCTGGAAGCTTGACATATGCCAGACACCCCCACACTCGAATAACATTCAAGTTAGGTCTGACTTTGAACCAGAGTTCATGAGGAGTAATATCAGAAGTTGCATGAGGCACTCTATTTAGAATAAAAGTGGCCGTCAATGCAGCTTCTCCCCAGTAGCACTTAGGAAGGCCAGCAGTCAATAACATTGAATTTATCATTTCTGTCAACGTCCTGTTCTTCCTCTCAGCTACTCCGTTTGATTGAGGAGAGTACAGAGCCGTAGTCTCATTGACAATTCCATGTTCCTTACAGAACGATGCAAATTTATGAGACCTGTACTCCCCACCTCGATCATTTTTTATACTTTTGAGTTGTTGTCCAGTCTGTCGCTCAGCTTCAGCTCTGAACTCCTTGAACTTCTCAAATGCTTCGTCTTTAGCCTTTAGCAAGTAGACGAACGCATACTTTGAGAAGTCATCGATGAAGGTTATGAAATACTTCATCCCGGCCTCTGTAGAGAACTGTTTGAAGTCACAGATATCGGAGTGAACCAACTCCAGAAGATCTGTACTTCGATTAACCCGAGGAAAGGGTTTCCTTGTGATCTTCGTTTGAGCACAAATTTCACATTTCTCTACCTTACCCCCACATTTGGAGATAAGTCCTAGACTAGACATTCTGTTTATTCTTTTACAATGAACATGTCCTAGCCTATTATGCCACAACTCAAGAGTATAAGCAGAATGAGTGACTTCATTAATAACATTAATTACATTGGACTGATTTACAAGCTGAATCTTGAACATTCCTTCGGTATAAAAAGCTTTCCCGAAATATGTTCCCTTGATAGATATCACCATCTGGCCAGCATTGATGTCCATCCTGAGGCATGTATTGCAGAGTAGGCCTCCCGAGATCAGGTTCTTGGCGATAGCAGGAACGTGCTTCACGCCTTGAAGCGTCAGAGACTTGCCCGAAGTCAGCTTCAACACCACCGTCCCGATCCCGAGTACTTCAGCTTGTGCCTGGTTCGCCATCATAACCACTTCAGAAGTAGGTGTATAAGTGGTGAACCACTCCTTACTGGAGCATACATGGCAGGAGGCTCCAGTGTCTACCCACCAGTCAGAGTCAGTCCTTACTGCATCAACCTGTGCAATCATAGCAACTACGTCAGTGATCATAGATACCTTACTAGGCTCTCCTTGCTCTGATTCACTACAAGGATAGGGGCTTTAGGCCACAAAATCTGGGACGACCAAAAAGATTTAGTCGCCCAAACTGATCTTTAGTGACTAAAAAATTACTCTTGTTGTCTAAAGCCCTATGAATTTGCAAAAATAATTGTGAACTCTCTAGCGACTATTAATTAGTTTGGAAGACCAAACAATTCTTTGCAATAGAAAACTAAGACGACTAGAAAAAATATTCTCGCCAAATGTAGAGAAGAATACTAAATTTAAGATGACTAAACAAAATATTCTAGCCTAAAGTAGTAGTTTCTTGACTAAAGTAGGGGGGATACTAAATTTAAGACGACAAAAAAAATTCTCGTCTAAAGTACAAGGATAAGGACTTTAGGCCACAAAATCTAGGACGACCAAAAAAAATTTGGTCACCCAAACCGATCTTTAGTGACTAAAAAATATCGTTGTCGCCTAAAGTCCTCCAGATTGATAAAAATAATTGTGAAATCTCTAGTGATTACTGATTAGTTTGGGTCTACAAGTAGGAAAAATATTTATCTCTTAAAGTAGAGCGGGAATACCAAAATTTAGGCGATAAACGAATATTTTTTAGAAAACTATTATTTAGTAGAAATATTTTTGTCAAAAAATTCTACCGCCAACCAAAAAGCCTTTAGTTAGAATTAAAAATAATTGGTGGCATGAAGTTAAAATATATTATTTAAAAAAAATTAGGCCCAAATTTAAACTGATACTTAAAAATCAAAAAACGAAATATTGTCTTGAAAATGTTTTTGAGGACTTGGTGGCCCTTTTTTTTTTACTAAGACAACAAAATTTTTGCAAGTTCTAACTCAAATTTCTCCCGAAATCCATAAAACCTAAAATGTTTGCTCATTTACAGCCACAGGAGAGAGAACCCCTCCACCCTACTCCTCCCTCACCCCTATCTCACCGAAACCCTACTCCTCTGCCATCTCCTCTCCCTCCTCCATAAACTCTCCACCGAAACAGTTTCAATCTTTCGACGACTCAGTGCTCGAAACCGTCGCAGACGCTGCGCCCCTAGCGGCTCAAGGTCATCGACATAGTCATCGTCATCGCCTATGGACTCCTCCAACGCCATTTCCTTCAATTTCTTGTATTTTTTCTATTTTCTAACAGATTCAACCGTTCCTCTGCAGATCTCACCATGATAGGAAGAGGAAGACTCCCAAAGAATGTTGGCTTCGCAAAATCCGACACCAAGTAACGATCCTCTCTCCTCTCTGGAATATTTTAATTTCTAGGATTTCTTTGTGGTTCTGATCGGTTTATTTTGGTATGGAAATAAGGCTCGTTGTGGAAAAAGTGAAGGCCAAGGCCGCCAAGGACCCAAACAAGTCGAAGAGGGGCTCCCAGTGCCTTCTTCATCTTCATGTAAGCATCAAAAAATTTCTTTGATTTTGTTGACAATGTTTTTAGAGAATTAGATGAAAAGCTATAGAATGGTGGAAAGATCGCTTCTTTAATGGTTTTGCAATGAATTTTATTCTAGCTATTACATTTTATTTATTTAATTTTTTCATCTAAATGTAACATGGAATCTCTTCTCATATATGTACATTCTTGCAGCATACCCTTGGGTGAGAAAAGGGAGAAGTGCATCAGAAATCCTAATAGATATATCAGGGCTATCCAATATGCGCCAATTTGTGAAGATATGAATTGGCATCAGCTGCAAGGTAGTGGATTCTACTTTTGTTAATGCAATTTCTATAGATAGTTTATTAGCAAATTGGTAGAACTAAGTTCTAAGGTTGGAGTGAATATTGATATTAGCTTCATAAATTTATGACTAGGAAATATTATTATTTAGATGTTCTTCAAGCAAAGTTCCAGCTGTTTTCACTAAAATGAAAACTGACTGTGCACTTTGGAATCGGTTTGCCATATTATCTTTATTGCATTCATAATTTGGAGGCAAAAATAGCAATCTTGATTTTATCACTATTGATCTAGATTGTGGGTGGAGGCATTTTTGTATTGGCTAGGATTTTTATTTCTATCTTAATTTTATCATTGTTGGATGGAAGTGGTTTTTTTAAACATTTGAAATTTATCAATGAATTTAAAGGTTAAATATATGATTTTATTTCAATCAATCATCAAAATAGTTGTTTTGACATACATTTGACGTTTCTTATATTTATACATCGGGACTTACAGGTCAATTCTCAATATAATGAACTACCTTGGAAGCAAGGACAATAAAAATATGGGCTGTCTTATTGGATATGTGTTCGACACAACCTGGTCATTCCAAAATCACTAGGACACACCAATATAGGTGTCGTGTCCATGTTGTTATGTACATAGAGTATCATGCCATATTTGTGTCTTTGCAACATAGTGAACTACATTTGGTGCTTAATCATTTCAATACATAGTGCACTGTTGGATATTGCCCTTGTGGCGATATTTGCAAGAATCACGTTGAAAACATTTTTTCACCATATACAACATCTAACTTAGTTTAGTAGGGTATAGATTAAAATAATGAAGAACATACACAAATTTTTAAAGAGCAAGGAATTTGGCCATTCTAGAAGATACAGGAACTAGCAACTTGATCTATCGATCTTATTTAAAATAACACATTGACGCTATTTCCTCATCATTGAGAAGCAAACCAGTCTATGCTATTCTTTCACATAAGAACTGTATTCCTCATCAATGCTTAAAGATACATATAATTATCTCTCACATGAGTCCTCCAGTATCAAGAGGTCAAATATCATCTCGAGTTCAAAGAATATCTTGGTCCCTATTTGGGGAAAGCCTTGAGGCAAATTGTTCTGGCAGAATTTTACAAGTATGTTATAGTGATCTGCTTTCTAGATGTAAAAGTTAGCTTCAAGACTTCATTCAACTCTATTTTACTAACGAACTGTTATTCATTCACTACTAATTGACTATTCTTGCGACTCAAGTCCCAACTGTAACTGTCATACAAATAGGCTTTCTTGTTGGGAAGGTTTTTGTAAAAAGGGGAATATATTCGGTTATCATAGAGAGTTTAAAGCTCTCTTCCTCTTCCAGTTAAATGCTTAGATCAAATGGTAGTGATGTACATAAAAGTAGTACAAAATAGCAAGAAAGCCTTTATTCCAAAAAGTTGGAATCGGTTATTTGAATCCTTTTCTTCCATCCGGCACTATTTTAGTTTAGTCTTAACTAGCTACATATAAACGTTCAAATTAAGTAAATGAATTAAGCACAATTCAGTAGTAGATTGTTCTCTATCTTTCATTTGGGTTGCTTTCTACAACCAAAGGCTAGGGTTTTGCTGCTGGCAGGACAAGAACCAAATTTCTTTCAGCTTGGTATTTGAGCAAAGTAGTATGGTGATTATGATACATGCTATGCAATATTCTATAAGTATCATAGTATATATTTGTCCAATATGTTTTCTCATTTCATCCTGTGGTTATTACTCATGTTCACTGATTTGATATAGTTTTCGTCGATTTGATATTCAGAAACATATGAAAAAATATGTTAACTAGGTTTAAGGCTTGAGAATTGAGATTACAGGCGATTGTATAGGTTTAATGTTTTAGTTTGAGCATTTGCAAATTGCTACCTCAACTGGAACAAGTTGAAAAGTAGAATATATATATATATATATATATATATATATATATATATATATATATATATATAATGTTGAGGGGAAACATAAAACATAATTATAAGGAAAAGAATCACATAAGAACTACAAATGTCATCTGTTGCTCGCATTACACTTAATCCCTAAATCCTGCCCAAATTCAATAACCGATAAGCGATAAGCAAACTTCAGCGGAATCATTTTCCTGGTATTGATATAGCTAAATTGAGTACTCAATTGAAAATTCATGGGGACATACCCAACTTCTATGATTTAACAAGGCGTATGTGCAGTACCTTTTTTTTATTTTCCTTTTTATCCTTTTTAGTGGTGGTATTGATTGAGCCATAGTCCTGTTGAAGACATTAAGTTCTCTTGTGAAGTGATGAATTTTCTCCTTCAGTTGTAGACTTTGAACCATTAGCTATCAACTCTGTGTAGCAGATAAATTATACTTTAAGATAATGACTTAATATTCTTTAGTGAATGATATCTTCGATCTTGCTAGTAGAATTTATAGTTGGCTGCCTTGTGACTTTGTTCATTTAGTGTTCTTTATTAACTCATTTAGTTTTACTCTCTTGCTTCCAGTTTGATCAACGACAGAAGTTCATGGGTCTTCCAACTATTGATGAGATGCAGAAACAAGAGCTGCTTCAGAAATTCATGGCTGGGGTGAATAAAATCGAAGAACAATATGGCATATTAAACTTGTCAAGCCTTTTTGCAGTGAATTAGTTAGTAGTTTGGTGTATTTTGGGATCCAACTTTTTGTAATGTTTTATAATTGTAATGTACGAATATTTTTTTTTATCAATTCAACTATTATATATATATATATATATATATATATATATATATATATATTTGAATGTGTATGTACAAATTGTCTTGTGTAAATTGTATCAGAATACTTCGAGCCGTATATTTTTATAATGAATATTGGTTGATAATTGAGAGCAGGTAGCTCATGCCCAATATAGTTACCATTTTTTAAATATTTATAACTGTTAGGAAACGATCGATTTTGGTGTATTGTAGCCAAAGATTACCTAACATGGCTAGAATTAGTGTCTTGGACGATCAATAATAGTTGCAACAGACTACCTTTGGTAGTCAATAGTAGTCTTAATATACTACATATTACTACCAAACATACTCACCACATACTGTCTAATGCAACCAATGATAGTCGTCACATACTACCTTTGGCTATAAATAGTAGTCTTCGCACACTACCTATTGCGACCATCACAGAGTGACTTAGGCAACCAATGATAATTTTCACAGACTACCTTTGGCGGTTACTAGTAATCTCCACATATTACCTATTGCGATGAATCATAGTCACCACAGAATGTCTTAGGCGACTAATGATAGTTGCCACAGACTACCTATTACGACCAATCATAGTCACCACTGACAACCTTGGGGGACCAATGATAGTCATCACCGACTACCTCTTGCAACCAAATAAAGTTGCCACAAACTACCTATGCCCACCATTTTAGTCGGCAAAGATATTGGTTCGTCCCTCCCTCCAAAAATATCACACAACTTAAGGCGACAAAGTCTTTTTGGCTAAAACTTTTGAGCGACAAAGGCATTTTCTCACAATAGTGTAGTAGCTAAAGATCTTTTGTGACTAAAATGTTTAACTAGTCATCCGTGACTTTGGGTCAAAAGCCTGAGGCGACGATACTTGCGACCAAGGAATTTGGTGGCGATAAACCATAGGCAACTAATTTTACACTTAGGCGACAGAAAATTACTAGTCGCCTAAAGCTCTTATCCCAGTAGTGATTGCTTGGTCTTTTCTTTACACTCATTCTTAAAGTGGCCCTTCTTGCCACACTTGAAGCAAGGCATTTCTGACTTTGGCTTCTTTTTCTTGATAGAAGTTCCCTTGACTTTTAGATTGTCAGGGTTGTTCTTCTTGCTGTGGAAAGCCGCCTGCTTTCCCTTTGGTCCCTTGGTCTGAACCAGATTGGCGTTAGCCAATTGCTTGGACAGTGTATCCACCTTCAGTTGAGCCCGTATCTGGTCCTCAACATAGATTTCCTGTAGGAGATCTTCAAGGGTGATCTCCAACTTCTTCCTATGCATGTTTGCATAGAACTTGCTCCACCCAGCGGGGAGCTTTGAGACAATCCCTCCAACAACAAACTTGTCGGGGAGGGGCATCGCTTCGTCTTCCAACTTCTGTCGCAGTTTCAGGAACTCCTTCACCTGCGGCAGCATAGACTTTTCGTCCTCAAAGAACCACTTGTGATATTTTTCAACCACAAATATTTTACTGCGGTTCTTGTCTTCTTCGTAGAGTTTTTCTAGAGACTCCCATATGTCTCTAGCGATATTCTTCTTAGAATAGGATTCTGCAAGGGAATCCTCCATAGCATTCAGGATAAGGAGCCTGCAAATGCTATTTTCTCTTCTCCACTTGGCCTGAAGTTTAGTAGCCGCAGATATTGCAGCAGCAGACCCAGTATCTGGAACAGTAGGTTCCTCTTCAAGCAGTACGTGATCAACGTCTCTGAGTTGAAGAGTGAGATAAACCTTCCTCTTCCAGACTTGATAATGCTCTCCATCAAATTTTTCTAACTTACAGAAGTCAGTGTTGAGGAGTGAAGCATTAATGTTTTCCATCGTAGCAATAAAGCTTTGAGATTGTTATTGTCGGGAACGCCGGGGCACAATTTTTCGATGGAAAACTGAGAAAATGAAACAGTTGTAAAGACAACGTTTCTAATGCAACTCCTTAAAGAAGGTTTTGCAACAGAGATCCAGAAGGATTCTGCAAATTACGAGATCTAAAAAGATATCATAATACACGAATAATCTAAAGAGATTTTCGTGATCGTAGCAAACTGGCAGTAGTGCCTTCTAAAAAGAAGATACTGACAGAACTGCTAAAGGCAACAGAAGGATGACAGGCGAGAGATGGAATTGCTGGGGTGAATTATCACCGTTGGTCAAAGCTTTATTCGCCCTCTGCGAACAGCTTCCAGGAACCAGCAAGGTTGACGAAAAACCTTGGAACACTCCTGCTCTTCTGACTCCTCGGAAGACGGCGAACTCCTCTGGCAATGGCTGTACTCTTCTCTCTCTGTTTGAAGTAACAGAACTCACACGTACTAAAAAGTACTAGTGTTAGTGTTAAACAACACGCTCACTACTCTGTTGTGTTAAAGAACACTTAGAGTTTTCTCTCTGGAATTCTGATTACTTCTGCCAACCGAGAGAGAGGAGAGAACCTGCATATATAGCCCACGGGGCGGTTGCCAAGCAGTTGCCTGCACTTCAGGGTAGTGGCAGAACCACTCCTGAACATGCAGCAACTGCTGCAACCGTTCCCGCTCTATTATGCAGCCAGCCATACGCACATACGCAACTTAAGCGCACTATGCGCCTAGCGACGATGCTAAGTGCAAAGTGCGCCAACAAAACGCCACATTACGCCTCATGAGCCCGAGTCCGAGTCCGAGTCCGAGTCCGAGTCGCTAAGCCCCAACGGGGCTTAGCTCCTATGGAAATAAATTTCCCAAGAGCAAAAAGCTTACAGCTTATTAATTGTTGATTAAGCCTTTATACCATTAATAATTAATCCCACATGGCACACACCCATGTGCACTACATGTGCATCTCCATAAAGAGTAAAGACTCATATATATGGAGATACACATTCCTTTCTAGCCGATGTGGGACTAAAAACCAAAACAAAAGGCTATAAACCCAACATAATTAAGCATCCGTTGACAAATTAAATTAATCACAATTATTGAGAAAAATAGATGTATCATATATAAAGTCTACATACATACTAATATGATCACTTACTTCACTATAGAATTAGTAAACATGCAGTTGGCATTAGTCAGTTTCTAATTAAATCTATGACCAGTACTCCCACTTGCATACGATGGTTTTTGAGTTTTTTGACTTGAGTTTCATAATAATTCGAGGTGCAAAGTCAAATGAGAGCTGTCCAGACCTAGCTAATGATCGATCTTAATTAATTTAGTTTGATTAATACTCAACATATGCATACACACATTGGATCATCTGATTAATTCAGATTAGTTAATTTGTTCAAAGTAATTGTGTCTAAATATATATTTAGCCATAATCATGAACACGTCGTCGGCTGTTAGCAGGAAGATGGATGGATGCGTACGTGGAGAATCAAGGAGTCCGTCAGCGATAAAAGTCAAGAAGAAGGGATGTGATGGCCATGGGCAGTGTCCCCATACTCGGGATCTAGATTGCATCATGAAACAAATTAAAAATGAGTTATACTTTTCGCTCATATTCAAATATTAAGCTATTGGTAGTTGATAACGAATTTTGGAGGGTAGTAGCTCACTGGGCCAGGGAGATCCTTGACATTTTATAGATGCGACTTTGTTAATTTCTTGGAGTTGACTTGCCATTAATAAGACGAGTTGAAGTGAACTACCATTTAATTAATTGACATAACATTATTTAAAGAATATGTTTAGAGATAATAATCATAGGTATCATCATAATAAACCAAATACTGAGTAATTAGTTTTAGGGAGCCACTCATATATACGAAGATGGATGCCTTGCTTAAAGTTTAATCCTTTATTATAAGAGTGTTTCCACTCTTTATTTCGTAAGCAACATTGTAAAGATTTGAGCAAAAAAAAAAAAAAAAAATCTGTCATGTACTGTATTTACAAGTTTTTGATATGAAAAAAGAAGCAGCTTTTGAAATAAAATAGTTAACGCATGAAGTAGTTTCCAGAGAAATTTATCTGTTTAGTAAAGTGTAGTAGTATATGACAACCAGAGCAAATTAAATTTAAGGATTGTATATGCATAAAGGACGTCGTTTCATACATCTTCCTCACATGTATATATAATTAAGATTGGGGTCAAGACAGAAGCTTCCTAACACATCAAATATAATTGTGAAATGTGAATATGCACACGTAGAAGAGAAGCAACTCTTTAAAAGGTTTTCTTTTTCTTTACAGTACACCAAAAGTACAAGAGAGAGAGAGAAATGTTCATGAGCTATAGCTAGCCTAGCATGTTCCGCACCACATGGTATGTCTTTCTAAGCAATATACGTTCATGCCCATGCTCGGCTGGATATATATTCCTTGGTCAATCAATTGAAGAGTTCACAACAGAAGGGAAGAGAGAGGGGAAACACAAACGTAGTATACATACAATTATTGATTGAGTTTAGTACTTGAGGAACTCTTATTACGATGTGTGAGCTGCGCAAAGTCTAAATTCCCGTGTATGAAGGTTTCACCTTAACCTGAAGTCCTTTCGGTATTAGACTGGAACCAGGGCCGGCCCGGAGGGTTGGATTGCCGTATTCTGGAGCTAATCTTTGTTCTTTTTTTTATCCTTATTGTCAGCTGGTCCTGGTGGTCATTCGTGATCCTGAACTTTGGTTGAATCATGCTGAACCTGAGAGATTGTCCTAGCAGAAAAGGGTTGTCCAAGTCCTAAGACTTGTCCGACTTACCCTAGGGCCGGCCCTGACTGGAAGTCGAGTTACTTGTTCCCCTCATAATATTCTTGACCTATATTACAGAAATTAATATTATCATTATTCAATAATATCCTTGCACGTTCGCCCCGTGCATGATAGAAAATAAGAAATTGATACGATCCATGTCTTCGACTTCTTCTAGAGTATAGTCAGATGCTTCGTGTCAGATCTAATTTGTCAAGGCCTGGTTTCAGAATAGAATAACTAGAAGTCCATGCTAATTATCAGATATATAGCTAGACATCTTGTTACGGAAGTGGGCATATGGTTTTGTTGATGTCTATATGGTGATATAATGTTGTATATGGTTTAATCTTACTGAGTTTTTTTGGTGTCAAGCATGTTGGAATTTTTCTTCAAATTTCTCGGATTAAAACTACAACAAAATAAAATAGATTAAGGTTATCGGCCTCCGGGGGAGTCGCACATGAAGCACTGTCCTAAGAGTTAGCTCGGGTCTATATGCAGACTGTATCCGAACGCTCCTAGTGGTAGAACTCCCGCTCCACCGGAATCTCTTTGCCGCACACGACTTGGAGAGACTAACCCCGACTTAGCTCTTCCCAGAGCAACAACAACGAACGGAAAGCTCGGTCGGAAATGACGAGATTGAAGAAGAGAATTTGGACGTATTTTTTCTGTGTATTAAGAAGGATGAGAGGGGCTCAATATATAGGCTGTTGGGTTTAAGACCAACGGACAGAAAATTAAAGAACATTTAATTTGACGTTACTAAATAAACAAATGTGAATCATGTGGTTCAATGTATCTGGACGGAATTTGAATAGTAAACGTTACAAAATTAAATGATTTGTAACTGTCAAAATTCTGAAGGAGCAAAAAAAAATTTTGGGTTTCAGCCCGAACAAGAAGAAGGAATCGGATCAGCATTCGGCGCCCGCAGATGTGGGCACGTGCCCGCACCCGTTACGCGCGCCGAACTGAACCGAGCCGAGCCGGGCCGGGCGGCGGCGGCGGCGCGCGCGTGTGTCCCATAGGACTACCCACATGGAACTTCAAAGAAGCAAGAAAGGAAATAGTAATACGAGCACATGAAGTGCTCCTCTCTTGGCCGATGTGGGACTAATAAATGTGCTAGGAAATTGTGCTTTTGCTCAAATCCAAGCAACAGCTAACAATCACCCCCCCAAAGCTCAAGTTCCAAGAAAATAGAAGGAAGTAAGAATTAAAAGACGAGTAAGAGAATTTCTGGGTAGTTGTATACTATGCATAAATGAGATGGACTACAGCCTTGAATCTCACATAGTGACTATTGTCTTTGTCTGAAGAAAAGCTTGATGGACTGTGCCTTGAATCAGTTTTCTTGAACCAGACTCAGAAAACAGCACACATAGTACGCTAGAGGTACTTAGGTATATCGGGTGGCGCATTTGATTGGCCATGCACACTTTTACACATTCATGAGAGTTGTCTAGGATCGCCCTGTCTTATAGTCGCGGTCCTCACGACCTCTCATATAGGTAAGTCCTCAAGGGTTGGTGATAGGAATCAACCCTACATATTATGCTTGGACTTATTAAGAGTTTAAACTCACCATATCCATATCACAAAAAGAACACTGTCACCATAGGGATGGGGTATGAATGTACACATGTACAGCCTCCTAGGCTTTTCTTTTAAAGAGAATTTAATCTCAGGTCAGTGTTCCATAATAGTCACCTAGTCCAGCTTGTTTCTACCCATTGAACCGGCTTCTTGGGATCTCTAGTCAGACTCGGTTGGGTTTCCACTGCTGGTGACTATACTATGGGCTTAACCCCATCCCCCTCGATGATTCTAGGATCAATGTCCTAGACAGACCCTTCGTCAAGTGGTCTGCAAGGTTCTTTTCTGACTTTATATAGTCAAGAACCACATATTTGTCAAATAAGCTCTTTATTGGCTTGAAGTGTAGCTGCAGGTGCCTGTTAATCTTTGCATTTACAGAATCATGCTTTAGTAGTTTTGTAACAGATTTATTATCACAGTTTATAAAAATTACAAGAATAGGATGAACAGAAACAGGTATATGCATAATAAGGTTTCTAAGCCATTCGGCTTCTGTACAGGTAGTGTCCAAAGCTATCATTTCAGAGTCCATTGTGCTTCTGGCTATGATAGTTTGTTTACATTAACCCTAAGAGATCGCAGCTCCTGCCAGGATAAAAATATATCTAGTTGTGAATTTAACATCATGTGAATCAGTTACCCAATTTGCATCGGAGTAACCTTCTATAATATCAGGGTGTCTAGTATAATAAAGTTTATAATCTAGAGTACCCTTAAGATATCTAAATAATCTGTCTAATGTAGTCCAATAAGATTGGTTTGGGTTACTAGTGTATCTGCTTAGTCTCCCAATAGCAAATGCAATATCAGGTCTGGTCCTATTTGTTATGTACATAAGAGACCCAATTATTTGTGAATATCTATGTTATTTTATAGGTGATCCTTCATTCTTCTTAGAAACAACATTACTATCATACGGGATAAGGGCAGATTTCTTGTCAAAATATTCAAATTTTCTTAGCATTTTCTCAATTGAATGTGCTAATGATAGAGTATAGCCCTCTTTCCTTTTGGACACTTGCATTCCTAGGATCAGATTTGCCTCACCTAGGTCTTTCATATCAAACTGGTTAGATAAATAATTCTTAGTGTTATTTATCAGTTCCAGTGAAGATCCTAGAATAATGATATCATCAACTTACAAGCATAAAATAACACAACTTCCATTTGTATTTTTAGAATACAAACATTCGTCATATTCATTTGGCACAAAATCAAATTCTATAATGACTTTGTCAAATTTGTTGTGCCATTACTTGGGAGCTTGCTTTAGGCCATAAAGAAATTTTACTAATCTACAAACCATGATTTCTTGGCCTTTAGCAATAAAACCTTCAGGTTGCTCCATATAATTTTTTTTTCTCCAAATCTCCATTTAGAAATGCTGTATTTACATCCATTTGATGGATCAGCAAGTGATAAATGGAAGCTAAGGCTAGGAGAGTTCTAATAGAAATCCTAGCAACAGGAGAATAAGTATCAAAGTAATCTAATCCTTTTTTCTGGGTAAAATCTTTGGCTTCTAATCTAGTCTTATATTTTTCTATGGTACCATTGGCTCTAAGTTTTTTTTTGAAAAAATACTTACAACCTATGGGTTTGCTACCTAAAGGAAGGTCTGCTAAAAATCAAGTATTGTTCTCCAAGATGGAGTTGTACTCAATATTAATAGCTTCTTTCCAGAAAGGGGCATCAGGAGAGGATATGGCTTCTTCATAAGTTGAGGGATCACCCTCTATCAAAAATATGAAGAATTCTTCTCCTAAATTTTTTTCAATCTTTTCTCTTTTACTCCCTCTAGGTTCTATGACTTGTTCAGGTTGAGAACTAGGTATTTGATCATAAGAACTAGTAGATGGAGTAAGAGAAGGATTAGAGGAAGATGAAGGGGTTCTATCCTTGAAGGAAAAGATATTCTCAAAGTAAAATGCATCTCTAGCTTCTATAATTGTGTTATTGGAGATTTCATTTACTTCAGAATGAGTTACAAGAAATCTATTGGCATTGCTACCTAAATCATATCCTATGAACACAATATCTACAGTCTTAGGTCCTATCTTCCTCTTTTTGGGTTCAGAAATTCCTACTTTTGCTAGACATCCCCAAACTTTGAGGTAATTAATCATAGGGGTTCGATCTTTCCATAACTCATAAGGTGTCTTATCATTAGTCTTACTGGGTATCCTATTAAGAATATAACAGAATGACAATAAGGCTTCTCCCCAAAGATTATTAGGAGCACTTGAGCTGAGAAGCATGGCATTAACCATGTCTAACAGAGTGCGATTCTTTCTTTCAGCAACTCCGTTGGACTATGGTGAATAAGGAGCAGTTACCTCATGAATAATTTCGTGCTCTTCACAGAAGTTAGTCATTTCATTTGAGGTATACTCTCCATCATGATCTGATCTAAGGATCTTAATCTTCCTATCCAACTGGTTCTCAGCTTTAGATTTATAGACGTTGAATCTGTCTAAAACTTTATTCTTGGTCTTAAGAAGGTAGGTGTAGCAATACTTTGAATGATCTTCTATGAAAGTGACAAAGTATTTCCTACCGCCTCGGGTTAATACCCTATTGGAGTCACAGACATCACTATGGATAAGTTCTGGGAGTTCAGAATCCCTATGGATAGATTTGAAAGGCAATCTTGTGTGTTTGGCTTGAACACAGATCTCACATTTGTGTTCATAATCTATAGGAGTCTTAGGTATAAGATCTAAGTTCATCATCCTTTTAATAGATCCTAAATTCACATGACCTAGTCTATTATGCCAAATATTTGAGCATTCAATATTTGCAATAAAGGAAGAAATTGAACTTTTATTCATGGTACTTAAAATAAAGAGTCCATCTTTCACAAATCTTTTTCCCACAAACAAATCATTTTTAGAGAAAACTACTTTATTGGCCTCCATTACAATTTTGTATCCTAAGGCTACAAGGAGGGGTCCACTAACTAGATTTTTTCTGACAAACGGCACATGAAGCACATCATGAAGAGGTAGAATTTTTTTTGATGTCATCTTCAGATCTATTCTTCCTCTTCCTACAATTTCTGCCGTTGAGCCATCTCCTACAGTTACGCCTCCTCCACCTGATTCCTGATAGGTTAAAAAACAAGGGCGATCAAATGAAACATGAACATTAGCTCCAGAATCCAACCACCAATCATCAGAATGGAAAGACAGGTTTACTACAGGTTGAAAGCTTACAGACCTGAAGGAGCTGGAAGACCCCATTCAGAATTATGTTAGCCTCTGGCTTGCCTTTTCCCTTGAAGGAGTTCTGGATAGGTTCTTTCTTCCTTTGGAAGCAGTTGATGGCTGTATGGTTGGTTCTACCACACACAAATAAAATCTTCTTTGATCCTGAGTCTGACCAAAGTTTCTAGGTTTTTGGGGTTCAGGATTTTAGTGGTGATGGTTTTGGTGAGGAGGTTGAAAACTCTGCTTCTTTTTGAAGGAGTTTTTCTTAGATTTGATATGGTTGTTTGACTTAGGTTTTACATGACTTTCTACAAGGTTTACCCTAGCTGTGGCATTTGACCTAGCTTTGGTCTTGGACCTATATTTCTCTTCTGTTCTAATTATGTGTAGAGCTTGAGAGTATGTAATAGATCCTTGTAGATGTAATAGGTCATTTGCCACTTTAGAACAAGACGGAGGGAGTTTGTCTATCAAACATCCTATTTTGTGTTCAGTGGAAAAGAATGATCCCTTGGCTTGAACATGTCTAAGGTGTTCTTGAAATTCATAAATTTGGTCATTGATAGGTTTGTTATCTACCATGACATATCGGTTGAATGTGGAAGAATTGAATCTATCAATTCAGCATCATCACAACCATATTCATCTTCCAAAGCATCCCAGAGTTCTTTAGCGCTTTTATACTCAAAAAATATTTCGTAGTGTGACTCCGACATAGCGCTTAAGATTCTATGAAAGCAATGGTAGTCTATTTCCTTAGGGGTCTTGGGTTTGGTAGAAAATGAGGACTTGGAAACCCCTACGTCAGATTCAGTCTCATCAGAATCATTTGAGATGGGCGTAGACCCATCGATGGCAGAAATCAAGCCTAAAGTAGACAAAATTTTATCTGGCTCTGCCACCTCTTAAAATATGTGCCATTGAATTTTGCAGGCTTTGTAGAAAAAGTCTCTTCCTTGGAAGTCATGTTTTCTAAAGTTTGTAAAATTATATTTACTCAATAAGATGGCTTTAAACTAAAATTAACAATTAAAATAATTTTAGTAATAGACCTTTAAATTTTTAGTTTTTCAAGTTTTGATAAGGTTGTGTTAGCTGCAGGGGCCGAATCCCAGCAATCGGAGGTTCACTAGAATTACTTAAGTACCGGTCGCTTAGACGATTTTTCGCCTTGTTGACAGAAGGGTCCTTTCGGCTTGTTCCCAAACAAATCTTAACTTTAGAACTTTAAAATTAATTTTTTTTACTAAATCAATTAATTGTTTGATTTAGCCAAAATTAAAATATTGAGTAAAAGAGGTTACTCAACTAGTATTGGCAAAAATGTGCTAGTACGATATTCTTAGGAAGATTGTTAATTTAGTACTAGAGATTTACCACATACAATATTTCTATATTAAGAAATCAGTAACTAGAAATGTTATATATCATTAGTAACAACTCTTAACAGAGTAGTAATTTTTATTTTTATTTTCTTTTTTAATTTAGCAAATCAAAATTGGTAACACTTAACAGATTTAGCAAATTTAGCACTACAGAATTTGCAAATCAATTTTTTTTTTCACTTAACCACTATTCTTATCCACTCAATATATACTTAAAACTATATATATGCCTCTCCTCCTATGAAGATAAGAATTCTTCAATTCCAAGTCAAACATTTGTGTATCTTATCTTCTTGTTGCACAAGAGGTTGGCGTAGGCACACACATACACAACATATATAATCCTCTTCTTGTACTGAGTTGAGATTAGCCATAGAATCATTATCACATGATATACAGCATAACACCCCCATCAAATAACACCATATATATATATCCCAAAAACCTTGGAGGACCTATTTATGGCTTGCGAGTAATGTCCTGCCTAAATGGTCCTAGAAATCTTTTCAAGATCTTGTACATGGAAAAGAAAGCAACAATAAATACTGATGTGCCACATTGGAAGATCTTCAAACGGGCTGGTCCTTTTGGAGATTCTTGTTAGGAAAAGTATGTCAGCTAGCCAGCTAGGGACCAGTTTTGTGGGTGAGAAAGAACCCAAAAAAAAAGTGAGGTGATTTATATATACTCCACTTGGTCACTATTAATTCCATTCCCAACCCAAAACTATGTTCTCCAGCAAGTTACTAGGTAGCTAGCTAGGCAGTCTCGATACCAATAGCCAAGTAGCCATTTGTCTGGTTGCTCCCCAGAAAGCGTCGCATTATGCTTGTGTATTCCTTTCCCCCTCCGTAACTTGATGCGTTGTAGTACTTTTGTGTTTTGGAAACCCACTCCTCAAGTTCATGCCCACTCACTCCTGTACTGCAACATACAATATCTAATCTAATCTATCTATTATTAATCCTTGTATCCATGAGTTCCTCAACTGAAAGCAAATAAAAATATAGCTGGAGCTAGCCCAGCACTGATCAATCAGCTAATCAAATTGCACACTGTTGGCCTCGGCAGCTTCAACTCCATCGCAGCATATATTGTCTGGCATAACCCAAACATTGGGCCTACGTACCCACCCACTGCCAAGCATGCTTTAGTGGTCGGCAAAGGGTTTTATCGTTAATTGCTTCTGGCTAGCTACGTATACTATCCAACTTGAACACTTGCTTATTGAACAAATCATATTCTTCACACTCTAATCCCCCATCCCCACCCTCTTCTTTCAGAGAGTGTATTATCATGTCCTTCATCAGAGAAAGGAATGGAAAATATTGACTTTTGATCCGTTTTTACTTTTGCGCAAACAATAGGAATTTTAATTTCTTCTTCTTCTTTCGAAAAAAGTTAATTATTAACGTATAATCAGTCCGCTAAACAATCATCCAATTCTCAAAAAAAAAAAAAATCTCCTATCACTCATGAAAGATTGAAAATGGCTATGACACTCTCTTTAGGGCTCGTTTGATCAAGTTTTTTGTATTATTAGGAATCAATTTTCTATTCCTTTTCCATGGGAAAGGAATTCAACATTACCATATCCATGTTTGGTTAGGTTGGAAATAGGTAGTCCAAAAAATTCGATTTTTTTTTCATTCCCATCTTTGGTTCACATAGTGATATGAATCTTAATTTGTTTAATTTTCCAAAAATATACTTTCGTTAATTTCATGATGCTACTATTACCTAAATTCACATATTTCAGATAATAGTTGAAATTTTGAAAATAAGGAGAGGGTACTACCGTCCAAACAAAATACCCAAACAACATTTCTAAGAAAATAAAACTATTCTCGGAGGGGCTTGAAAAATAGCTTTTTCACAGGGGCTTGAAAAATAGCTTTTTCACATCAATGGAAATATGAAGCCCTTTATTTCCTACCTAAGCATATCACACATGGGTAAGGAATTCAAAACTCATTCCCAAGCCTCCAAAACTTAAACCAAACACTCCCTTGTTGTGTTGCATACCTCAAATAATTAATCCTTAAGAAATTTGTCTCTTTCTCTCTCTCTCTCTCTCTCTCTCTCTAAGCATGTCAAACTCCCAATAACACAGTGATTCACATCTTCCTGTATATGACATCTTCTCTTGCTTGCGCTACTTCTTAGTTATTTCCATGATGTCTTCAATCTGTCTCGAGCTAGGAGGTAGAATCCCATATTTTCGGAAGTCATAATCACTGAAAAATAAGTGATTTATGCTATTCCCGAAACAGATTTAGATGGAAGAATGATCATAAAATAGAGACTTCCTGCTAATAAATTAGCTCTCTAATCTGATTGTATTCCAGAAACAAAGATCAGAAGCAAAGTAAATTTGCTCTCTAATTTGGTTATGTATTCCAAAGACAAAATATCAAAAGCAAAGTAAATTTGCTCTCTGATTTCCTTTAGCCACTTAGAGAAGAAGAAGAAAGAAGGAAGAGAGAAAGACAACTCTGCTAGAGTAACGAAGATCATCAAAGCAAGATTCGTCTTTATATGATCCGCTTTCAGGAACCAGCAATTTCTCAAAGGACTTTTAGAACGCTCGTTAGTCAACTTTTTGTGACTCGAACGGACTCTTTGGACTCAACGGGCTCCCTTTTCTCTCTTCTTTGGCGCATCTTACAAAGAAGGCCAGGGGGTCTATTTATAGAGTGGAGTGAGACTTCACCTTTTCTCCTATCCGATGTGGGACTAAAATGCCAATACTCAAAAATAGAGTTTGATATTTAGATCATCCCACAATCAGCATAGTCATGTGCCAGTCTACTTCTACCCTCGAACACGTCCGTGCATGCACGAGGCATCCTGTAGTCTGTGTCCAAGTCCGAGTCTGAAAAACAAAAAGCAACTTGCTTCTTTGTTGGAATTAATCCTTTTTTCCTTCTAGAAAAATACTCTCATATGGAATCCACTTGTGCCATACCACACATTATGTGCATACCTCAATACAAGCAAAGCATTATATTGAGATAATCACCATTTGGTGTAGCCGATGTGGAACTATAATTCCTAGTCTAAAGGCAAAAACATCAACAATCCTCCACATATCGTGATATATGGGTTGAGCTTTCCCCAAAGTGATTGTCCATTATGCATGAGGATAGATGTCGCTTCGACTTGAATCTTTCCGTATGGTTCAAACAATAGTATGAAACAAGAATGGACTAACCCTTGAATTCTGCACCATAGCTGCAATTCTTTCCACCAACACAATGGCATCAGCTGTACTTCTGGTTACACATTAAAGGCCTTGTGCCCGCCTAGTTTTGGTGTATATATATTGGGTGTCTACAAGTTTACCCTTAGACATGGCCTATATATCTTTCATACACTCTAGGTGAGTTCATTTAAAGAGTCTTGGCATGAAACCTTTCACTTTCATGCGGTGCTACACCGCTATGACATGGTTTATAGCTGAGGCTATACCTCATGTGGTGCCATACCACTATAGCATGAGGTCCAGCCTCTTTGTAGTGCCAAACTATCTAGCATGAAGTCTTTCGCTTCCTTGCGGTGTTACGCCGTCGTGACATAGCTTGCGAAGCCAAGGCTTTACCTTTTTTAGGTACCTCTGTGGTGTCATACCACTGTAACATGAGGTCACCAGCCTCTTTGTAGTACTGACTACCACTCTTCATTATTTAGTATTAGACTACTTGCCTATGTGCGGTGGTATACCGCTGTGACATGGCTCGAAGCCGAGGCTTTGCCTTCTTGATCGAGGTACCTTATAGTGGTGTTTGTTGACCCAAACTGGATCACAGTCAACCTAATTTAGAGAATTAACAAAATAATATCTGATATTATCTAATACGACTCATCAGGTTCAAGACAGAACATCATCTACAATCCAATACAATGTATCAAGTTCAAGACAGACATCATCGACAAAGCTGTTACATTGTAAATGTGCTTATACTCAGTTTATAATTTTTTAATTTATTGAGTCTAAGAACATGTACGTTGAGTCGTACTGAGTCATCTCAACCCCTAGACTTACTTCTCCAAGCTCCACCATACAAGACAAAATAATTTCAGAACCAAACCAAACCAATATAGCCCATATAGACTTTCTGGCCCAAGGTAGACAGAATTTGGGCCGAACTCTGCCTTAGGCAAAAATCGGGCCGAACTCTTTCCCCTAAATTTTAGGAACCGAATTTTTATGAACACCCTGCTACAAGCTGTCAAACGTTCCAATTTTTGAATATTTGGGACAGAATTATGGCCGAACTCTGCCTCCCTTGACTAGTATAAATAGAGTTTGATTTCTCTCATTTCAATATATCTCTCACTTTCATCTTCTAAGCCTTATACATTCTAAGCCTTACTCTTCCAATCTACTAGCCACAAAATTTTGTAAGCCCCAAGGTGCTCAGTGCGATTCAGCTAGAAGTTTCTGTGCATAAGTTGAAAAGAAGTCACTTGGATAATTCCAAGTTTTGCCTCAGCGAAGTTGTAAGATATTGGCGTGCTCTTCTAAGTAAAGGCACGTGTGCACCATATTTCACAAATAGTGGATTTCAATCCTGAGCGAGAGTTCTCAGGCCTGGACTAGTCCTCCACCAGAAAAACCAGGTTATATCATTGTATTTGTGTTTGCTCCTCTGATCTCTCTTAATTTCTACATTACTATTCTGATTATATATTCTTTTGGTAGTTGCTTCTCGACTTGGTATATAGTTAATTTTTAATTGGTTATTTTTGACACAAACTATATTCACCCCCTCTAGAGTTGTCTACATGTAACTTCAATTGGTATCAGAGCTCTATTCTCTTGATAAAGGATTAACATCCTAGAGCTGATCCATGGCCACCACATAACCTATCTTTACCAACTATGGTGAAAGACAATCTACTAATAGGCCACCCCTATTTGATGGAACCAACTACACCTACTGAAAGACACGAGTAAGTTTCTATCTGAAATATTTAGACTTTGACTTATGAACCACAGTCACAGATGGTTATAAGAAACCTACTAGAATTATTGTTGAGGAGAATCTCATAGAGAACCCCCATGACAAATATACTGATCAAGAAAAGAAATATGCTAGTCTAGATGCTAGGGCTATTAATGCTCTCTTCTGTGCTATAGACATGACTGAATTCAATAGGGTATCTACGTGTTCCACTTTCAACAAAGTATGGAAGCTTCTAGAAGTAACTCACGAAGGAACCACACAAGTCAAGGAATCAAAAATTAGTCGGCTAACACAGGAGTACAAAGCATTCAAGATGAAGTCCCATGAGACGATCAAACAAATGATCACTAGATTCCTCGACATCGTCAACCCTCTTTCTTACCTCGGTAAGGACTACTCCAACCATGAGAAGGTACGTAAGGTGCTAAGGGGATTAACGAAGAACTGAAACCCTAAAGCCACAATAATCATCGAAGGCAATGATCTCACCACCATGTCTCTGGAAAGTTTGGTAGGCAAACTAATAACGCATGAGCTCGACCTCAAGGACTTTGAAGAAACGGCTCCAAAGGAGAAAGAAATCGCTCTAAGAGCTCATTGCCGAAAGGCTGCTCCAGAAGAAACAGACGATGATGACTCCAATGGTGATGATCAAGCGCTCATGGTTCACAACTTCAAGAAGTTTCTACGTTTCAACCAAAGGAAAAAGGAACAATGCAAAGATGACGATAAAGAGCCTATCTGTTTGGCTGTAAGAAGACGAGGCATGTCAAGAAAGACTGCCATACATCTAAGAAATGGAGCTGATATAAAAGATCAAACAAGAGGTCATCCTCTCGAAAGTATGCCAACACAAGCATTTGGCACGAGAGCAAAGCCAGTGACTCCGAAGAAGAAGAGGACTCTCTCCAAGATACTACAAACATCTGCCTAATGGCGACGTCCGACTTGATGACTTTACTTTTGATGAACTTGGAGATGCCTTTAGTGACTTACTTGAAGATCACAAGAAGTTACTTAGCAAGTATAAACATGCAAAGGATAAGATCAAGACCCATGAAGTTGAGATTCATAAACTTTCATGCTTGCTTGATAATGTTAGAGACACACCACCCACGAAAAATACTGATGAGGTATTGAAGCTTAAATTATGCTTACACGATGTCGAATCTCGTATTGAGAAACAAACACATGGTATTACAGAACTCAATAAAGAACTCAGACGAAAAAAAGAAGTATAATATTACTGCTGTAAGAATTAGTGCTTTAACTGCCAAGCATGATGATATATACAATGCCTCTAAAAGATTACAGATCAGACTGGGAAAACAAGTTGTTCAGCCTCAAACCTAATCTCACAGTCACAACACAAGACAAAAGATTACTCAACACAAGAATACACATCACAAGAAAGACACATATACTCATGCTGCACACAGACATGCCTTTATGTACACATATTCACATGCAACACGACAAACACCAACACATACACATGGCACAGACAGATATGCTTTTATGAACACACATGTAACATGATAAATACATAGTATCAGGACCCGTACCCGCTTTTTGGATACGAGATGTGTCCAAGCCAGCCTACGCCTTAGAGTCGGCAGTAGAACGCTGTCAAGCCCGCAATAAATAAATGCTCAAAATAAACTTTATTGCTCATTCACAGTTCTAATAGATCACAACATTTATAAGAATTATATTTGAAGAAATTACAACGTTCTTACATATTTGAAATGACTATAACATAGCTATCTAATCTCTAGGTTTGGCTTGCAAATACACCCGAATCTTCCAATGCTATAGAAGCCACGGCTAACCTGAAAATGTTGGTTTCCAGTCAGGAATGGAACAAGGACACAAACCGACGGCAATACAAAAACATAATAGAATTCTTAAAACATGAAAATAACATATATAAAATAAAACTAGCTAGTAACTGAAATCATGGTATGTTTAGAAAGCAAGTAGGTAACTCCACCACAAGATGTATCAACTGGAGAAACATGTAACTAGGATGTCATGGTAAGTGGTTAAGAAAACAAGGAAACCATGTAAAAGAAAACTATCTTATGTGTTTTGAAATATCTTGTTCGACATGTGGACGACTAAGGGGTAAATCCGGTACCCTGCACGTGTCGTGTACAGCTGCTATCATTCACGAATAGATATTTTAGAGATATTTCTGGGTAGTCCACATGTCTACTAAGATATTTTCTCGCCCAGCTAGTACTCATGGAATCAAGTCGCAAGCATGGTAATCATGTAAAAAGACAGTAACGAAGCATAAACAAATCTATGATAATAATCCGTATGACAACGTGTCATCAAACATGAGAGCATATGTATAAACATGAAATAAAAAACTACTATGAATCGAAAACAATCAGGAAGTGCACTTGCTTGTGGTCCTTAGCTGGTGAAACCGATACTACCGTTGCGTCCAGAAAGGTCGATTTGCTAGGGTTGATGTAAAGGAGTCCAAAGTTTGGCAAAAGAAATAGGAATATGGTTAGCAACGATAATCTAATAATCTAGGAAGATTTCTAACTGAGAAAAAGTAACTATTTAACTAGAAAAAATATGGATACTTAGAAAATATTTATAACGTAGTAGGTATTAACCCTTTCTAAGAAAATATTAATTTTATGATACTATGGAATTTTTATTAATAATTTTAGAAAGTATTTAACCAAATAAAAGACCAAACTAATAAAATCTAATTTAAAATCCTTTTATTGTTTTTAAAGCCTAATAGTATATTTAAGAAAATATTATGCTATTTTAAAATATACCCAAATGTTACATTATGCATAATATGTCTTAAAAATCCTTTTAAGGAAGTAGATATATAACCTACATAAATATTTTTGAAGTAGGAGCCCACAAAATACCTTTCCTAAAGAAATCGTACAATTAGTTTTCAGCCCCAAAATCTTATGCAAAATATTTTTCTTGAAAATATTAGTTAATACCTTTTTATAAAATAAAACTACTAAAGAAAATAATAATATTTATAACACAATATATATATATACCCGTAAATACCTAAATTGTATACATATACCATTATACATATACATATGGCCAGAACATAATTTTAACAAATAGCCCAAAACTATTTATATTAATATAAAGAAAAAATTTCTAAAGCCAATGGGCTTTGGCCCAAACTAACAATCCCAAAAACATTCTATATAAACTTATTTATTAAACTTATAGTTTATATAAGAAATCAAATATAACTTTGTAAACAATCCAGCATAGTAAGTACATAATATAACCCCAAAATATTATTTTTGAGCCTAATATATAAGCCTATACATATAGAAGCCCTAATTATATATTTCTACAAATACCACATATATTAGAAACTCTTAATCCTATACTAATGTTTCTAACGGGCTTTGAACTCAACTCTTAGCCCAACTAAATGACTAATAGCTTCCCATTGTTCTCCTATAGAATATTGTAATTAATAAAATGAACAATAAAAGAGAAGTCAAAGATTAAACAGAGAGAAAGGGACAGAGAGAGAAAGCCATTTGGGAAACATTTTGTTTCTAACACACGAGAAAGAGAAGGAGATGAGCGGAGGAATCGAGAGGTCGACAGAGACTCATCGTGCTATGGCAGCGTGCGATCGTCGACACGCGTGCTGCGCTGGGGGCAAGCATGGAAGGAGGACGGCAGCGGCTCCGGAGGGATTCAGTCGCGCCTGGCGTCGGAAGAAGCTGGACGCGAGGGGCGTACTTGGTCGAGACTTCGTCGAAGGAAGGCGAGGAGCTCAGGCTCTGTCGATACTCCGTGTTTTAGGCGAGGAGAAGAATGCGGACGCATAGGTTGGTGGCTCACGGCGGTGAAGACTGGCAGTTCATGGAAGTCGCCAGATCTGGCGAAGGCAGTGCGGTTGTTAGGAGGCGGAGAGGTCGAGGCCAGCATTGCAGCCAAGACCAGGCACGACAGAGTTTGGGCGACAGTGGTCTAAGGCACTGGCCGGGGCAGCTCACCGATTTTGGCGAGCACCGGTGGGTTCGCCAGCCTTGGCTGGAAAGGAATCGGTTAGGCTGCGATTTGCTGTTTTTTCTGTATTTGTGTCCTGATTCGGACACGAGAATGTGTTCTGCTATAAAGAGCAGGATAAGGACACAGACTTGGATGCCCGAGGTAGGACCCGAGGCTGGACACGATGATTGTGGTGGTGGACACGGACACTTCGGCACCATTATTGGTATTAGCTGTGTGCTGGTGGTGGTGATGACGATTATGACGATGGTATGGTGACGTTGGCAAGATGTAGGAAAAGAGAAGGTGGTGGCGGTGTAGAGTGTGCTGTGGCACACGATTGTGGGAAACTCTCCGACACTGACGGGGCAGTTCGAAACTGCCTAGGTGGCATTCTCCGAAGGGATGCCGCTACACTTCCTGGGATTGCCGACAAGATCTTGGATGATGAAGGTGGGGTTGCGGGTTATCGGGGAGTCAGAAATGGAGCAGATGGAAGTTGTGTAGTCATGGCGGCTCAAATGGTGTCGACAGCGCGGTGATGGCGATGATGTTTTACTGTAGGTGGTTGGTTCTGTGGTCGGGAAGATTATGGTGTCGACGGGTGATGGTTGAGATGGTTGTTGGCATCGTGATATTACCGAAGGGCAGTCAGGGATATGATGGTAGCAATGGTTGTTGGGTCTTTGTTTGTGGCTAAAGAGAATTTCTTTGGTAGAATAGCAAGGAACAATTCTCCTTAAATAGGGGATTAATCTCCTCTAGTTGGATAAGGAGTAAGATTCGAGTAGATAAAATATTTCCCTTTAAATTAAATCAAATAATATTTAAAACAATTTAGTTTAATCATAATACATTAGTAGATAGAAATACCAATTTAAATTGCTATTTGACATAATCAAATAATTTAAATTATATAAATTAAATCCAAAATTAAATAATTGATTATCATAAAATATTGAAATATAAATTTGATATTATCAATAATTCAAATTATATACATTAGATTCGAAATCAAATAATTAACTACTACAATAATTTAAATAACATTTAGTATTTATCAAAAATTTAAATCTTATAGATTTAAATCCAAATCAAATAACAAATTCAATCTATTCACAATCTACTAACGATTGTAATAATTAATATCAATAATTTAATGCATAAATTTAGATTTCTTTTACAAATGGATTACCAATTAAGAATAATAAATATTCCTGAACCTAAGAATATCAAGTCAAATTTAAAAGTCAAATAATTTTGTTTATCCTAATAATAAAGAATAATACATAATTATATTTTTATAAATCCAAAACTTAACCTAAAATACTTCGATAAAATCTTTTCATTAAACAAAGTAGTGCTCTAAAAAAATATTTAATTTTTAAAATTAGTTTTTGATAAAAAAATATCATTCGCGAAGTCTCGACAAAAAATTACCTTGAAGCACAATAAATAAAATAATAATAATAATAATAAATTTGGAAAGAGGAGTTACACATAGACATCACTATTATCTTACACCTAACACTAATATACATGCTACATGTCACTACTGTGGTAAACATGGACACACTTCACCATAGTGTAGAATTAGAAGACTAGTTGATTTAAAACTATAAGCATGGGTACTGAAGACTAACCTTTCAGGACCCTCAAGAATTTGGGTACCAAAGGTCACATCTACTCATGGATAGATGGACCTTCCTTCATCCTCTAGAAGCAAATGGATTCTCGATAGTGGGTGCTCGCGACACATGACTGGAAAATTAAATCTGTTCGCAACACTATCGATGAAAAGGGAAGGATATGTATCCTTCGACAATAATCTAAAAGGTTATATCATAGGTAACGGTACTATTGGTAATCCTCCCTCTCCTATCATTAAAGTTGTCTGTCTAGTAACAGAGTTAAAGTATAACTTGCTCAGTATTAGTCATCTTGTTGACCATAGATATGATATTAACTTTGAAAAAACTAAATGCTCTATATATGATAGTTCAACTGGAGACATCGTTTTTGAAGGGATAAGGGAAGATAACATCTATATATTCTATCTTTCAAAAGATAATAACAGTGCAGGAAGATGCCGTTACGCTCAAAAGGATGAAAGACTACTATGGCACATGCGTCTTGGATATGCAAATATGGATACCATATCATGACTGTAAACCAAGAAGCTAGTAAGAGGACTACCGGATATCATATTCAAAAAATGATACGGTATGTGCCGAATGGGAGAAAAAGATAAGGCGACTAAATTCTCGTTTAAATCTGTCAACTCTATAAGTACTACTAGACCCTTGCAACTTCTTTATATGGATTTGTTCGGTCCTACTAGAGTAGAGTAGCCAGTCTTACTGAAAAACTCTACACCTTATGATTGTTGATGACTTTTCCCGATTTACTTGGGTTTTTTTTCTTCCGAATAAAAGTGATACTATTTTCGTTTACGAAATTTTTGCTAAAAAGGTTCAAAATAAAAAAAGCTTCATGATTACTCGAATCCGAAGTGATTATGGCGGCGAATTTGAAAACTCTGATTTCAAAATGTTTTGTGATTCAAATAGTTTTAGTCATGAATTTTCGTATCCTAGAACTCTCCAATAAAATGGTATTGTAGAGCGAAAGAATAAAACTCTTGGCGATATGGCCAGAGTTATGTTGAATCAATTTTTACTTCTGAAATGTTTTTGGACAGAAGCTGTAAGTACAGCATGCCATGTCTTGAATAGGATTTTGATTTGACCTATTTCGAAAAAAGCTTCATATGAAATTTGGTTTGGTAGAACACCAAATATTTTTTATTTTTGAGTGTTCAGTTGTCGTTGCTTTATCCTGAATACCAAAGACAACTTAGGCAAGTTTGATGCCAAAGCTGATGTCACGCCCCAGTACCGAAATACGGGGACGGACTAGGCCAGCTACTCCATATGAGGTACGTAACGTCATACGGCGATCGTGGCTGTCGAGAGACTAGGGGGGTACATGCTACAATCAAGTCTCCTATGGTCCCACAGAGCTCTATGTCTCAATCAATTAAGTCAAATCAGCAATTAAATGAACATTAAAGATAAAGCAGTAAGGCGTCCCTGACGCTTCATCAAAATGATCATGAGAGACTAGCTTTATAATTTAGCTATCTCAGAGAGTCAGGAGTACAAAATTATACACAGCTGCAGTCTGTTTAATTATAATTATGTACAGACACAAAATATCAAGTAATCCGGCTAACAGGTGCCGGTGGCTAAACGCCGCAAAAGTATAAGCAGGAGTGGTGGAGAAGAAACCCACTCGAGTCCCCGAACCGCCATGCTTCTAGTATGCACCATGGATGTCAGGGAGGAAGATCGTGTCCTCTGGCTCTGCTACGAGATCTGGCCAAACAAAACCAGCGGGGTCAGCCCCGAATAGCAAGTACCGCCAAAGGGGCACAAGAGTTAAGATTAAAAACCCATCTAATAGAATGACTGATAATAATAATACTTATGCTACTATTATAGGGTAGCGCAACATCCTCGAACCCATATGGCACCCTTACAACCAAACAAGGACAAAAGGTGCCGCATGGAGTCGGGACGTGTCGTACTCTATAACTTTCACATAAGTTAAAAAGGTATAAACCATAAAATCTCCTGATCGTGACTTCGGTCGATAGCCTATCGCAGCACAATAACCAACCCAACAATCAAACAAGAACATGGGTTGGATCATGTACCATGATAGACCATGTTCCTCAGTCATTCACAGAAGTAGCACTTCACAACCAGAATAAGTCTTCCGTTCATAACTTCGGTCCACAGCCTGTCATAGCACGATAACCAACCCAACAATCAAACAAGAACATGGGTTGGATCACGCACCATGACAGTCCGCTTCCCTCAGTTATTTACGGAAGGTAAATCGGAAACATGCAAGTCATTTTCATGGCCAATCAAGTCTACGAGTTTCTAGTGGAACGAGGTTATCCTCGCGTTATGTTATTAGAAAATCCTCAGATCGTATCCTTCCAGTAAGGCTAGCCAACCCAGGGGTTCGCGTAGACAGGTGTCATGGAGCACAGGTCCCTCGTGAGGCCACCTTGCCAAGACATGTAATATATAGCAGGAATTAATCGGATACAGTCATCCATTCGTTGCGGATCACACAGTATCCGTGGAGACCAGCCGGTGTGCCAAGACAATATCTCAGGGCGACTGGTGTAACACGATCTCGGGACTCTGCCCTCCCCATGCATCTAGTATATTCAGTTGCCTAGTTTAACCCTAGGTGAAATCTTGGACTCTCATGCTGTGGCCTGCATGATTACCCTCCTAAAGTCGTACTTTAGTACGAGTACCCCAAAGAGGATCCATGTCAATCAGTATGTCAACATGTGCTACCCTCCTTAGTGTAATACATCATTACAAATATGCCACGTAGAGTTACGAGTCATTTGTCGAGCATGAACAAGAACTAGGACATTCAGGTTCATGTATTAGGTAGGAACACTTTGTTCTCCGGGGTCACATCAGTGCTCATATCATGCTCGGGACAAAAGGCGTAAGGATATAAAATAGACATATAATATCTAATAAAATATCAAAAGCATACGCACAACAAGGCAGCGTGCATGAAAAGTCACGCAGGCTCAAGGAAAAGAGCAGCGTAAAAAGTCACGCAAGCTCAAGGGAAAGAGCATCGTGAAAAATCATGCAAGCTCAAGGGAAGAGCTGCGTGAAAAAGTCACGCAAGCTCAAGGAAAGAGCTGCGTGAAAAGTCACGCAAGCTCAAGGGAAGAGCTGCGTGAAAAGTCACGCAAGCTCAAAGGAAGAGCAGCGTGAAAAATCACGCAAGCTCAAGGGAAGAGCTGCGTGAAAAGTCACGCAAGCTCAAGGGAAGAGCTGCGTGAAAAGTCACACAAGCTCAAGGGAAGAGCTGCGTGAAAAGTCACGCAAGCTCAAGGGAAGAGCTGCGTGAAAAGTCACACAAGCTCAAGGGAAGAGCTGCGTGAAAAGTCACGCAAGCTCAAGGGAAGAGCTGCGTGAAAAGTCACGAAAGCTCAAGGGAAGAGCTGCGTGAAAAGTCACGCAAGCTCAAGGGGAGACACGCTTCCAACAGGAAGCGTGCTCAAACAGGAGCACACTGTTCACTGTCTTCTCCAAAACAGCAAGAACACCATGGCTGAACCCAAGCTTCAAAGTATCATAACTTGGCCATCCGAACTCTAAATCCAGATTTCCAAAGCTCCAACTTGGGTGAAACTGAATGCTCTTCCACATGGAAGCATCAAAAACCCATAAAATCCAACTAAAGTAGATCAAACCATGCAAAATCCAAAAATAATTAAAACTTAGATCTACAAAAATCAAAGCTTCAAAATAGAAATTTCCAAGTTCTAAACTAGTATAGATTGAGAAGAAGAACATGTTTTGGCAAATAGTTTTGTAAGAATCATTAACAAAATAATGGATCCTTCTCTTGAGCAAGTTGGTACTTGCCTTGGTTAGTGGAGGAAGTAAATGAGAAGAAGTAAATGAGAGGAGAGAGAAGGAGATGAGTTATATATATAGATCTTGGACCCATGGGTTCATGATGAACCAAAGGGTTCATGATGAACCATGGGTGAACCAAGAATAGGTTACCCAAATGAGCCAAAACTGTAGGCCCAAATGCAGAAAATAAATTAGGAAATAATATTTTGTCGAATATATTTGGGAAATACCTGAAGAAATACTGCATAATAAATATCGTATAAATTCAAAGAAAATATAATTTATCGGTTTACGTATTAAAATACGTATTCCAGGATTGGGGAGTGACATCTCTACCCTTCTTAGAAAAATTCCGTCCTCGGAATTCCAGCCAAGACAGGATAGTGAAATCAGGGCAAACAAGGCACAATTATATATATAAGTTAACTATCATAGCAGTTATTATCATACATCACAAAGTGCAAAATAAGCAGGTGCAGAAAAGTATGGAATCGTGTCAATAAGGTGCATAAATATACCTTATTAGTCAAACAAATATGGATACCGAGATCTGATCTCGTCCTCGCGCTCCCAGGTTGACTCTTCCGAAGAGTGATGGTTCCAAGAAATACGGACAAGGCTTATCGTCCGATTCTTGAGTACCTTCTCTCGCCGGTCCAAAATAGACACGGGTTGTTCCTCGTAAGTTAGGTCGGTACCAACGACTAACTCTGAATGATCGAGGACATGACTCGGATCCGGGACATACCCACGTAATTGGGACACATGAAACACATCATGTATGTCAGTTAACGAAGGCGGAAGGGCAAGTCGATAAGCCACATCGCCTACCCGAGCGAGAATCTTGAAAGGACCAACGTATCTTGGACTAAGCTTTCCCCGGGTTCCAAATCTGATGATACCCCGAGTAGACGAAATCCGCAGAAACACTTGGTCGCCAACTCTGAACTCTAGAGGCCTACGATGCTGATCTGCCCAATGACGATGTCGGTCCTGTGCAACTCGAAGGCGCTCTCTGACTAACTTAACTATCTCCACAGTCTGTGTGATCATCTCTGGCCCCAACAACTTTCGTTCTCCGACGTCGTCCCATGCCAAAGGGGACCTGCACTTCCTGCCGTACAATGCTTCGAACGGGGCCATCTGAATGCTAGCCTGATAGCTGTTGTTATAGGAGAACTCCACTAGATGAAGGTGATCCTCCCAAGATCTGCCAAAATCCAAGGTACACGCCCGTAGCATATCTTCTAATGTCTGAATGGTTCTTTCTGATTGCCCGTCAGTTTGTGGATGATAAGCAGTACTGAATCTTAACTTGGTTCCCAAACTTTGGTGCAAGTTCCGCCAAAAATGGGAAGTAAACCGCGTATCCCGATCTGATACTATACTAACTGGAATACCGTGCTGCCTTACTATCTGTTTCATGTACATTTCTGCTAACTGCTCAGTAGTTTGTCCAACTCGGAAGGGAAGGAAATGAGCGACCTTCGTGAGTCGATCTACTATTACCCAGACTGCATTCTTGCCAGCTGGGGATCTAGGTAAACCGGTCACAAAATCTATCGTGATGTGCTCCCATTTCCATTCTGGGATAGGAAGCGGCTGTAGCAACCCTGCTGGTCTCTGCTGTTCGGCTTTCACTTGCTGACATACCAGACACTTGGATACAAATCTCGTTATCTCTCTTTTCATGCCATTCTACCAAAAGTACTGCCTGATATCTCGATACATCTTCGTTCCTCCTGGATGAATGGAGTAAATAGAACTATGAGCTTCAGACATAACTTCTTGCCGAAGGTCTCCACTCGGTACACAGAGTCTGTTTCCAAACCTGAGCGTACCATCTTCATGAATCACTAACTCCTTCCTACGGCCAGATTCACATTCCGACCGCAACTTCTGAATCTGTAGATCTCCTGCTTGTGCTGCCCTTATCCTCTCTACTAAGGTTGACTGAATCTGCATACTGGTCATTCTTCCTATATCCCTTGGCAAAACTACTTCGATTCCCATACTCTGAAGGTCTTCTAGAATATGCTTCTGCGAGGTCAAGATAAAGGTACTGTCTCTCCTACTCAGTGCATCTACAACTACATTCGCCGTGCCTGGATGATACTGAAGATCTAAATCAAAATCCTTCAGCAGTTCTAACCATCTTCTTTGCCTCATATTTAAATCTCGCTGCGTGAACACGTATTTCAAACTTTTATGATCAATATAGATCTCTACCCGATCCCCGTATAAATAATGCCTCCACAACTTGAGTGAAAACACCACAGCTGCTAACTCCAAATCGTGAGTCGGGTAATTCTTCTCATGGTTTCGAAGCTGCCGAGACGCATATGCGATCACTTTTCTATGCTGCATCAATACACATCTAAGACCCTTCCCTGATGCGTCACAATATACTGTAAAGCCTTCTGCTCCTACTGGAAGTGTCAAGATCGGGGCTGAGATCAATCTCTTCTTCAATTCTTCAAATGATGCCTGACAGCTAGCTGACCAAACAAACTCTACGTCCTTGTGCGTTAAACGTGTTAAGGGCACAGAGATCTTGGCAAAGTCCTCCATAAACCTTCTGTAGTAACCAGCTAATCCTAAGAAACTTCACACTTCTGCAATCGTTCTCAGAACTGGCCAATGCCCTACGGCCTTAATCTTCTTCGGATCCACTGACACTCCTGTCCCAGAAATTACATGCCCCAGGAACGAAATGTGATCTAACCAAAATTCACACTTGTCGAGCTTCGCATAAAGTTGATGCTCCCTCAATGTCTGTAAGACAGTCCTAAGATGTTTCTTATGCTCCTCTTCACTGCTGGAATAGACAAGAATGTCATCTATGAACACCACCACAAATTTATCCGAGTACGGCAGAAATATGCGGTTCATTAAATCCATGAATACTGCGGGAGCGTTGGTTAGTCCAAAGGGCATTACTAAAAACTCATAATGCCCATATGTAGATCTGAATGCTGTCTTCGGTATGTCTTGCTCCCGGACTCTTACTTGATAGTATCTTGACCGAAGATCGATCTTGGAAAAGACGCTGGCCTTGCTCAACTGGTCGAACAGGTCATCAATCCTTGGTAGTGAGTACTTATTCTTTACTGTCACTGCATTCAGCTTGCGGTAGTCGATGCACATCCTCGTCGACCCATCCTTCTTGGGAAATAGAATCACTGGTGCGGCCCAGGGCGATTTGCTGTCTCGGATGAATCCCTTAGACTTCAACTCTTCTTCATGTTGATACAACTTATCCTGTTCTGATGGCGACATTCTATAAACTTTGTCTGCAATAGGCCTCGTTCCAGGGTTCAACTCAATGCTAAATTCTACCTCTCTGACTGGGGTATCCCTGGGAGCTCATCAGGGAAGACGTCGAAAAAATCTTCGACCACTCTCGGAATCTGTCCTGGATCTGACACTGCTGCTGAGATGACGCCTCCGGCCTGATTCTTCAAGGTTCGAGTAAAGATGAACTGCTCCATCCCAGGAATGCTGAATATGACCCTACCTCCTCTACAATCAATTGTCGCATGACTGTCTCTCAACCAGTCCATGCCAAGAACGACATCAAAATTCCCCATAGGGAATTCAATCAATGATGCGGGCAATAAATGCCCACACACCTCCACCGGACATGAAAAGCGCACTCTGCTAACTTCTACGAGCCTATTGCCGGTGAGTATATCCATCCTCTCCGGCAATGCCTCAAACTCTAATCCAATTCGTGTAGCATATTGTGCAGAGATGAATGAGTGAGTAGCGCCTGAATCAAATAATGCTACAGCGGGAAATGAGGTGACGAGAATTTTACCTGCCACCACGTCACTGGACGCTAGAGCCTCTCCCAAGGTCAATGTGAGAGCCTGGCCCCGCGGAGCCCCTTGTTGCGGCCTTCCTCGACCATGCTGTTGCTGCCCCTGAGGGCCTTCAGCTTCCTGTGCCTGGCGGAACATCTGAGCCTGCATTGGTAAGCGCTGGGCTAGGGGCCTTATTGCTAATACTGGCCCTCCACTCGGGGTTGCCACTGGAGCTGGCAATGCTGGAAACTGTTGAGCTGGCCTTCCTGGCCTCTGCATCATAGGACAAGTAGAAATACGGTGGTCTGCACGACCATACCTCAAACATAAGCCATTCGCTGACCGACACCCCTCCCTCGTGTGCCCTGTCTTCCCACAGAAGGTACAGCCCTGGGGTGCTCCCTGACGCTGCTGCTGGTTCCTCGGCTGCTGATGCCGAACTGTGCTGTATTAGTTGACACGGCCATCCTCCGCGGCGCTCCTGCATCATGAATACGTACACCGGGTGCTGGTGCCGATGTTCGCTGCATTGCTCCTCCTCCAACCTGGGAGTGAGATCTCTTCTGACCTCCTGTCCTCGATGCTAACCTCTGCTGGGTAAGCTCGTGCCTACGAGCTGCCGTCAAAACAGCGTCAAATGTCTGGTAGTCGTGTCCTTCCACAAGTTGTAATAGTTCCAAATGAAGTCCCTGCTGGAACCTCATAGCTTTCTCTGGCTCCGTTGCCACCATTGCTGGTACAAAATGGCACAATCTGCAGAACTCTGCTGCAAACCTATCTACGGTCTTGCCTGCTTGCTTGAGACTGATAAACTTCTACTGGAGCTCATATCGAGCTACTACGCCAAAATACTTGGCCTTGAATCTTTCACTGAAGGTGGTCCAACGAACAGGGCATCTTATACCAACTTCTTCTGATGCCCACCAGTCACGGGCAAGATCCTGAAGTACCAGTTTGACCTGATCAACATTTTCATCATCTGGAACCTTGGCCACCACAAGAATGGCTTCAATGTCTTGAATCCATGCATCCGCAGTGATGGTATCCTCCGTGCCATCAAAATACCTCGGGTTCAAGCGACGGAACCTTCCTGATGCCCCCGAGTCAACCCCGGCACTCCTCTCAAGAGCTAACTGAATCCCCTGGTTCAGCAACACGTTCTGCTCCTGCTGCCGAGTCTGTTGCTGTTGGTGAGTGACAAGAATCCCTCGGACAATCTCCAGGAGTGCTACGGCATCTGGTACTGCCGTCGCTGCTGGTGCTACAGGAGTTCTAATAACCTGCGGCTGTACTGCCTCTGGTCCCACTTCTGCTCGTGCCTGCACTGGAGAAGGTTCTCTCCCCTGTTGCTGCCCAGTCGAGCCATGCTCTTGCTGCTCTGCCTCATGGGCCTCACCCGCTACTGAGAATGAAGCACCCCTATAGAGAAAGATATAAGATTATCAAGTCCGGACGAGAAAGATTTCGAGGATGCAAGTCAGGTTAGAGATCAAGGCAAGGACAGAGAATTCGAAACAAAATTTTAAGGGGAACAAGTTTTGATTGAGACTCCTAATAATTCGCAATACCCCACAAGTCTGAAAATCAGACCTGCATGGGCCACCACTAAAACCTTGTCACGCCCCAGTACCGAAATACGGGGACGGACTAGGCCAGCTACTCCATATGAGGTACGTAACGTCATACGGCGATCGTAGCTGTCGAGAGACTAGGGGGGTACATGCTACAATCAAGTCTCCTATGGTCCCACAGAGCTCTATGTCTCAATCAATTAAGTCAAATCAGCAATTAAATGAACATTAAAGATAAAGCAGTAAGGCGTCCCTGACGCTTCATCAAAATGATCATGAGAGACTAGCTTTATAATTTAGCTATCTCAGAGAGTCAGGAGTACAAAATTATACACAGCTGCAGTCTGTTTAATTACAATTATGTACAGACACAAAATATCAAGTAATCCGGCTAACAGGTGCCGGTGGCTAAACGCCGCAAAAGTATAAGCAGGAGTGGTGGAGAAAAAACCCACTCGAGTCCCCGAACCGCCATGCTCCTAGTATGCACCAGGGATGTCAGGGAGGAAGATCGTGTCCTCTGGCTCTGCTACGAGATCTGGCCAAACAAAACCAGCGGGGTCAGCCCCGAATAGCAAGTACCGCCAAAGGGGCACAAGAGTTAAGATTAAAAACCCATCTAATAGAATGACTGATAATAATAATACTTATGCTACTATTATAGGGTAGCACAACATCCTCGAACCCATATAGCACCCTTACAACCAAACAAGGACAAAAGGTACCGCATGGAGTCGGGACGTGTCGTACTCTATAACTTTCACATAAGTTAAAAAGGTATAAACCATAAAATCTCCTGATCGTGACTTCGGTCGATAGCCTATCGCAGCACAATAACCAACCTAACAATCAAACAAGAACATGGGTTGGATCATGTACCATGATAGACCATGTTCCTAAGTCATTCACAGAAGTAGCACTTCACAACCAGAATAAGTCTTCCGTTCATAACTTCGGTCCACAGCCTGTCATAGCACGATAACCAACCCAACAATCAAACAAGAACATGGGTTGGATCACGCACCATGACAGTCCGCTTCCCTCAGTTATTCACGGAAGGTAAATAGGAAACATGCAAGTCGTTTTCACGGCCAATCAAGTCTACGAGTTTCTAGTGGAAAGAGGTTATCCTCGCGTCATGTTATTAGAAAATCCTCAGATCGTATCCTTCCAGCAAGGCTAGCCAACCCAGGGGTTCGCGTAGACAGGTGTCATGGAGCACAGGTCCCTCGTGAGGCCACCTTGCCAAGACATGTAATATATAGCAGGAATTAATCGGATACAGTCATCCACTCGTTGCGGATGACACAGTATCCGTGGAGACCAGCCGGCGTGCCAAGACAATATCTCAGGGCGACTGGTGTAACACGATCTCGGGACTCTGCCCTTCCCATGCATCTAGTATATTCAGTTGCCTAGTTTAACCCTAGGTAAAATCTTGGACTCTTATGCTGTGGCCTGCATGATTACCCTCCTAAAGTCGTACTTTAGTACGAGTACCCCAAAGAGGATCCATGTCAATCAGTATGTCAACATGTGCTACCCTCCTTAGTGTAATGCATCATTACAAATATGCCACGTAGAGTTACGAGTCATTTGTCGAGCATGAACAAGAACTGGGACATTCAGGTACATGTATTAGGTAGGAACACTTTGTTTTCCGGGGTCACATCAGTGCTCATATCATGCTCGGGATAAAAGGCGTAAGGATATAAAATGGGCATATAATATCTAATAAAATATCAAAAGCATACGTACAACAAGGCAGCGTGCGTGAAAAGTCACGCAAGCTCAAGGGAAAGAGCAGCGTGAAAAGTCACGCAAGCTCAAGGGAAAGAGCATCGTGAAAAATCACGCAAGCTCAAGGGAAGAGCTGCGTGAAAAAGTCATGCAAGCTCAAGGGAAGAGCTGCATGAAAAGTCACGCAAGCTCAAGGGAAGAGCAGCGTAAAAAATCACGCAAGCTCAAGGGAAGAGCTGCGTGAAAAGTCACGCAAGGTCAAGGGAAGAGCTGCGTGAAAAGTCACGCAAGCTCAAGGGAAGAGCTGCGTGAAAAGTCACGCAAGCTCAAGGGAAGAGCTGCGTGAAAAGTCACGCAAGCTCAAGGGAAGAGCTGCGTGAAAAGTCACGCAAGCTCAAGGGAAGAGCTGCGTGAAAAGTCACGCAAGCTCAAGGGGAGACACGCTTCCAACAGGAAGCGTGCTCAAACAGGAGCACACGGTTCACTGTCTTCTCCAAAACAGCAAGAATACCATGGCTGAACCCAAGCTTCAAAGTATCATAACTTGGCCATCCGAACTCCAAATCCAGATTTCCAAAGCTCCAACTTGGGTGAAACTGAATGCTTTTCCACATGGAAGCATCAAAAACCCATAAAATCCAACTAAAGTAGATCAAACCATGCAAAATCCGAAAATAATTAAAACTTAGATCTACAAAAATCAAAGCTTCAATATAAAAATTTCCAAGTTCTAAACTAGTATAGATTGAGGAGAAGAACATGTTTTGGCAAATAGTTTTGTAAGAATCATTAACAAAATAATGGATCCTTCTCTTGAGCAAGTTGGTACTTGTCTTGGTTGGTGGAGGAAGTAAATGAGAAGAAGTAAATGAGAGGAGAGAGAAGGAGATGAGTTATATATATAGATCTTGGACCCATGGGTTCATGATGAACCAAAGGGTTCATGATGAACCATGGGTGAACCAAGAATAGGTTACCCAAATGAGCCAAAACTGTAGGCCCAAATGCAGAAAATAAATTAGGAAATAATATTTTGTCGAATATTTTTGGAAAATACCTGAAGAAATACTGCATAATAAATATCGTATAAATTCAAAGAAAATACAATTTATTGGTTTACGTATTAAAATACGTATTCCAGGATTGGGGAGTGACAGCTGACGAATGTATTTTTTGGTTATGCTGCCAAGAGTAAAGGATACAAAGTGTTCAACAAACACTCCATGATTGTTGAAGAATCTGCTAATGTTACTTTTGATGAGAACAATAGTTCAGCAGCAGTTCATGATGACGACGATGATGTCCACATCAAACCAATAACTCATACCCCTGAGAGTACAATATTTGGAACCAGCTCTCTAGATAGCTTACCAAAGAAGTTCTGCTTCACACCAAAAAATCCAATAAACTTGGTAATAGGTGAGGTATCAAAAGGAGTAAGTATTCATTCATTTGATAGAGACTCTATAGCTAGCACTGCTTTTATTTCTCAAATAGAACCCAAAAATGTTTTAGAAGTTTTTTCTGATGAATTTTAGATATCTGTAATGCAAGAAGAACTCAACCAATTCGAAAGAAATCAGGTTTGGAAACTTGTTACTAAACTTTCTAATCATTCGATCATTGGTACTTGATGGGTATTTTGTAACAAAGTTAATGAGAATGGTTCAGTCATAGGCAACAAAATACGTCTTGTAGCTCAAGGATACAACCAAGAGAAAGGTATCGACTACGATGAGACGTATGCTCCTATTGTACGACTTGAATCAATCTGCATATTTTGTGCCTTTACAAATTTTCAAAATTTTAAACTTTTTCAAATGGATGTTAAAAGTGCTTTTCTTAATGGTTTTATTAAAAAATAAGCTTTCGTAAAACAACCACCCAGTTTTGAAGATTATAAGTTTTCTGATCAGGTTTTTAAGCTTAAGAAAGCTCTTTACGGTCTCAAACAAGCCCCTCGAGCTTGGTATGAACACCTAAGCACTTTCTTACTTGAAAATGGCTTTACAAAAGGGAAGATTGACACGACACCCTTTATAAAATTAATTGATGACACAATTCTATTAGTGCAAATTTATGTAGATAACGTCATCTTTGGGTCTACTAATGAGGTATTATGCCAAGAATTTGCCAAGTGTATGCATAATGAGTTCGAGATGAGCATGATGGAGGAGCTTAACTACTTCCTTGGATTGCAAGTCAAACAAAACTCACATGGAGTCTTCATCAGCCAATCAAGGTATACAAAGGACATACTGAAGAAATTTGATCTAGACAACATTAAACCAATCAGTACTCCGATGGCTAATATGACTAAATTAGAACCTGATGAAAGTGGCAAACCAGTCGATCAACGTAAGTTTCGAGGTATGATTGGTAATCTACGCTATTTAACTGCTAGTCATCCCGATATCATGTTTAGAGTTTGTCTATGTGCTCGTTATCAAGCCAACCCTAAGGAATCACACATGATCGCAGTTAAGCGTATCTTTCGATACCTTAAAGGTACTGTTACGGTGGGCTTATGGTATCCCAAAACCACATCCTTTGACTTGATCGGTTATTCAGATGCCAATTTTGCTGGATGTAAAGTCGACCGTAAAAGTACCAACGGCACGTGTCATTTATTAGACAACGTTTTAGTCTCTTAGTTTAGCAAGACGCAAAACTCTATCGCACTATCTACAATAGAAGTTGAATACATAGCTGCAGGACATTGTTGTGCTTAGATTTTATGGATGAAGCAAACCCTAGCAGACTATAATTTATCTTTTAAGCACATTACTATATTCTGTAATAATACTAGTGCTATTAACCTGACAAAGAACCCAATATGTAACTCACGTACTAAGCATATAGAAATTTGACACCACTTTCTTAGAGATCATTAATTGTAAGGCACCATTAATCTAGAGTTTATTGACACTGATCATCAGCTAGCAGACTTTTTCACTAAACCACTTGCCGAGGAGCGTTTCAACATTCTTCGTCGAGAATTAGGAATCTTGGATGAAAATGTCATACAATAAATTTTACCTGCACACTCACTTATTAAATCAGAATTCATACATGTTATATTATTTTGGGTACAAGCCGAAAGGGCCCTTCTGACAACAAGGCGTAAAAGCCTAAGCGATACGATGCCTAGTATCTTCGGACTACCGCAAGCTGGGATCCGACCCCTACAGTTAATTGGAGGCGATTGACATGTACTGATTAATAATTCACAAAGGTTGTCGCATGTTTCATTTACTTTATGGCTTATAAAATCTATTATTCTTTTTATTCAAGACTATCTTTTCTCTTTTGGTGACCATACTCAATCTTTTGAAGCTATGGACACACCAGAACAGAGCTCGGGCCGAACTCTGCCTTTGGCAGAACTCGGGCCGAACACAATATGGTGATTCCAGAACTTCCAGCCATACCTGGCTGTTTGATCTGCCCTGATCAAAACAAGTTGTCTACTATAGCAGCCGGCCCTACTTTATAAAACTACGAATTTTTCATCTCTCTCTTCATTGGCATCATCTTTCACCTCTCTCGAACCTTATTTCTCCAAAACCCTAACCATATAAATCTCTATTTTGGTGCTTTCTCCTCTCCAAGCTCAAGTTTTAAAGCTCTTTGGGGATTCTCTTCCAATCTCCATTAATCGTTTTAAGGTATATCTCTTGTAGCATCTTTTTTTTTTTTTTTAATTTTACTATCTTTTATCAATTGCACATCGACTTTTCAATATAGGAAGAGCATTCAGAGTGAGGTTTCATCATCTAATCCTTCTTCTCCTCCTTCTAATGTTAATCCACCTCACCCATTGTTCAACCTACCTCCTTCTCCCATTGCCAACACTTACAACGAGCACATTTTCGTTTCGTTAGAAGCCTCTAACGAGTGGCATTCTAATTTACACTCACGTAGTGTTGTACCGGACATCCCATCAATTTTACCATATTTTCTGAATTTGATCCTAATTTTAAGGATCTATGTCTTGATGAACTTGTGTCTACATCTTCACTTATTTATCTTAATGCTATTCAAATGTTCTATTGCAACATGACCCATGACGATCATAAAATCTATTCTCGGGTCGCTAGCATCGATATTGTGTTCGATGACTTGACTTGGCTGAATATTTAGAACTCCCTGACCCCATTTCTTGGGAGCGTATTGTCGATGCTCGTGAATTCCAATTTGTTGGCGATATAACACTAGAAGGCTTTAAGGATACGATGTGTGCACCCAATACTCGCCCTTATAAACTTTGTGCCAAGTATCTCAACAACAACTTCCATGAACTTCATCACATCATTTTCTCTTCCATCATTCCTAAAGCTGGATCAACTGATGAAGTCACTTACCATGAGATTACGATACTACATTATCTACACTTCACCATCCCTTTTAATTTTCCATGCACGATGATGGACTGGATGATTCGTACAAGAAAGAAGCCAAAATCACTTGTCTATGCTATAGATCTTTCTATGATTTTGCTGCCTTCCATATTCCTTTAGACGAGTGTCAATCTCTAGCAGCTCCTGTCTATCTATCTAAGGCTCGTAGGACTGGTTCTACACCTGTTCCTCCTGCTCCTATTGAGGAAGAGTCTTCTGACTTTGATGCCCCTCAGCTTGAGCCACCTGCCACTCTCGACTCCATCAAAGAAATGTTCTACGACCGCTTCCAGTTGGAAGATGATCGCTATACTCAGCTGGACTATCGGAGCACTCTTCAGATGAGCGTCATCAGCAACACTCTTTATGATATCCAGTACAACATGGCACGACATTCCACTATGTCATTTTCTATGGGTCGGGACCCTTCTCGCGAAGTCTACCGGATTGATGACCCTTGGGCCATGCGGTATTTGGATCCTGATGCTGCGTTTGTTGATCTTTGTCGCTCTGGCAGCGATCCATCCGATTCGGTCGATCCATCCCGTTCTTATGCTCCATGATGGCTGTGGTCTCCTACTTGTTGCTGCTGCTGATGCTCTTTAGTTATGCTTTGTTTTTTTTCATTTCATGACTTTAGTACTATTTCTACTATGCTTTTATTTTACTTCATATATATGACTACAAGTTTCTTTCTTTTGGATTATCAAAACTGCTAGTTGCTCTATTAAAGTTTGGTTATGGTTAAAGTTGTTTGATTGCCCTTTTCACTTTGTCCATCTTTTATCCCTTTACGGAGGAGCTATGCTATATTTTGCTAAGTGACAAAGGGGGAGAATAATAGATATTTGATGTGATAATGTATATGATGTGATTTTATATATGAATTATACTATGCATGGATAAGAACTTTGTACCAGGACGAAAATAAAAATATCTATTTGCGGGGGAGCCACTTCATACGTGCAAATTATTCTATCTCCTTCAACATGTGTCCAAGTATGAATATTGAGAACATACAAATATTATTTTGTCAATTATCAAAATGGAAGAGATTGTTGACCCAAACTGGATCACAGTCAACCTAATTTAGAGAATTAACAAAATAACATATGATATGATCCAATATGACACATCATGTTCAAGACAAAATATCATCTACAATCCAATACAACGTATCTAGTTCAAGACTGACGTCATCGACAAAGCTGTTACATTGTAAATGTACTTGTACTCAGTCTTTAGTTTTTTAATTTATTGAGTCTCGAAACATGTAAGTTGAGTCGCAATGAGTCATCTCAACCCCAAGACTTACTTCTCCAAGCTCCACCATAGAAAACAAAATAATCCTTGAACCAAACCAAATCAATCTAGCCCATATAGACTTTCTGGTCCAAGGTAGACAAAATTTGGGTCGAACTCTGTCCCCTAAATTTCACGAACCTAAATTTTAGGAACACCCTGCTACGAGATGTCCAACGTTCGAATTTTTGAATATTAAGGACAGAATTCTGGCCAAACTCTGCCTCCCTGGACTAGTATAAATAGGGCTTGTTTTCTCTTATTTCAATATATCTCTCACTCTCAATCTTTTAAGCCTTATACATTCTAAGTCTTACTCTTCCAATCTACTAGCCATAAAACTTTCTAAGACCTAAGGTGCTCAGTGTGATTCAGCTAGAAGTTTCTGTGTAAGAGTTGAAAACAAGTCACTCGGACAATTCTAAGTTTCGTCTTGCGAAGTTGTAAAAGTTGGCATGCTCTTATGAGTAAAGGCACGTGTGTACCCTATTTCACAAATAGTAGATTTCAATCCTGAGTGAGTGTTCTCAGGCCTGGACTAGTCTTCTACGAGAAAAACTAGGTTATATCGTTGTGTTTGCGTATACTCCTCTGATCTCTCTTAATTTCTGCATTACTACTCTGATTATATATTCTTTTGGTAGTTGCTTCTGGACCTAGCTAGCTTAGATATAATTTTTAATTGGTTATTTTTGACACAAACTCTTTTCACCCCCTAGAGTTGCCTACATGTAACTTCAGTGTTAACCTACTGTAGCATGGAGTACTATACTCCTTTCTAGTGCGGTGCTACCCGTGCTTTCCGTAAAGCACGCCAGCCATTCTAAATGCCCGAGAACTCATTAAGGCGTTAAAGCTATCCTCCCACATGACTTTGTTCTATTTAAAGAACAAAAAGTAGACAACAATGGTTCTAGGTCCGTAACCCCTCAAAGTCTCAATGGACTACCCATTGTTCCTAATATTCTCCTAGTCAATGATCCTTCTTTGAAAGAAAAGCTAAATGTCTGGTAGATTTCTTTATGAACTAATAGCATAAAACTTTATAGTATAATTACAAAGATATATTATTAGAGTGTCTTCAAGCCTATTTTACATATTGTGTCTTCGACCAGATGACGCTTGAGACCTTTGGTGAACAGATCTACCAGATTTTTCTGGCTCCAAATATCTACTATGGCAGTGACTCCGCTTTTGATAAGATTATTTACCGCCCGATGCCTTGGACACACAATCCTCTTCTTTTCATTGAAGAGGTCATTAGATGCCATCGTTGCAGTCGTCTAGTTGTCGCAGTATATCAGTACCGTCGGTATCTGTGCACCAACTATCGAAAGATCATACATGAGCTCCCGAAGCCAATCTGTTTCATCCGCTGTAGTCGCCGGTACATAGAACTCAGATTCCATAGAAGAGTGTGAGAGCATAGTTTGCTTCTTCGACTTTCACGATATAGCAACTCCTCCTATGGAGAAGATATATTCTCATGTGGATCTTTCACTCTCTACTTCTGAGCACCAGCTTGCATCACTGTAGCCTTCTACTACTGTTAGATCTCTATAGTAGTGCAGTGCATATTTTTGAGTCCTTTGAGATGTCATATTACCCTATTCACAGCTTTCCAGTGCTCCATACCTAGATTGCAGGTGAATCGACTCAGAATCTCTATAGTAAAAGCTATGTCAGGCCTTGTGGCAGTAGTTGTATACATCAAACTCCCGATGACACTTGAATACTCCAGTTGTCTGACGCTTTTCCTTAGATTTGGCTTTAGTTTCTTGTCATACCTATATAGCATATCTATCCCTAGAAGATCTTGATATCCAAAGTGTGTGGGCATTTTCTTAATGTAATGAGACTGTGACAATGCCACTCTAATTTTTGTCCGGATGATCTTTATCCTCAGGATACGATCAGCTTCCTCTAAGTCCTTCATACTGAACTTAGACGAGATAAACTTCTTTGTCTCAGTGACACTTGCTAGATCTGTACCCAAGATCAGCATGTCATCCACGTACAGACAAATGACAACTCCTCTCCCGTAGCAAACTTTGTGTAGACAAATTTGTCCATCTCACTGACCTTGTAGCCGTTTGATCTTATGACTTTATCAAACTTCTCATGCCATATCTTGGGAGCTTGCTGGAGACCACATAACAATTTTGCCAACTTGTAGACTTTGTCTTCAACGACTTGACAACAAATTCTTCTGGTTGTTGCACATAAATCTCTTCCGTCAACTCATTATTCAGGAATACGATTTTAACATCCATCTCATGAATAATCAGCTTGTTAATTGCACTTAGGGCAATCAATATCTTAATGGTCGTCATTCGTACTACTGGAGCATATATATGTGTCAAAATAATTTATCCCCTACTTCTGAAAAAAATCCTTTGGCTACTAGCTTAGCCTTAAACTTGTCAACAATTCTATCGGCCTTTATCTTCTTCTGGAAGATCCATTTACATCCGTTTGCTTTTGCTCCTTCATGCAGATGGACTAACACCCATGTGTTGTTGGAGGTTATCGAGTTATACTCATCATTAATAGCCTCCTTTTAGAGGATAGCGTCTTTGGTCTTGATCGCCTCATCATAGGTAAGTGGATCTGCTTCCACATGATAGATCACTACAAAATACTGTATTTTAGCAACAAAAAATAAAACGTCGCTATTTACCGACAGATGAGTGACTAACTAGCGACTGATTTATTATGTAAAATATACTAAAAATAATTGCCGCTAGATTCGTCAGTAGTTAGTCGCTAATAATTAGCGACTACTTAGCGACGAAAATTTCTGTCGCTGAGCTGCTGTAAAAGTTAAAAGACAACACTTTTTTCCCATTCTTAAATTTTTCACCAAAGCCAAATTTCCCCCAAACTTCTTCCCTCCTCCTTCTCCGACCTCCTCCTCCACAGACCCCCTCCTCGGCGGCGACCTCCCCCTCCAATCCCCTCCTCCTCCTTGGCGACCTCCTCCTCCTCCGACTTCCTCCTCCTCCTCCTCCTCGGCGGTGACCTCCCCCTCCAACCTCCTCCTCCTCGACGGTGACCTCCCCCTCCTCCTCGATGACCTCCTCTGGCCTCCTCCTCCCCACCTCTGATCCCTTCCTCCCCCGACCCCCTCACTCCCTCCTCCTCGGCCCCCTCCTTCTTCTCGGGTAATTTTTTTAAATTTATTACTTCTTTTCATATTTATATTATGTGTTTAATTAACCTATACTTGGACATAAAAATTATGACACAATGTAGTAGCTAGGGTTTTGGATATGGACACTGACACAATATAGTAGCTAGGGTTTTGGGTATTCGTAAATTATTCGAAATTCGTAAAATTGGACGTTGGGCTTGGACATTGGACTTGGATACGATACATTGGTCAACTTGGACACGAGCATATATTGTTTACATTGGTTTGCTATTTTTGTAGTGAGTAGGCATATGTTGTTTACATGAATTAGGTTCATGTATGTATTCCTTTTCGATAGGATATGCCGATACCGATAGGATATTCGATTCGAATACCGACACGAACATATGCCGATATCGATAGGATATTCGATTCCAATATCAATCCGATACGACCGATACCGAATTGATAGGCCGATACAAAGTTAACCGTTCGTGGGTGTGTGTTTGTACGTATACTTGAGTACCGATACCGAACCGATAGGCCGATACTAAGTTACAATTATGTACTAAATTAATTTGGGGGATGCATTTACAACATATATGGTACTTGGTACAGAATTGGTTAGAGCAATGAGTCGATACTTAGTTGACCGTTCGTAGATGTACAATCGGCAACATGAGAGCAACATTGGTTTGACGGATGATTTCAAGGCGGGTGTCGAGGAATTTCTGAGATACGCCAGTAGCCAACCTTATTTTATGGACGGAAGGCTCATAAAGTGCCCTTGTGTCAATTGTCATAATATACCATTCAGAGAGGTAGATCTCGTGACAGAGCACCTCTACAAGAAGGGTTTCATACCGAACTACAATGAGTGGACGACTCAAGGAGAACCTTTGGTTCAGCAATATCAGTCCTCCTTCAATATGGAGGTGGGAGACCATACTCTTGGAGACCACTTCAAGTATCACCATCGAAACTTGGCACGTGAGTTGGTATTTGATGCGGCTTGTGCCGGTCCATGTTTTGATGTGGAGGATCCGAATCCTGTTGCAAAGGAGTTCTATGATATGTTCAACCATGTCGATACTCCATTATATCTGGGTTGTGATTCTCATTCTGTCCTGTCGATGGTGATGCGGTTGTTAAACCTCAAGTCTGATCTTAATTACCGTAAAAATGCTATGACCGGATAATTCAGTTTGTTAGAGAGTTGCTGTGTAAAGGAGTGAAGGACTTGCCAGAAAACTTTTACAAGTCGAAGATGATGATACAGAAACTCGGATTATGCTACAAAAAGATAGATTATTGCCGAAATGGCTGCATGTTGTACTACAAGGAGAACAATGACAAAGACAAATATATTTTTGTCACGAGGATCGGTAAAAGCCCATTCGGGGCAAAAAAAAATCAACTACACGAGCAAGGTTGCTCCACTACAAATACATGCAGTTTTTACCGATCACAAAGAGGCTACAGTAGATGTATATGTCCTCGAATACTGCAGAACACATGACATGGCATAGTAAAGAGTGGAAGATGGATGAAGGTGAATTATCTCATCCATCCGATGGAGAGGCATGGAAGCATTTTGATCGATGTCATCCTGGATTTGCTGCGGAGCCTGAATGTTCGGTTAGCTTTATGTTCTGACGGATTCACTTCTTTCGGATAGTCGGGGGCTCAGTACTCTTGTTGGCCGATGATTTTGACCCCTAAAAAACTACTACAGTGGATGTGCATGAAAACTCTTTATATGTTCTTGACACTTATCATACCCGGTCCAAAAAATCCAAAGAAGTACATGGATATCTACTTGCAGCCGTAAGTGGACAAGTTGAAACAATTGTGGCAGTTCGACGTTCAGACGTATAATATATCGATGGGGCAGAACTTTCAGATGAGAGCGATATTGATGTGGACCATCAATGATTTCCCAGCAGGAATGTTATATGGGTGGATACTCATGGTATTATGTCTTGTTCGATATGTATGGAAAAGAGTAAGGCATTTTGCCTTCAGAATAGAGAAAAAAACTTGTTTTTTTGATTGCCATCGTCAGTTCCTTCCAATGTCGCATCCATGAAGAAGGAACATGGACGCCTTTAGAGCTAGTAAACAGGAACTAAATCCTCCCTCGTTGAGATTGACTGGAGATATCGTTTGGGCAGAGGTAGAAGATTTGTCGACTGTAAAGGAAGATCCGAGTTTGGGCCATCACTTAGAAGGATTCGAACATAGCCACAATTGGACGAAGCAGAGTATCTTTTGGGACTTACCTTATTGGAAGTACAAGCTCATAAGGCACAATCTTGATGTCTTGCATATTAAGAAAAATATATTCGACAACATCTCCAATAAGGTGATGGATATCAAGGAAAAAATGAAAGACAATCCCAAAGAAAAAAATGATAAGGAAATTATTTACAGGCGTCCAGAGTTGCATCTAATTCGAAGATCTAATGGTAACTGGGTTAAGCCCTCAGCACCATTTATACTGTGTAGGGATGATAAATTGATAATATGCAATTGGATTACAAAGTTGAGATTCCGTGACGGTTACGTGTCGAATTTGGCAAGATGTGTCGATCTCAACGAACGCAAGCTGATAGGGATGAAGAGTCATGATTGCCCCATGTTCATGGAGCGTTTACTTCCTATCGCTCTGAAAGAGATGCTGCCTTCTCAAGTATGGCTCCGCTGGCCGAGTTATCTATATTCTTTAGAGATTTGTGTTCAAGTAAGTTGACGGTGCAACATATGTTTGAACTTGAGGAAAAGATTGTACTGACATTGTGCAAGTTAGAAAAGGTGTTTCCCCCAGCTTTTTTGATAGTATGGAATATTTGCCGATTCATCTTGCATACGAAGCACGTATCGGTGCTCCTGTCAATTATCGATGGATGTATCCATTTGAGAGGTATAAAATATTTAATTATCTAGTACTAATAATTATTTTATTCAAACAGATCTAATATTGAATATATTATTTATAAATATCTACATCACCTGAAGAAGAAGGTGGGCAATAAGGCCCACGTAGAAGCTTCGATATGCGAAGCATATATTATTGAGGAGGTCTCAAACTTCTGCTCAATCTAGTTCCATACTCATGTCAGAACAAACTGGAATAGAGCACCAAAAAATGATGAAGGTGAGGTCGATGAAACGAATCATTGAATCCGCACTATCTTCAATATTGGTGGCAAGCCTATAAATGCTTCTAAGTTACGGTGGTTGGAGGACGATGAGTGTCACGAACCGCACCCAGTGTAAGGGCACGAGAAGTGGGTACGTCGAGCCTACGCTGCAGTGTCGGCGGTAGAACGCTGTCCTAGGTCACAACATCTAACACAGTATGAAATATAACTGCACAAGATATACTCTCCGAACGGAGGAACAATAAGATAGGTACAATCTCAATCACAGTCTAAGATAGAAGATATGATAAGATAGATATGATATGAATCCACAAAAAGAAATAAAAACAAGAGAGAAGTCTAAGTGTCTAAGATAACATCTCCACAAACATCCCAAATAACACAAGATCCCAAATAATAATAAAGAATCCAAATGAGATAAGACAACAGAAATAAGATAAAGTCTAAGCTAGCAAGCCTAAACTATGTGGGTATCATCCTCTACTGCTAGTGGATCTGCTGGAGGTCCAGATCGCAGGTGTCGTCTAAGGCTGCTCCATAGTAAGTGGTACAAAAGTCCTCGTCCTCATCCTCTGTAATATATTAACAGGTCCAGTCTATAAGCCCCCTAAATTTTAGGGTTTATTTTAAATTTTCTAAATAAATTATTTCAATAGATATTATTATTTAATTATTTTTGATCATCGAATAATTTTCCGTGACTTTGATTTCTGGAGTGTCAGGGATGCCAATCTCTAGAAACTCTCTTCATGAGTTTTGTTGTAGACCATATTATCTTTATTTTGGTATAAGGTGTCCCATTCAAACTCGTTCCCTTGTACTCTTTTTGCATCGCACAACTTTGGGTCAATTTAGGCATTTGGTCGTTAAATAATCATTAATTAAATTCCTACTTTTAGCTTTGATCATCGTATGCACGTTACCGTGACTTTTAATTTAGGAGCACAAGACTAGTCATTTTTTTGAAACCAACTTCTTATGCATGATCTACTCGAGTGTCACGACCCACACCCAGTGTAGGGGCACGAGAAGTGGTTATGTCCAGCCTACGTCGCAGTGTCGGTGGTAGAACGCTGTCCTAGGTCACATACATCTAACAGTTATAAGGTACCTTTACTGTATATACACTCCGAATGGAGGTGACATAATAAAGTATAACTCAATCACAACTAAGGAAGAAAGTATGATAAGATAGAATAGATGATATCACAGAATCCACAGATAATAAATACAAGATAGAGATAGCTATAAGTCTAAGATAAACAACTCCACATATCAAGGACACAAATCTCCAGTAAGTATAAGTGTATCTTATAGACAGAATGATAAATAGATACTAGTCTAGCTAACTAGCCTAGTCTACAGGGGTAATATCATCTGCAACTGCTGGGTCCTCCGGAGGGTCCAACTCACAAGTGTCATCTAGGCCTACTCCGTAATAAGTGGGACACATCTCCTCCATATCATCTGTAATATTTCAACAGGTCCAGTCAGGATGGGAGTGAGCACAGTACATCTCATACAGTTCATAATATGGCAGAATATATAAATTTGCAATAGAGTAAGATACATAAAACACTGGGAATATATAAAGTAAAAGAGATGACTGTAAAGAAATATCTACTATAAGTAAAGAGCTAACGGTGACTAGTGATCTAGAGTACAAGATAGACATGTGAACGGCTTGATAATAAACATGAAAGTTTGCATATGACTACACTACTTTGGAATTGTTCACATGACCATTTATACTCCTCCGTACCCCAATCAATACACAAGGATCCAGACAGGTTATGTTATTGCACATGATATCACATGGGGACCCATAAATGGGTGCACATGAATGTAAACGTGGGGGCTTCGTGAACATGAGAGTACATGAATCACGAGAGTACACATGAATGGTAAAAGCACAGGAATACATGATGAAAGTAAAATGCACATGACATGATGTAACCGATGCTCCCGAGGGAGATAACATCTCATGAAGGGATCCATATAGTACCAATCCGTGTTAACAATGTGACAGCATCAAGTAAAGTAATCTAGAGCGCAAATTTAAATCTTATCAAGTATGAAACGGTCAGAGAATGTACTCGCCTGATATCCTGAGTGTTTGAATGAAATACTGCCTGAGCAGTGGTGTCTGGCTCCTATTCAGAACAGTACAAGTCACAACATATCCAAACTGGTAAAATAAGCTAGTATGATGCATTCTAGATGATGTTGGGTCAATTCTAGACTACAGTGAACCCTGGTAAACTTCAGTCAACTAACTAGTCAATGCTAGGTCAACTAGGTCAACCTAGACCCAATCAAGTCTCACTAGGCCTAACCAGTCTATCCTAGCAAGTACACACCCATACAAGTCACACAAGTCTACATGACCCTACTCATGTGCATATTCTATATACACAAGACTACATAGGATACCATAGGCTACACCACATAGGCCATGAGCGAAATTCACATATTATAGGCAATACACCATATATATTTCCTATATATATATATATATATATATATATATATATATATATATATATATATATATATATATATATATATATATAAATATATATAAATATATATATATTTTTAAATATATATATATATATATATATATATATATATATATATATATATATATATATTTAAATATATATATATATATATTTATATATTTATATATATATTTATATATATATTTATATATATATATATATATATATATATATATATATATATATATATATATATATATATATATATATATATATATATATATATATTTTTATATATATATATATATATATATATATATATATCAATAGGCAATATCCATATTACATCACATTATCACATTAAGTTATATATTATATATATACATATACATGTAGAAGTTAGGGGGAAATCATGCATATGCATTTGTGTATGTGTGTAGGAGTGTGTGTGAACATGGGTTAAGTTTTCAGATTGTGTGTAAGTGAGCTAGTATGTGTGAGTGTAATGGTGGGGGATAGTGAAATGTGTCTTCCTGTTCTCAAGGACAGTGAAGTGTATGGGTGAGTGAGTGCTTGAGTGTTTGTGAGTGCAAAAGTGTGTGCAAGACATGGTACATGATCTCAGTTTAGACAGTGAATCCACAGTGTACAGTACATAGGAATAAATGTGAGAGGATTAGTGTGTGTCATGTGGACCTAGTGTACATGGTTTACAGATTTTAGATTTTGTGTGTGCTAGAGTGTCCATTAGAGTTCTCAGGTTGTAACAGTATAGGTAGCTATGTGTGTTCTCAGAAATGGTGCAAGGGTGTGTGTGCAATTTGTGTAATGTGTGTCTCAGTTTTCAGATGAGTGTGTGTACATGTGTAATGTGACAGAGTATTAGATAAGTGGATAGGTTAGTTTGTTGTGTATGAAATGTAGAAGTGTACAGGCATGTAGGTAATGTGTACAGGTCATTATTATTCAGATATATGAAGGGTTCAGCTAGTTCAGTTTACATTTACAATACAGTCCAGTTTGGTTCAGAATACATACAGTCAAGTATGCATTGTATTAACCCAACAAAATCCTGAATTAAACCCTAACATCATACTATATGAACCCAGCTTAGCATTTTTACATATATAACTTGCATACATATATAATGTACTGTACAGACACCACTTCCTCATGTACCCAGTTATGCATTCGAACCCAATACAACAACATATAAATCCCAAATCAACCACATGTAATTTAGCAATGTAAACACAACTAACACATGCATTTTATCAATTAAAAATGAAGTTAAACATTGAAACAGGGGAAGAATTCTACATGCAACCCGTATCAAAAATTTTGGAAAAAATGGATTTGATTTAGAAAAACAAGTTAATATGCCAATATATTAGTTGGTAATAGTAGTTTCATGTGTGTACATGTCCAGGCATACATTTATGTCCAATCAAGTGGACACAATCGTGTCCAAACACAAACAAACACAGACACATGGACTGTGTACTCGACAACGTCGTGCATGCGAGCACATCACTCGTGGACGCAACACAACACGAATTAGGACACGTGCTTGTGTCATGTGGTTTGCCTAGGATAGGGATAGGGGTCCACCACCCTAAAATGTGTCCAATACATGTCTAGGTGGGACACGAACACAGTGTCAGAGCCACTTGGGTCGACTGTGCACGATAGTGTCGAATCCGTGTGGCTCAGATTTCTCACAATCCACTAAATAAAACCCCACAAAATTTTAGGAGCTACCTGTCAGTCATCTAGTGAAGGTTCACACAAATTTTGGTGTCCATATGTGTCGTGTCCGTGGAGAACTAAGACACGGGCAGCAGGGCACTTCGCTGAGCACCGTGCAGCGTGTCCAACACCAAATATGACACAAAAATGACACTAAAATAATTTTAGTCTTAAAAAATATTAACATAAACATATAGATCTAGGGATCCATGTAATTAGTTTCATAAAAATCAGAAATAAAATCCTAAGAGGCATTTAATCAAGCACCTATCTATATACTATGATACGTGTTCGATACGGACACCAAATGGACACAAAATTAACCTAAATTTTAGGAACAACTAGGGGACTCCTAGATCTAGCCCTAAATGCAAAGAAATTAGGAAAAAGAATGGAATTGAGTGGTTTGCCTATTGAGTGTCAAACTCAAAGAAAGCCCCAAATGGAAGGAATCTAAATAACAACTCCCAAGCTCCAAATTACACAAAAACTGAGATAAATCTCCACAAACAGTAAATAAACAGTAATTAGATCCTAATGCAAAAGACTAGAGTCAAAAAGGAATTGAAATAGATTTATTAGGAATTTAGGAAAGTAGGGATTTACCTTTCTTTCTTAAAACTAGGTTGAGCACAAAAGAGGCAAGAACAAGTGGAAGAGAATACTTATAGGGAAGGGGGAGAGCCCTAAGTGGCCGGCCATGTGATGATTTCTAGGGTTAGGGTTTAGTTATTGGGCTATGGGCCAACTAGCACTAGTCTAGAAATCAATATCCTAAGCCTCATGCCTATTGACCAATTCACTAATCCTTCTATTCAGGTCTTGATTCCTACATGACTAAGGTTGACTTAAGTTAGACTAGGGTCTCACCATGCTAACCTAGTCACCATAGTTAGGGTCAACACCTAGGTTAGTCTACGAAGTCTTAACTAGTCAATGTTAAAATCACAATCACCAATTAAAATAAATTCACAAATGACCAAAATACCCTCAATCTAAAATGTGGTAGTGACAAATCTACCCTCCTTAAAAAAATTTGTCATCGAAATTAAAAGGCAAAACTAACTAATGAGAAAGATAGACAATCATATCTCAAGGTCCAAAAAGATAAGGGTATCGCTTGCGCATCTCATCCTTCCGCTCCCAGATAGACTCTCTTGGAGAATGATGCCTCTATGCGACGCGAACCAAGGGTATCACCTGGTTCCTCAGTACCTTCTCTCCGCGATCCAGAATCTCCACTGGCTGCTCTGGATAACTGAGAATAGGTTCCACCTCAATCTTCGAGTGATCAAGTACATGGCTAGGGTCAGCCACGTACCGTCTCAACTGTGATACGTGAAATACGTTGTGGACACCCACTAGTGCAGGTGGCAAGTCTAGCCTATATGCCATGTCACCGACTCTTCCGCTGATCATGAAAGGTCCGATGAAGCGCGAGCTAAGCTTTCCACCTCCACTAAAACGTATGGTATGTCACGACCCGCACCCACTGTGAGGGTACGAATACGTAATGACGCCCAGCCTACGCCGCAGTGTCGGCGGTAGAGTGCTGTCCTAGGTTACTATCTAACTAGCAATTCACGCAATTATAATGTACTCATCATGATCAACTCCGAACGGAGGACAAATATAAGATACTGAACTCAATCACAGTCTAAGCACGATAAGATAAACACAGAAGAATTAACTAAGAATAGAAGAACAACTACTAAAATAATAGCAACTCTCAACAATCTCAAATACTACACAAGTCTCAAATCTTCTATAACAAGTTCAATCATGGAAACAAATGCTAGTCTACTAAACTAAATCCCGATCACTCCTGAGTGTCGGGGCCAAAGGTAGTCATCCCGCCTCCGGGTCCATAATATGTAGGGCATGTGTCCTCACGGCAATCATCTGTAAAATTTCAACAAGTCCAGTCAGGACAGGAACGAGTACAACTCATCAAGAAATCCCAATTAAATGACAAAGAACTATAAAACAGTTATAAACAATTTTATTGATGAAATATGGCAGTTTGTATACAGGTGATGGTATAGAGAAACAGTTAAGATGCAAGGAAAGTAAGGTAAGTAAAAACAAAGAAGAAACATAGCAATAAGGACTGTAAATAGAAACTAGCTGAACTAGAGCAACATGATATAAGTCCAGAATGTAAATGTAATCAAGTGCAAAACCTAAGTAAATCCAGACAACATAAATCTGAAACCTGGTGTGTCCAGTACAAGATGAGTCCGGTATGAGGTGAGTCCAGTTGGTGATCAAAGGTTTCAGGGTGAGTCCAGCCTATACTCTAATAGTGTGTTTTAAAATATCGGGATCGACATGTAAACGGATATAGGTAATACGGCACATCACACACCTGGCCGGGTGTGAGATGGCTATCATTCCAGTATAATTCCAAGGGAGTGGTTCCAGTATTTGGGTATGTTCACATGTCTATTCCAATACTTTTCCGTCCAGCAAGTACAAGTGAATCTAGAAAACGACACGAAAAATCGGGATGAGTCCAGCCAAACATAATGATACCAGCAAAAGATTCCAGAGTGATTCCAGTAGGTGGTTCCAGTAGTGATTCCAGAAGGTGATGCCAGTAGTGGTTCCAGAAAATAGAGGCCAGACAGATGGTATGTGTGTCGCATATATGAATCCAGAAATATCCATACGTGTTGTAAGAATCACATAAAACTATCTAGAACTGAAGTACAATAATTGACAAGTAAATGAAAGAACTATCAGAGAATGTACTCGCCTGCTACTCTGAAAAGAGTAGTATAATATCAGATGCCTGCACCGGAGTCACAATGTCCTAAACAGAGTAATGTGGGTTATAATATGTTTAAAATGAGACAGATGATGTTTATGATGCAATCGACATAATTTCTAGGTCAATCTGGGTCAAAGTCAACTCTAAGTCAAACCTGGTCAACTGTCTAGGTCAAACTAGGTCCAAGTCAAACTTGGTCATCTCTGGGTCAACCCAAGCCAACTATACCAGTCAACTAGGTCAATAAGTCTCATTTAGACTCAATGTTGACTTTTGGTCAACTCCAGTCAATTCTGAACTATTGGGTCAAACCATGGTCAACACTCTAGTCCATCAAGTCTCACTAGGCCTATCCCCAGCCTATACTAGCAAGCACACACACTATCTAGGCTATACAAGCCAACAACAAAATCACTAGGCATTCAAACCACACACACAGAGGCTATGAGCCATAGGTATACACCCATAGGCTATGTGCCCTGTATATAGGCCATAGGCCATATAGCTATATCATAGATAGACCATTTCACACCTTTCACACATATACACATTTATTTAATTAAATATAATTAACACACATTCACATAATATAGACTACATGACAATATCTCAATAGGTGTACATATATATATATATATATATATATATATATATATATATATATATATATATATATATATATATATATATACATAGGGTGATAGGGAATAGCATGTGTGTGTGTGTTTGTGTACATGAGAGGGTGTGTGTGTAGAGTGGAATTTGTGAGAGGGTTCATAGTGTTTATGTAGTAATAGTGAAACATGTGTGTTAGTGTCAATTGGATAGCTAATAGTGAATGCCAGTTAACCCATAAATCAGTGTATAGCAGTGAGCAATTTCAGTTTAAACTCAGAAAATTCCATTTTAGTCAAGGACAGTTTTATATATGAAAACAAGACCAGTTCACTGGTTCAGTTTTCAGATCACTTCAATCCAATTAAATCTCAGTTTTGCGTGTGTGTATGTTGACAGGAGTAAATAGGAGTGTGTGTAAAATGTGAGAGTGTGTGGTGTACATGTGTATGTTCATGACAGTTGGGAGTTAGGGACAGTTGTGTGTGTAGCATAGGAAGACAATGTGTGTTGCAAAAATCAGTGTGATATGTGTCTTGACAGTAAAGGAACATGGTGAATGGCAGTTTATACCTAAGGCTAACTGTTAATAGGATTCTCAGGAATGTGACCATAGAATGAAGGCAAAAGTGAAATCAATTTAAATGACAGTTGTGGGTTATATGAGGGTGTCCACATGAATAGGGAACAATGTGGCAGATGATTAAAACATGAAATCAAAATCAAAACAGTTTTAGAGAACACAGAATAACTTCAGGAATGTGTGATATGAAATAGTGCAACATAGCAATGATAGTTTAAGGAAAACAAATAAACACAAAACCTATTTTCTACTCACTTAAACCCCCATTTCCCTCACATGTAGTAAGCATCAATGAAATGAGTTTAGCCTAGAACTAAACATCAAGGAAAAGTTAGTTTTAACAGGAACATGAGTACAGGACTCTACCAGTGGAAAAAAAACAGGAAATTGCAATTTAAACATTGAACTTAACAGTTCACATATCATACCACCCTCAACAAGTAATTCAAAATATCATTCAAAGAGCAAAACCCAGTTCTGACATGTAAAACCCAACTAGTAGGTCCTATTACACCTGTGTGAATCAAAATATGATAATTAACATCAAATTAGATCGAGTTAACAGGAAATCAATCTCAGGAAATGAGGTTAAGTCTCATGCATTTTAGAAATCAGTGAATGTGCGTCTATTGTGTGTATACATGTAAGTGTCCACACAAATCAGTGTAATATGAAGTGTAAATCTCACTTAGCAGTAACTAGTACCTATGTAGAAATTACTGTGGCAAGTTAAAACATCTATCATAACAGTAAAAAGAGAATGAAGGCTCAGATTTGTTCAACAGTGGAGAAGAAACTGAAACCAGCAGTCTACCTTCCCATTTCAATGTTCAAATTTCGTTTCTTCAAGTGAAACCTAATCTAGCTTGTAAAACCCAACTAGCAACAGTTAGTACACATGTAGGAATCAATTTAGGATAATAAACATCAATTTAAAATCGGTTTAAACATAATTCAACTCAGGATTTTTGAAATAGTAAACCTGGTATCAGTGATAAATAGGAATTCCAAATTCGAAATCAAATCTATGTTAAATATACAATTTAAAGGTTGGTAAACAATCCCCCACATGTGCACGTGTCCCCAGGAATCCTTTCGTGTCACCCTAGAGCCGGACACGGCGTATCCACGTCTAGAATTACACACAGACACTACACAGTACGCAGCGTCATGCACGCGTGCGTGTCACTCTAGGACACGACACAGGGTACGACACGACTCGTGATTGTGCCCACGTGTTCGCCACGTGTAGGGCTACACATGCATGCCCCTGTACAGTGTCCTAGACTCGTGTTGTGTCGGCTTTAGAGCCGTGTCAGTGGCCAATACTCACGCGTGCACAGCTCGCACACGCGGCCAGTGCAGCCAGTGCGAGGAGGATTTCTCCTCGCACACGCAACCACGCACGCCCATCTTTTGGGAGGATGGTGGCAGACGATGCCCCAAGCCCTTCGACAAAAATGGCATGTCTACGTGTCCTGTGTCGGGAGTTATTGACCCCGTGATGCAGGACACATCAAGTGTTTCAGTCCCCGCGTGTTCGTGTCCCCGTGTAGACACGACACGACACCAAAATTAGGAAATAAAAGCAAAAATCATTAAGCAAGCCCTAGAACTAAAATTCCATTCAAAAACATTTCAAAAATTAGAACAAAATGTTGGTTGAGGCATTACATCAAACACATCAAATATGACACTGATACGTGTCCTGTTAGGACATGAAATGGACACAACTTTTGGGGATTCCTATTCCTAGAGTTAGGTTAGGGCTAGGGCATCCTAGAAATGTAATTAAACAGGAATTTCATACGTTAGAATAGATTATACCTATTGATGTGCAAAGCTCACAAAAGCCTCAAATGGAATGGTTCTCCAAGCCTCAAAAACTCCCACAAATTGATCCTACTCTGAAATATTCTTACACAAACAGAAAGAACAGAAGAATTAGGTCCTAATGCAATTGATTTGAAGGAAAAAGGAGTTGAAATGGATTTCCTATGATTTTAGAAAGATGGAGACTCACCTCTTCCAAAACTTGCACAAATCCCAATGGAGGCTAGCCCTAAATTCTAGGAGGGGATTAAATAGGGGAAAGGATCAATAGTGGCTGCCATGGGCTGATTAGGGTTAGATTTGGTTCATGGTGTGGGCCTATGGGCTATAAGTCAAGTCATTAATCATGACTTATGAAGTCATAAGCCATATTAGTCAAATCAACTCCAAATCTCTCCAAACAAGTTCCAATGACTTAAACTTCACCAAATTAGGTCAAACCAAGTTTACTTAACCTAACCAAGGGGTCTTAACCTAGGTTAGTCACTAGGTTAGTCTTCTAGTCAACACTAGTCAAAGTCAACTATAGGCCCAAAATCAATTCTACTAAAAATCATTAAAAATTACTAAAAATCATAATATGAAATAAATATCCTTAAATAATAATTATAATTACAAAATTTCAAAATTATCCTCATCTGAAAAACTGGGTGTTACGATCCTACCCACCTTATAAAAATTTCGTCCTCGAAATTAAAATGGTCGCACCCCTTCTAGGTCAAACCCAAACAATCAAGGTCAAGAGATAATCATGCAAACAAAATCTTACTGGTCGTGATTCTACAGTCTGGAACAGGGTAGCTATACTATCTAGCAATCACAAACAATATCCTGGCAGGTACTAAGGGAATCACACAGGAAAGTGGGAAGGAAGAATGAAAAGGACAAACCTGCTAACCCATCACCTGCAGCGTCGGTCTCCTCGACCGCCATCGCAAAAGCTCTACCCCTCTGGTGCTGAGCTACAGGTGGCCTAGCTCCCTCATAAGGAGGTGCAGCGGGACAATCTATCATCTTGTGAGCACCAGACCCACAAAATAGACAAACCTTCAGCCTCCTCCTACAAGACTCCTAAACATGCCCTGCCTTCCTGCAGTAGGCACAAGTCGGCACCTCGCGGTCTTGTCCTCTATGCTGATGCTGTTCCTGCTGTACTCTCACTGGTGCCTGTGCCTGCTGAGTCTGAACGTGAGGCCTTTTGGTCTGACCTTCGCTGCTGCTACCACCCTGGGAGTCCCGACCCCTCTTCAACTTCAACCCCTGGATGTCCTCCACTGCTATAGCCCCAGAAAATATCTCCGCATAGGTAGCATTCTGGTCGCTCTTAGTCAGCGACCGAACCTCCCTAATCAAGCCTCGGTGGAACTTCCTCGCCTTCGTCTTCTCAGTCAAGTCATCAATGAACCGGGCCAACCGGCAAAACTCTCCGGCGTACTCAGCTACTGACTGGTTCCCCTGAACCAGGCTCGCAAACTGTGCCTCTATACCTCCCAAGGCAACATCAGGAAAGAACTGCTCCTTAAATAGCTCCTTGAACTGGGCCCAAGTCTGGCCCTTAACTTCCACCCTGGGATCTGTCTGGTACCACGCACGGGCTAAGTCCTGCATCTGACTGCCCGCCGTCTCGATATGGAGTCGATCTGGTATCTCTGCCAACCTGAATATCTCCTCGATATGCTCTATCCAATCGTCTGCATAATGGATGCCCTCAGTGCCCAAGAACTCTCTAGGATACATCTTCTGAAAATCCTGGATATCCTTCTCCTTTCAGTAAGGCTGCTGATGCTCCCCTCGAGCAGTCACCATCTCTACTGTAGTACAAACCAGCTGGTGGACCTCGTTAATCCCCTGACGATAATCGGCAGTCTGCCGCTGCTGCTGCTGGTGGTGAGACGCCAGAATCCTCTCCACGAAAGAAAATAGATGAGCAGCATCTACCATCCCCGCAGGTGGAGGCTGCTGCGGTGGAAGGATCTCGGGAAGAACCGGACTCTGCCTCTCAGCTAATGGAGGTGCTCCTCCGAAGGCTGCTGAAACACCCACCCCAGCTGGCATGACTGGGGCTGCGGTACCGGGAGCTGGGTGCTGAAGGTGAGAGGTGGCAGACCCTCTGCAGCGACTACTGTACCAGAGCGATGTGATCGTGTCTCCACCATCCTGAAGAAAGACCGAAAAGGAAGTCAATACTGAGCAGGAATCGATAAATCAAAGGAGGACAATTTATTGCAAAGAAGACAAGTCAGTAAGATATGTAGATGGCATGAATTGAAGCAGAATTTTTCCTAACTGTGATTGAGTACCTCTCCGTTAAATCCTATCTCTCAATCCTATCGTAGGCTCGCGGCAGTACAACTAAGTCGCCGTACTACCATAATATCGCACTAATGCGACTCTCGACCTGCGTGGACCACCACTAAAAACGTGTCACGACCCGCACCCACTGTGAGGGTACGAATACGTAACGACCCCCAGCCTATGCCGCAGTGTCGGCGGTAGAGCGCTGTCCTAGGTTACTATCTAACCAGCAATTCACGCAATTATAATGTACTCATCATGATCAACTCCGAACGGAGGACAAGTATAAGATACTGAACTCAATCACAGTCTAAGCACGATAAGATAAACACAGAAGAATTAACTAAGAATAGAAGAACAACTACTAAAATAATAACAACTCTCAACAATCTCAAATACTACACAAGTCTCAAATCTTCTATAACAAGTTCAATCATGGAAATAAATGCTAGTCTACTAAACTAAATCCCGATCACTTCTGAGTGTCGGGGCCAAAGGTAGTCATCCCGCCTCCGGGTCCATAATATGTAGGGCATGTGTCCTCACGGCAATCATCTGTAAAATTTCAACAGGTCCAGTCAGGACAGCAACGAGTACAACTCATCAAAAAAATTCCAATTAAATGACAGAGAACTATAAAACAGTTATAAACAATTTTATTGATGAAATATGGCAGTTTGTATACAGGTGACGGTATAGAGAAACGGTTAAGATGCAAGGAAAGTAAGGTAAGTAAAAACAAGAGAAGAAACATAGCAATAAGGACTGTAAATAGAAACTAGCTGAACTAGAGCAACATGATATAAGTCCAGAATATAAATGTAATCCAGTGTAAAACCTAAGTAAATCCAGACAACATGAATCTGATACCAGGTGATTCCAGTACAAGATGAGTCCGGTATGAGGTGAGTCCAGTTGGTGATCAAAGGTTCCAGGGTGAGTCCAGCCTATACTCTAACAGTGTGTTTTAAAATATCGGGATCGACATGTGAACGGCTGTAGGTAATACGGCACATCACACACCTGGCCGGGTGTGAGATGGCTATTATTCCAGTATAATTCTAAGGGAGTGGTTCCAGTATTTGGGTATGTTCAAATGTCTATTCCAATACTTCCCCGCCCAGCAAGTACAAGTGAATCCAAAAAACGACACGAGAAATCGGGATGAGTCCAGCCAAACATAATGATACCAGCAAAAGAGTCCAGAGTGATTCCAGTAGGTGGTTCCAGTAGTGATTCCAGAAGGTGATGCCAGTAGTGGTTCCAGAAAATAGAGGCCAGACAGATGGTATGTGTGTCGCATACATGAATCCAAAAATATCCATACGTGTTGTAAGAATCACATAAAACTATCTAGAACTGAAGTACAGTAATTGACAAGTAAATGAAAAAACTATCAGAGAATGTACTCGCCTGCTACTCTGAAAAGAGTAGTATAATATCAGATGCCTGCACCGGAGTCACAATGTCCTAAACAGAGTAATGTGGGTTATAATATGTTTAAAATGAGACATATGATGTTTATGATGCAATCTACATGATTTCTAGGTCAATCTGGGTCAAAGTCAACTCTAAGTCAAACCTGGTCAACTGTCTAGGTCAAACTAGGTCCAAGTCAAACTTGGTCAACTCTGGGTCAACCCAAGTCAACTACACCAGTCAACTAGGTCAATAAGTCTCATTTAGACTCAATGTTGACTTTTGGTCAACTCCAGTCAATTCTGAACTATTGGGTCAAACCATGGTCAACACTCTAGTCCATCAAGTCTCACTAGGCCTATCCCCAGCCTATACTAGCAAGCACACACACTATCTAGGCTATACAAGCCAATAACACAATCACTAGGCATTCAAACCACACACACAGAGGCTATGAGCCATAGGTATACACCCATAGGCTATGTGCCCTGTATATAGGCCATAGGCCATATAGCTATATCATAGATAGACCATTTCACACCTTTCACACATATATACATTTATTTAATTAAATATAATTAACACACATTCATATAATATAGAATAGATGACAATATCTCAATAGGTGTACATATATATATATATATATATATATATATATATATATATATATATATATACATAGGGTGATAGGGAATAGCATGTGTGTGTGTTTGTGTACATGAAAGGGTGTGTGTGTAGAGTGGAATTTGTGAGAGGGTTCATAGTGCTTATGTAGTAATAGTGAAACATGTGTGTTAGTGTCAATTGGATAGCTAATAGTGAATGCCAGTTAACCCATAAATCAGTGTATAGCAGTGAGCAATTTCAGTTTAAACTCAGAAAATTCCATTTCAGTCAAGGACAGTTTTATATATGAAAACAAGACCAGTTCACTGGTTCAGTTTTCAGATCACTTCAATCCAGTTAAATCTCAGTTTTGTGTGTGTGTGTGTTGACAGGAGTAAATAGGAGTGTGTGTGAAATGTGAGAGTGTGTGGTGTACATGTGTGTGTTCATGACAGTTGGGAGTTAGGGACAGTTGTGTGTGTAGCATAGGAAGACAATGTGTGTGGCAAAAATCAGTGTGATATGTGTCTTGACAGTAAAGGAACATGGTGAATGGCAGTTTATACCTAAGGCTAACTGTTAATAGGATTCTCAGGAATGTGACCATAGAATGAAGGCAAAAGTGAAATCAATTTAAATGACAGTTGTGGGTTATATGAGGGTGTCCACATGAATAGGGAACAATGTGGCAGATGATTAAAACATGAAATCAAAATCAAAACAGTTTTAGAGAACACAGAATAACTTCAGGAATGTGTGATGTGAAATAGTGCAACATGGCAATGATAGTTTAAGGAAAACAAATAAACACAAAACCTATTTTCTACTCACTTAAACCCCCATTTCCCTCACATGTAGTAAGCATCAATGAAATGAGTTTAGCCTAGAACTAAACATCAAGGAAAAGTTAGTTTTAACAGGAACATGAGTACAGGACTCTACCAGTGGAAAAAAAACAGGAAATTGCAATTTAAACATTGAATTAACAGTTCACATATCATACCACCCTCAACAAGTAATTTAAAATATCATTCAAAGAGCAAAACCCAGTTCTGACATGTAAAACCCAACTAGTAGGTCCTATTACACCTGTGTGAATCAAAATATGATAATTAACATCAAATTAGATCGAGTTAACAGGGAATCAATCTCAGGAAATGAGGTTAAGTCTCATGCATTTCAGAAATCAGTAAATGTGCATCTATTGTGTGTATACATGTAAGTGTCCACACAAATCAGTATAATGTGAAGTGCAAATCTCACTTAGCAGTAACTAGTACCTATGTAGAAATCACTGTGGCAAGTTAAAACATCTATCATAACAGTAAAAAGAGAATGAAGGCTCAGATTTGTTCAACAGTGGAGAAGAAACTGAAACCAGCAGTCTACCTTTCCATTTCAATGTTCAAATTTCATTTCTTCAAGTGAAAACCTAATCTAGCTTGTAAAACCCAACTAGCAACAGTTAGTACACATGTAGGAATCAATTTAGGACAATAAACATTAATTTAAAATTGGTTTAAACATAATTCAACTCAGGATTTTTGAAACAGTAAACCTGGTATCAGTGATAAATAGGAATTCCAAATTCGAAATCAAATCTATGTTAAATATACAATTTAAAGGTTGGTAAACAATCCTCCACATGTGCACGTGTCCCCAGGAATCCTTTCGTGTCACCATAGAGCCAAACACAGCGTGTCCACGTCTAGAATTACACACAGACACTACACAGTACGCAGCATCGTGCACGCGTGCGTGTCACTCTAGGACACGACACAGGGCACGACACGACTCGTGATCGTGCCTACGTGTTTGCCACGTGTAGGGCTACACGTGCATGCCCCTGCACAGTGTCCTAGACTCGTGTCGTGTCGGCTTTAGAGTCGTGTCAGTGGCCAATACTCATGCGTGCACAGCGCGTACGCGTGGCCAGTACAGCCAGTACGAGGAGGATTTCTCCTCGCACACGCAACCACGCACGCCCATCTTTTGGAAGGATGGTGGCAGACGATGCCCCAAGCCCTTCGCCAAAAATGGCGTATCCACGTGTCCTGTGTCGGGAGTTATTGACCCCGTGATACAGGACACAACAAGTGTTTCAGTCCCCGCATGTTCGTGTCCCCGTGTAGACACGACACGACACCAAAATTAAGAAATAAAATAAAAAATCATTAAGCAAGCCCTAGAACTAAAATTCCATTAAAAAACATTTCAGAAATTAGAATAAAATGTTGGTTGAGGCATTACATCAAACACATCAAACATGACACTGATACGTGTCTTGTTAGGACACGAAATGGACACAACTTTTGGGGATTCCTATTCCTAGAGTTAGGTTAGGGCTTGGGCATCCTAGAAATGCAATTAAACAGGAATTTCATAGGTTAGAATAGATTATACCTATTGATGTGCAAAGCTCACAATAGCCTCAAATGGAATGGTTCTCCAAGCCTCAAAAACTCCCACAAATTGATCCTACTCTGAAATATTCTTACACAAACAGAAAGAACAGAAGAATTAGGTCCTAATGCAATTGATTTGAAGGAAAAAGGAGTTGAAATGGATTTCCTATGATTTTAGAAAGATAGAGACTCACCTCTTCCAAAACTTGCACAAATCCCAATGGAGGCTAGCCCTAAATTCTAGGAGGGGATTAAATAGGGGGAAAGGATCAATAGTGGCTGCCATGGGCTGATTAGGGTTACGTTTGGTTCATGGTGTGGGCCTATGGGCTATAAGTCAAGTAATTAATCATGACTTATGAAGTCATAAGCCATATTAGTCAAATCAACTCCAAATCTCTCCAAACAAGTCCCAATGACTTAAACTTCACTAAATTAGGTCAAACCAAGTTTACTTAACCTAACCAAGGGGTCTTAACCTAGGTTAGTCACTAGGTTAGTCTTCTAGTCAACACTAGTCAAAGTCAACTATAGGCCCAAAATCAATTCTACTAAAAATCATTAAAAATTACTAAAAATCATAATATGAAATAAATATCCTTAAATAATAATTATAATTACAAAATTTCAAAATTACCCTCATCTAAAAAATTGGGTGTTACATGGTACCACGAGTCGGAGATATCCGCAGGAAAACCATGTCTCCGACCTAAACACAAACAAGGTCTCATGTTACTAAATAATCAAACATGATCAAACAACAAAAACAAACAACCTACTTCTAAACCTATCTCTAATCTATACCTCAAACTCCAAATGCCTCCGGTGGCTATTGGCCCAGTACCGATGTCTGTCCTGCGCCACGTAAAGTCTGTCCCTGATGAGCTTCACCTTCTCGGCTGCGTCAACAACCATCTCAAGTCCCAATAAAGCTCGCTCACCAACAACATCCCAAGATAAGGGTGTATAACACCTACGCCCGTACAGAGCCTCGAAAGGTGATATCTCAATGCTGGCCTAAAAATTATTGTTGTAAGCAAACTCTACCAAATACAAGTGATCCTCCCAGGATCCTTTAAAATCTAAGACGCACATCTGCAGCATGTCTTCGAGCGTCTTAATAGTCCTCTCTGTCTGTCCGTCCGTCTGGGGGTGGTATGCAGTACTAAACTTTAGCTGAGTGCCGAAACTAGTCTACAGACTCCTCCAGAAATAAGAAGTAAAGCGACTATCCCGATCCGAGATAATGCTGACCGGAACTCCGTAAATCTTGACAATCTGCCGCATGTACATCTCTGCAAGCCTCTCAGTAGACGTACCCACTTAAAATAGCAAAAAGTGGGCTAATTTGGTCAACCCCCAACAATCAAGGTCAAAGCTTCTATCTAGCAGAATCCTGGGTCAGCAAGTCCAATATGGGTAGTAGGCTTAATATAGGTCATAACCAGATTTTGGGTAGGCAGGTTGGGTCAAAAAGGTTTTCCTAATTCGAGTCGGAAAGTGTCTCCATGGGGTGAATCAAGATGGGGTCTTGTGTTGGAAAAGTCGTATGAAACAAACGGAGCACAAGATGCTGTATCTGAGTGGAACACGAAGGTCATGAGTGTAGGGGTCATGTATAGGTCATGCAAGGGAAGTTGGTTTTGAGAAAACAACTAGTCTTGTGCTCCTAATTTAAAAGTCAGGATAATGTGTATGAAATAATCATAATTAAAGTGGGAATGGTCAATGGCCTAAATTGGACCGAAAGTTTTGTTGCCAAAACAGTACAAGGGACAAGGTAAGTGGAACAGTCTAGGGTCATGGGTGTCGGCTGGGAAGATAAGGAAAACAATGAATCAAACAGGACTGTAAGGGTTACTATTCTAGGGTCAGAGCTACACTATCACTTCTAAGTCAAAAGGATAATCACATTTACTATTTCATTAAGAGAAATTCATAACAAGGAAGTTATAAAAGGATTATACTAACATTTAGAGCTACTCCTACTCCTAAGTTGAATGATGAGAAAGCAAAACTAAAGAACAACCTCCTACTCCTAAGTTGAATGATGAGAAAGCAAAACTAAAGAACAACAACAATTTTTTTTGAAAGATTGAAACAAAGAGTAGAGATAATATGTTAAAAAACCCTTAAGATGAAATCTGATAATCACATGCGTCCATCCAAAATCATGGTATTCTGAATCCTCGTCAGACTAGTAAGCAGGGCTATGATAACCATAGAGTCCCAACTAATGTACACACTTCTAGAATAATGGTATTTAAAATATTTGCTCTGTCGCTAGCTTGGCTGCAAAAACCTTAAAATCCTACACCCGAGAAATATATCCAAAATTAGACTGTAGGTCCATGCCATGCTGGCTAATGTGACTATAGAAGACTAGATTCTATAACTGAGACGACCTAGCCCATATAATTTATCTTGGCAGAAAATTAAATCAACAATGAATACCAAGAATCAGATTTATCTACGAACAAGAACGATAAGCAAGATCTGTTGGAACTAAATTTCGAGATGGTTAAAATATGGGAAGGAACAGAATTGAGATAAACAGAACCTGTGGTAAGCTCTCCTACTGCCTGTGCATCCTCACCTGCCATAGTGTAAGCTCGCCCCTGCTGGCCTCCTCCAGCCTGATGCTGTGCGAATCTCTGCTGCTGAGTCTGTAAGGGTAGTCCCTTCTGCTGGCTCACCGGAGCCCTCGCTTCTGCTCTCTGAGCTGTCCGTCCAGGAATCTTGGGACACTCTCTTAACTGGTGATATGATGCTCCACAAAGTAGGCACTTGCCTAACCTCATCCGGCATTTACTCCAATCGTGCCCTGGTTTCTTACAGAAAGGGTAACTGGTAACATGCTGCTGTCTACGGGTCTGCTACATCTGTAACGATGGTCCCCACGGTTGCTCTGTCGGAGCCCTAGCTCCCGCTGCAACCTGAGTCATTGTTGTCTGGCTCTTGGGACACTCCCTACACCGATGCTCTACTGAACCACAAAGTAAACACCTGCCAAGCCTCATCTTGCAGTCGTTCCACCTATGGCCTACCTTCTTACCGAAGTTACACCTAGCATCTTGCAGCTGTCTGGATGCCTGGTGGAAATATGTACGTCCCTGACCCTGAAGGTGCTACGTAACAGGCCTCTGCTGATAATAATGCTGAATTTGTAGATGAGGCCTCTTGGCCTGACCTCCACTACTACAGGCTCCATGAATGTCACGTCCCTATAACAACTGTTGCCGTTGAGTTTCCACTATCTGCTGGAAGAAGGAGATCAAACGTGCTACATCCTCTGATCCTGATGGCGGCTGCTACTGAGAAACGTTCATGATGACTGGGGAAAGTCTCGGAGTAGGAAGAGGTGTACTCCCATAAGCTGCAGATATCCCAACCTGGGCTGGCATAACAGGAGCTGTAGTCTTGGGGTCTTGCTGATCAGGATAAGAAGTGGCAGACCCCTCAATGGTGTATTTCCGATCGAGATGATGAGACCGTATCTCCATAACCATCCGAAAGACAGATCAAACGAGAGGGCAATCACTGAGAATGAAGCGATAATGTTAAGGAAGGACAGTTTATTTTCAAGGAAAGGCAATAATGCAGCTATTTTAGGTAACATGAATATGATTAAAAGTTTTATCCAATGTGATTGCGTAAATTCAAAAAAAATATCCTAATCCTACTATAGGCTGTAGTGATACTCTAGTTGGAATACCACTACATAAACTCGACCTGCATGGGCTACCATTAAAAATGTGTTATAACCCGCACCCAGTGTAGGGGCACGAGAAGTGGTTACGTCCAGCCTACGCTGCAGTGTCGGCGGTAGAACGCTGTCCTAGGTCACATACATCTAGCAGTTATAAGGTACCTGTACAGTATATACACTCCGAATGGAGGTGACATAATAAAGTATAACTCAATCACAACTAAAGAAGAAAGTACGATAAGATAGAATAGATGATATCACAGAATCTACAGATGATAAATACAAGATAGAGATAGCTATAAGTCTAAGATAAACAGCTCCACATATCCATAAGACAAATCTCCAGTAAGTACAAGTGTATCCAATAGACAGAATGATAAATAGATACTAGTTTAGCTAACTAGCCTAGTCTACAGGGGTAATATCATTTGCAAGTGCTGGGTCCACCTAAGGGTTCAGCTCACAAGTGTCATCTAGGCCTGCTTCGTAATAAGTGGGACACAGCTCCTCCATATCATTTGTAATATTTCAACAGGTCCAGTCAGTACGGGAGCGATCACAGTACATCTCATGCAGTTCATAATATGACAGGATATATAAATATGTAATAGGGTAAGATACATGAAACGCTGGAAATATATGAAGTAAAAGAGATGACTGTAAAGAAATATCTACTATAAGTAAAGAGCTAACAGTGACTAGTGATGTAGAGTACAAGATCGACATGTGAACAGCTTGATAATAAACATGAAAGTTTGCACATGACTACACTACTTTAGAATTGTTCACATGACCATTTATACTCCTCCATACCCAAATCAATACACAAGGATCCAGACAGGTTATGTTATTGCATATGATATCACATGGGGGCCCATAAATGGGTGCACATGAATATAAACATGGGGGCTCTGTGAACATGAGAGTACATGAATCACGAGAGTGTACATGAATGGTGAAAGCACAGAAATATATGATGAAAGTGAAATACATATGACATGATGTAACCGATGCTCCCAAGGGGGATAACATCTCATGAAGGGATCCATATAGTACCAATCCGTGTTAACAACGTGACAGTATCAAGTAAAGTAATCTAGAGCGTAAATGTAAATCCTATCAAGTATGAAACGGTCAGAGAATGTACTCGCCTGATATCCTGAGTATCTAAATGAAATACTGCCCGATGAATGGTGTCTGGCTCCTATTCTGAATAGTACAAGTCACAACATATCCAAACTGGTAAAATAAGCTACTATGATGCATTCTACATGATGTTGGGTCAATTCTAGACTAAAGTCAACCCTGGTCAACTTCATTCAACTAACTAGTCAATGCTAGGTCAGCTAGATCAACCTAGACCCAATCAAGTCTCACTAGGCCTAACCAGTCTATCCTAGCAAGTACACACCCATACAAGTCACACAAGTCTATATGACCCTACTCTTGTGCATATTCCATATACACAAGACTACACAAAGGATACCATAGGCTACACCACATAGGCCATGAGCCAAATTCACATATTATAGGCAATACACCATATATATTTCCTATATCTATATACATACTATATATATCAATAGGCAATATCCATATTACATCACATTATCATATTAAGTTATATATTATATACATACATATACATGTAGAAGTTAGGGGGAAATTATGTATATGCATGTGTGTATGTGTGTAGGAGTGTGTGTGAACATGGGTTAAGTTTTCAGATTGTGTGTAAGTGATCTAATATGTGTGAGTATAATGGTGGGGATAATAAAATGTGTCTTCCTGTTCTCAGGGACAGTGAAGTGTATGGATGAGTGAGTGAGTGAGTGCTTGAGTGTTTGTGTGTGCAAAAGTGTGTGCATGATAGGGTACATGATCTCAGTTTAGACAGTGAACCCACAGTGTACAGTACATAGGAATACATGTAAGAGGATTAGTGTGTGTCATGTGGACCTAGTGTACATGGTTTACAGATTTTAGATTTTGTGTGTGCTAGAGTGTCCATTAGAGTTCTCAGGTTGTGACAGTATAGGTAGCTATGTGCGTTCTCAGAAATGGTGTAAGGGTGTGTGTGGCAATTTGTGTAATGTGTGTCTCAGTTTTCAGTGAGTGTGTGTACATGTGTAATGTGACAGAGTATTAGATAGGTGGATAGGTTAGTTTGTTGTGTATGAAGTATAGAAGTGTATAGGCATGTAGGTAATGTGTACATGTCATTATTATTCAAATATATGAAGGGTTCAGCTAGTTCAGTTTACGTATGCAATGCAGTCTACTTTGGTTCAGAATGCATGCAGTCAAGTATGCATTGTGTTAACCCAACAAAATTCTGAATTAAACCCTAACATCACACTATATGAACCCATATTAGTATTTTTACATATATAACATGCATACATATATAATATACTGTACAGACACCACTTTCTCATGTACCCCGTTATGCATTCAAACCCAATACAACAACACATAAATCCCCAATCAACGACATGTAATTTAGCAATGTAAACACAACTAACATATGCATTTTATCAATTAAAAATGAAGTTAAACATTTAAACAGGGGAAGAATTCTGGTAAGCAACCCGTATCAGGAATTTTGGGAAAAATGGATTTGATTTAGAAAAGCAAGTTAATATGCAAATATATTGGCTGGTAATAGTAGTGTCAGATGTGTACATGTCCAGGCATACATTTGTGTCCAATCAAGTGGACACAATCGTCTCCAAACACAAACAAACACAGACACATGGACTGTGCACTCGACAGCGTCGTGCACGCGTGCACATCACTCGTGGACACGACACGACACGAATCAGGACACGTGCTCGTGTCAAGGGGTTCACCTAGAATAGGGCTAGGGGTCTACCACCCTGAAACATGTCCAATACGTGTCTAGGTGGGACACGAACACAGTGTCAGAGCCACTTGGGCCGACTGTGCACGGCAGTGTCAAATCCGTGTGGCTCAGATTTCTCACAATCCACTAAATAAAACCCCACAAAATTTTAGGAGATACCTGTCAGTCATCTAGTGAAGGTTAACATATATTTTGGTGTTCAGATGTGTCGTATCCGTGGAGGACTAAGACACGGGCAGCAGGGCACTTAGTCGAGCCCTGTGGAGCGTGTCCAACACCAAATCCGACACAAAAATGACCCTAAAATAATTTTAGTCTTCACAAATATTAACATACATATAGATCCAGCGATCCATGTAATTAGTTTCACAATAATCAAAAATAAAATCCTAAGAGGCATTTAATCAAACACCTATCTATACACTATGATACGTGTCCGATACGGACACCAAATGGACACAAAATTAATCCAAATTTTAGGGACAGCTAGGGGACTCCTAGATCTAGTCCAAAATGTAAAGAAATCAGGAAAAAGAATGGGTTTGAGTGGTTTACCTATTGAGTGTCAAACTCGAAGAAAGCCCCAAATGGAAAGAATCCAAATAACAACTCCCTAATTCTAAATTGCACAAAAACTGAGTTAAATCTCCACAAACAATAAATAAACTATAATTAGATCCGAATACAAAAGACTAGAGTCAAAAAGGAATTGAAATGGATTTATTAGGAATTTAGGAAAGTGGGGACTTACCTTTCTTTCTAAAAACTAGGTTGAGCACAAAAGAGGCAAGAACAAGTGGAAGAGAATACTTATAGGGAAGGGAGAGAGCCCTAAGTGGCCGGCCATGTGATGATTTCTAGGGTTAGGGTTTAGTTATTGGGCTATGGGCCAACTACCACTAGTCCAGAAATCAATTTCCTAAGCCTCAAGCCTATTGACCAATTCACTAATCCTTCTATTCAAGTCTTGATTCCTACATGACTAACTAAGGATGATTTAAGTTAGACTAGGGTCTCACCATGCTAACCTAGTCACCATAGTTAGGGTCAACACCTAGGCTAGTCTACAAAGTCTTAACTAGTCAAAGTCAAAATAATAATCACCAATTAAAATAAATTCAAAAAATTCACAAATGACCAAAATACCCTCAATCTAAAATGTGGTAGTGACATCGAGACACCCTACACCCATGACCTTCGTCACCGACACAGATACACCATCTTGTGCTTCATTTGCTTCGCACAACTTTTCTGACACGAGACCCAATTTTAATTCGTCCTACGGAGTCACATTTAATCTTCGACTCGATTTAGGGACACCCTTTCAACCTAAACATTCCAACCCAACATATGGACCTGGCCCACATGAAGTCTACTACCCACATGACGCTTGTGTCCCATTTAGTTTATCTCCTGCATGCTACTTATTTACCCGTGTCCATAAATGAGAAAATGAATCTATTTATTTCACCCAAGCCCGATTTTGACCCGACCCAGCTCAACCGAACCCAAACCCAAGCCCCATGTTGTCCTCTCATGACTACCCAAACACCCCCACACAATTTTTCTTTTTTTTTTCTATTTAAAATATCTATCTCTCTTTCTGATATATATATATATATATATATATATATATATATATATATATATATATATATATATATATATAAATATAAGTATATATATATATATATATATATATATATATATTTATATTTATATATATATATATATATATATATATATATATATATATTTATATATATATATATAAATATATATATATATATATATATATATATATATATATATATATATCTTATTACTCACACACACCCCCCTCTCCCCATTCCAGCACACACTCTTCCCCCCTCTCTCAACCGACTTCTCTCTCTCTCTCTCTTTCTATAATATCTCTCTCTATTCTTACTCACTCACTTTCTATATATAATATATACATACACACACACAACTCACTCTCTCTCTTTCTCTCGCCAGCACACCCCTCCCCCCCTCTCACTTAGCCGACAGCCCCACCTTTTCATTCTTCTTCTTCACTTCTTTTTCTTTTTCAACATCATCACAAGCACCACCATCACCATTATCATCATCAACACCATTATCATCATCAACACTATCTCTACCACTACCATCATCGACGTCACCACCGCCACCGCCGCCACCACCGCCGGGCAGTCGTGTCGCCCGCTGTACCCCCGCCTGGCCCGCCGTCGCATGCAGCAAGTAGCAGCATCAGCGAGGCAGCGTGAGCAGCAGCCATTGCGCGCGTACCAGGAACCGCGCGCTGCCGCCGCCGCCATGCGCCACCGCGAGCTCCCCCTTATCCGACGCACCTGGGCGACCACCCCAGGCGGGTCCCCGGTCTCTCCGATGCGTAAAAGACACGATTAGTGCGTTTGGCACGAGATCCCGCCGACGCGTGCGAGTTTTGAACTCAGAATTTGTGTTTTGTCGCAATGATTTTGCATACATTTTTCGAGAAATTCGACTGTTGGATCGGCAAACTCTTTGCTTGTCACAATCTTGGTATAGACCCCTTCACTCCTATCAAGTTTTGTCCATTAATTTTATCGTTTGATACATCAAAATCAGTCACCAAGTTGACACTTTAAATTGTATTATTTTTGGACAGTTTTGTGGAGCCGAATTCGTCAGCTCGTAACTCTGCCGTCGCAGCTCCGTCTGGCGTGCCACCAGTTCCTGTGCATAGCTGGTATAACCCTCTTCTTGCCCCTTAATTTTCGTTTCATTATGAGCACGTTTGGTTGGTCGAATTCGACGCCAAAGTTGGCCGTCCGAATTCTTAATTTTGGACTTGTAAAATTCCATTTTTGAACCCGGGACTCCGGATTCAATTTCTGACAACACCAGTAGAATCGTGGCATCGTTATGGCATGATTTAATATAAAGTTTGCTTGATTTGGAGGACGTGGACCCTAGCACGCATTTCGGTGCAAAGTGGGCCCTACGGTCCGAGTCAATGGGTCACTTTGAGATTGCCTCATCCGAATCCAATTTCGGATATACCGTTGAGTTCGTGTCATCATTCTGGACTCGTTGACATATACTTTATTAGATTTTGTGGACTTTAGCTTCGACGCACATTTCTGTGCAAATCAGATACCAATATTCAGGTCAACGGACCATTTTGTGATCGGGTCATCGGAATCCCATTTTGGATATACTGTTGGGTTCCTATCATCATTCTGGATTCGTAGACATATAATTTGCTAGGTTTTATAGACTTCTATCCTGACACATTTTTTGATGTAAAATGTGTCCAACGGCGGACATCATTTTTATCCAAAATTACCATTTTACTCTTGTGTCCAAATTTGACTTATGGGTAGGCTATCCTAGCTAATTTGACCATTATGGAAACGTTGGTGATTTTTTTTGTCATCCGACGACATCTGTATATTTTGCTTATATATCATCCTTAATTATAATTAATTATTATTATTAGTATATATTGATATGCTTAGTTTTTGTGAAACTCTAAAGTGATCCTTGTATTTCTAAGAACCCTAAGTGTTGGGTTAGATATAGTGTCACCCGACATTTGACTTTTATGCTAGGTCACAACATAGCTACTGTCCAGTTAGGAGTCGTGTCACACCACTAGTGTAAAATCTTGAACATAGTTTAGAGACTGAGATTGTGTATCATTTTGACAGGACACCGGACATCTATATCTTCATACTCGTATTCTTGCCTTGCTCAAGGCGAGTACCCCTACAAACTTTATTTACTGCATATGATAATGAATTACGTATGAACCATGTTAATACAGTGATTTAAACTGAAAACCGTATCTTACAGGTTTCTATATATCTAGCGTATGCTTCACATGTTTTAATTATACTGCTCTCAGGATCTTTAACATGTTTTAATTATACTGCACTCAGGATCTTCCACATGTTTTAAACTGCACTCGGTACCTACCATATTTTTATACTGCTCTCAGTACCTACCATGCTTATACTGCTCCCAGTATCTTTCACATGTTTTAAACTGTTCACGTATCTCTTACATGCTTAGAATCTGGGTTGTAGGAAAACTGATAGTTGAGTACGTGATCATGCCCCCTCTACCGTACTCGAGCAAAGTTTCATTTTATATGTTACCGTCCCGTAGGCATTTCTCAAAGCTATATTTGTACGTATGTACATCTATCGCCTTTACACTTGTACGGAAGTACATTTCATTTACATGTGCCTCCAGCACATTGTACATACCTGCTCCAGTTTTAAACTCTAGATATATATATTTCGTCATGACAAATGTATTCTTGACATGATAGATCTGTGATATGACATGATTGTGATACGACATGAGAAATGACACGATTCTTATTTATTACATCTTTTTTTATTCCATGCTCAGTATGTTTAGTTTGTAGAATCAGTACTTACTCCCGTCCTGACAGGATAACGTTGTAGGTATACTTTCGGAGGAAGATTTGCTTTGTGATCTTTTCTATGGACCCACTACAGAGGACCAGGCTTTTGCTCCCGAGGAAGTCCCCGCAGGGAATCTCGCTTGGTAGTCTCGCTTAGATTCTTTTGGCTTAGTTATTGAACTGTTTAGACTATATCTTGTAGTCACTGGACTTTGTCTCCAGTTAGATACTTTGGAAGTGTATTATTAAGTCTGTACTTATTTTACTTTTGTTTATAGATGCTGTGTTGTGATGAACCTTTTAAATGTGATATTAGAACTGTTAGCAGCTTAGATCCTTTATTGTCTATACTTAGAATAGCTTACTACACTTTAACCAAGCATAGGCTGGATATGGCTCGGCCCGGTCCAATAATTTGGATAGAGGGTCGTGACACAGTCAGGACAAGAACGAGCACAATACATCTCACGCAGTTCATATCATGTCAGAAAATATAAAGTATGCAATAAAGTAAGATACATAAATAACTGAATGAATGTACATGAAGTAAAAGAGATGACTGTAATGGAAATATCTACTATAAGTAAAGAACTATCAGTGACTAGTGATTTAGAGTACAAGATAGACATGTGAACAGCTGGATGTGATTCATGGCTATACTACAGAGTTGATTCATGGTTACACTACTTTGGAATTATTCACATGACTATTTCTACTTTTCTATCCCCAATCAATACACAAGGATCGAGACAAGTTATGTTAAGATTCATGATTTCACTACCTCATAAATGAGAGCACGTGAAATTGATTCATGAGGGCTTTGTGAACATGAGAGTACATGAGTCACAAGAGTATACATGAATAGTGAAAGCATAGAGATACATGATGTAAGTGAAACACATATGACATGAAGTATCTGATGCTCCTGAGGGGGATAACATCTCATGAAAAGAACCATATAGTACCAATACATGTTACCAATGTGACAGTATCAAGTAACGTAATCTAGAGCAAGAATATACGTTCTAGCAAGTATGAAATGGTTAGAGAATGTACTCACCTGATATCCTGAGTATCTGGTAAGTGTAGATGTCCAGACAGAGTAGATGAGTACTATTTAGAGCAACACAGGTCACAACATGTCCAGAATGGTAATATTGAACTTTATAATATATTCTATATGATTTCTAGGTCATTCTAGACTAAAGTTAACTTTTGGTCAACTCTAGTCAACTACACTAGTCAAACTAGGTCAACTAAGCTATACTAGGTCCAATCCTAGTCTAACAAGTCATTCTAGGCCTAACCAAGCCTATACCAGCAATCAAACACATTACCAAGCCAAAATGAACCATACAAGTCTGTATACCATACCTAAATACATGTATACATACATACATTACATGTATTCTTACATTACATCTATACCTTACATACATTACATTATTCATGCATTACATTATATACATGTATTCATATCACATATGCATAATTTACATTATACATTGCATTATATTATATCCATCTATCTATAAATATTACATTCATTCATTCATGCATTATATTATGTACATAGAGAGGAAAGTGTGTGTGAGAGCATGGTAAATTGTGTGTCACATGGCAGTTGTTGGTGTGTGTGTGTACAAGGTTATGGCAGTGGTGATAGGTTTTGTGTGTGTGTCAACAAGAGAGTTCAGTTGTGTAAAGCAAGGGCCTTTAAGTTATAGGTTCAGTTTTGTGTCAATTAGAGTGTAACAATATATAGTGAGGGTGTAATGTTAACATGGCATTTGATTCAACATTCTCAGGTTTAAGGTTGGGATACCAATCTCAAGTTTGTGTATAACAGGGCTAAATAGGTTCAGTAAATTCTCAGGTTCACAACAGTTCTCAGGTTTGCATCAGTTCTCAAGTTTTAACATGTTTTCGAGTATCATTCCTATACGAAAAACCCAAAACTACAATCCAAATCATGAATCAGGATGAACCCAGCTACGTAAACATTAACCCAGACATGTATACATACTAAATCATAATAATTAACATTTAATATCAATTTAAAACATTAAAATTTCCATTCGAACACTGCTTAGTATAAGGATTTGCAACTTGAATACAAACAACCCAAAACATAAGTGAAAACGTAAATTAACATCAAATAATATGTGACAATGATTTACAGACATGCATTCGTGTCCAAGGGGTCTAAACGTGTCCAAACAAGTGGACACGAGGTGTCCAAAATATACAAAATAGGGTGTATCAGACCCTGTGTTTAGACAGGCTCGTACAACCATGTCGATACGATTTGGACATGACACAGTATCCCAGTGTCCTCGTGCTCGTGTACACATGTAGAGAGGATCTAGGGCTAGGAGTCTACCACCCTGAAACGAGTCATCGTCGTGTCTGTGCGTGACACGACTCACGTGTCAGTCGAAGAAAGTCGTCAGTGCCAGTTCAGTGAGAAATCAGTACGATCGAGATTTCTCTCGGTCCACTCGACGAGATTTCCTCATACTTCGTGTGCATGCTGCCAGTATTTTCCTGTATCCACACACCAAATTTCAGGTGTTAGGGTGTCGTGTCATATCCGCTAGGACACACGAGCAGCAGGGCACCGAACACACTGCTCGTGCTGCGTGTCCATGTCAATTTTGGACACGGACACGACACGAAAGTATGCTCAGTCCTCACAAAAAATAATACATACATGTAGATCTACAACTTTGTAAAATTAGTTTTTGAAAATAGCAATAAAAACTTCATTGATGCATTTCGTCAAACACAAAGACATAGTGATTGATACGTGTCCGATACGGAGACCAAACCAATTCCATTTCCTACCAAACTACACCTACAGCTAGAGGACACCTAGATGGATGCTAGATGGATGCATCTATGGAAGGAAAACAAAAATTTAATAGGATTTAGGGCATTTACCTATTAGGAGAGATTCAATTGAAAAGCTCCAAAATTAGAAGTCCTTCTCTAATGGCCAAGTGAGCTCCAAACCTAGCAAGCAAGCTCCCTTCGGCCTCTACTCCAGAAATGACCTCCAATGCAAGTGAGTGGGATCAATTTGGAGTAGGAATGGTGAGATTTGATGATTTGGGGAAGAACTATTAGGGTTTCTAAAGGGGGATTTCTAAAAGAGGCAAGTGAACACTAAGAGGAATTATATAGGGGTTGAGTCTCCCTATGGGCTGCTCATGGCCGGCCACAATAAGTTAGGGTTAGGGTTTCTAAAGAAAAATGGCCATGGGCCTTGTACACTAGCTAGTTGTCTCAACTACCTAGCTAAAAGCCCAATAACACATAGCACCCAATCTCCTCATGAAACCTAGCCATACTCAACTCAACTTGAGTCAACTTACGTTAAATAAGGGTCCAACACCATTCTACCATGCTAACTAAGTCACCAAGGTCAAAGCCAAACTCTAGGCTAGTTTCTATAGTCTCAACTAGCAAAAGTCAAAAATCACAACACCAATACAATAAATAATAAATAATTCACAAAATCAAAATGACCAAAATACCCTCAAACTGAAACGTGGTAGTGACAATGAGTTTGAAGCCGCTCATCAGTATATCTGCCTAAATAGTGGTATAGAGGAGATGGAAGATATAGAGAAGTAAGAGACATAATTTTGCTACGTTATAATCCAATTTTGTGATATACTAGTAAAAATTTCTCTAACTTTTCTCGTTTTTGTCATAGTATTTTTATAGTTGAGATAAATATGGAGAGACCTAGCATTGATGATGATGATCTTGCTAGAGAGGTTGACAGAAAATTTTTGTCGTAGATCCACAATTATGTAAGGATTAATAAGTTTTAACTATTCTAAATTCAATTGACCGACAAAAGGGCTTTTGTCCTAATGACGTTATGATACATGATGTTTTAGGTTTTTTGTCCAAGCACACAATTGACCGACGAAAGACTTCGAGCACTAGCTATCGGACCAAGTAAGAGGGCAAAATGTTGGGATGGATATACCATTAATGGCTTCAAATTTAGAACCACTGATATACCATTAATACAGGTTAGAGACTGACTACCGACTAATTAGCGATGGAAATATGGAAATATTTTCGGGTTAGGGACGGTTTAGCAATGAAAATTTCTGTCGCTAACTTTCTGTCTGACACCAAAAGCGTATCAGACGAGTCAGCGACAAAATTTTTTGTCGCTGAGCTTCTGGAAAATTTGGTATTTTGGCTCACTAAAAAATGTCAGTAATCCGTCGCTAATATGTCACTATGTTTGCCGAAGTTTATAGTTCGTTGCTAATCCATCGCTATATTTAGTCGGTGATTCCGACGTTAATCCATCGCTATAGCGACGAATTACTGACGTACTTGTTGTAGCGACGTCATGTTTATCGACGTCCAGTTTTCGTCCGTAATCCGTCGGTAAACATATTTAGCGACGAAAAATACGTATTTAGCGACGGAAATGTCCGTCGCTAAATACCAATATTTTGTAGTGGATGATGAAATCGTCTTCGAAGCCCTTATGTCTCCTCACTCTCTTAGACATAGGTTCTGTGAGTTCTTGTTCAACCGTTGTTTCTGCTACAATAACTTCTTCTTGGACTACATATTCGTAAAGAGCTTCAGTCTCCTGTGCACCCACACTATTCTCCAGAATATTTGCAAGAATAATATTCTTGTGCCTTGTAAATTTATCTTCAAAGAATTCTGCATCATGAGATTCAATGATATGATTTGATTCAATATCAAGGAACCTCCGAGCATCACTCTTATAGGTATAACCCAGGAATATAGCCTTCGTAGTCTTTGTTTCCAGCTTCTGAATCTTTAAATCCGAAAGCTTCACATATGCCAGACACTCCCACACTTGAATAACATTCAAGTTGGGTCTAACCTTGAATCATAGTTCATGAGGAGTGACATCGGAAGTTGCATAAGGTACTCCATTCATAATGAAAGTAGCCGTAGGCACTGCTTCACCCTAGAAGCAATTTGGAAGACCTGCGATCAACAGCGTTGAGTTCGTCATCTTTGTTAACGTTTTATTCTTCCTCGCTGCAACACCATTTGATTAAAGGAAGTACGGAGCAGTTATCTCGCTGACAATTCTATGTTCTCTACAGAATGATGTGAATTTATAAGACCTATACTCTGCACCTCGGTCACTTCTGAGTCTCTTGAGTTGTTGTCCAGTTTGACGCTCGGCTTCAACCTTGAAGTCCTTAAATTTCTCAAATACTTCATTATTAGACTTGATAAGATAAACGAACACGTATTTTGAGAAATCATCGATAAAAGTAATGAAATACTTCATTCCGGCCTTTGTGGAGAACTGTTTGAAGTCACAGGTATCTAAGTGCACCAACTCCAAAAGATCTGCACTTCAGTTTACCCGCTTGAACGATTTTCTAGTGATCTTTGTCTTTATACAGATCTCACACTTCTCCAAGTCCTTACCCCCACATTTGGACATAAGCCCTAGACTAGACATCCTTTTAATTATTTTACAATGAACATGTCCGAGTCTATATGCCACAACTCATGAGAATAATCAGAAAAAAGGACGACATTAATTTTTTCAATTGGAGTTACAAGCTAAAGTTTGAATATCCCTTCGGTTCAATAAGCCTTTCCGAAGTATGTTCATTTATGAGACATAACCACTTGACTAGTGTTAATGTCCATCCTCAAGCCTGCATTACAGAGCAGCTTCCTGAGACCAGGTTCTTGGCTGTAGTCGCTACATGCTTTACCTCCTGAAACGTCAGCAACTTTCCTGAAGTCAGTTGCAGTACTACCGTCCCGATCCCCTACACTTTATCTTGTGTTTGTTTCTATACCATAACCTTCTAAGATGTCGGCTTGTAAGTAGTGAACCCCACCTTATTAGAGCAAATATGGCAGGAAGTCCTAATGTCTATCCACCAGTCAGTGTCAATATTAGTGATTCAACTTACACAATCATAGCAACCAGGTTAGCCTCACCTTGATCTTTTTGTTTGGGCTTGGCCCTGCAGTGTTTCTTAAAGTGGCCCTTCTTGCCATAGTTGAAGCAAGCCCTATCGCCCTTAGTCTTTGGCTTTAACAGAGCTGACTTCACCTTCAGCTAGTGAGAGTCCTTCTTTTTATTGTAAAAAGCCTTTTGGTTTCTCCTGGAGTCTCCAGCTTGTACTAGATTGGCCTCGGCCATCTGTTTGGATAAGGTGTCCAATTTCTTTTGAGCCCTCAGCTCGTCTTCAACATGAATCCAATGTAAGAGGCGTTCAAGATCCACCTACATCTTCTTACGGTACATGTCCATAATAAAATTACTCTACCCAGGTGGGAGCTTGGCGACAATACCCGTGATGACGAAGGCATCGACAATACCAGTTTCTGACATAACTTTAGGAATTCCTTGACTTGAAGCAACATCGTTTTATTGTCTTCAAATGGCACCCTTCAGACCTTTTCGGTCACGTAGATCTTGTTTCTGTTATTATCTGCCTTGTAGAGCGTTACGCCCCAGTCCTAAAATACGTAGGACTAGGTGCATAGACATGCCAGTCATATAGTCAATATAAGTAAGCTGTAAAATACAGTTATAACTATGACGACTAATCTCATCCATAAAATAAAAGAATAATGGTATCGCAAAAGCAACTTCAAATGTCATTTGTACAAGTCGTTGGGTGGAGACAAATCCACTACCAACTATATTAAATGAGAAGAAAATATAAGAGAAAAAATTATAAAAAGTAGCAAGACGACCCAAGAGCAATCATCTTCAACGGAATGGTAAGATCATGACCTTGGCTAGAACGCCTGCAAAAAGTCATAAAAGCACACACCTAGAGAAATCACCAGGTCCTCAGAAGGACGTAACAAGATACATAAGAACATGCCACTATGACAGTAGATAACATGCATAAAAGGGATGAAAAAAATATGGCACTCTACTTCTAAACAAACTACATGAAAACACAACAACAAGGACAATGTTCAACACTTGGGCTAACAGATACAATACCATCACAACCGTAGCTCATCCGAAACTAACGACCAACAGAATAACAAAATCGTATATCCTCCGAGAATAACTACGAACAAAATATTACAATCGTAGTACGAAACTAACGACCAATAGAATAATCAACACAACCGAAGCTTATCCGAACTATCGGCCAACATAATACTAACAAATAGCCCGCGTGCCTAATAACTATCCTCTCCGTCTCAATGAACTATACGAATGATCAGTCAAGTCAACTCAAGAAAAATACAAGTAACGGGTCAAGACATACCAAATGAACGTGGCACATAACTAAGCAACACTATCATGATATATACATAGAATTGCAGTGATATATAGGATAAAGAAAATAACGTACGTGGGGATAAACATAAAAGCAATAATCAAGTATGACTGGAAGGAAACAATAATAAAAAATACATGAAAATACTGTACAGTGGGCAAGGTATACTTGCCTGAGGTTACGACATCATCTAGTTGCTCGAATCATCATATCAGTGAAGCAATAAAAAGTTAAATCTCGCAAACGCCCTCGTACACAGAAATAAATATCATAAATATTTTTGATATAAAAGAAATATCTAAAAATGCCTGCCAAAAGTCCAATTCTGGATACAGAGGCAAAATCGTAATTTCTGATAAAAAATGATGTCCGCCGTTGGACTCGCTTTGCACCGAAAAGCATGCCAGTACCTACGGTCTCTAAATTCATCAAACTATATGTTTACCGATCCGATTTGATGATACGAACCCAACTGTATGTCCAAAGTTAAATCTGGTAGGTCGTGCATAATTTTGTTCGTTGGATCGGATCGCGGGCCTGCCAAAACAGCGTTCCGATCGACCTTCTCAAAATCGGACCAAACTTGGCCCACAGGACCAAAAAATAACAGAGTCCTATCGGCACAAGTTTCATCTTGATATGACGAACGCGCATGAAGTTATATGCTAGTTTGTAAAGAGGCCGATACGGGGTATCTCAACCGATACGTCCCAATTTTGTCGTGCACACACAACAAAATTGAATTCCGTCAAATTCCACACATCGACAACATCCATACATGTCTTTTGATGCTCATGGGTTGCAACCATGTCTCTCGGTTTGTCGGAATGCATGTCGTACCGGGGAATTTTCTAAAATTTTACTTCCAAAATCTGGTTTTCTTTCCTAAACTTTGAAATCAAATAACTTTGCACATGATGAACAAAATTAATCTTCAAGAAAGATTGTAAATCCCTTTAGGTTGTCTATCACTATTTCTATTTAGTTTTCTAGGGAACCTACTATTATGCCCGATAACAGCCTTCTAAAGAGGACGTCTAAACTGGTTCTTTTTGCTATTTAGACCCAATTTTTCGTCAATTCTTGAATCGATTTACTAGGCAGGTTGTTTGATTTTTATTCAAAATGATTAATAGGATTTCAAAATGGATAGGTTAGCTATGCGCAGCTTTTCATAGATCAAAATTTCATCGAGTATTCGACAAAATAATGGTCACGATAGGGAGTTACCTAGTAGTGAGCGACTGTTATGGCTGCCGTCTACTGCTGCGAGTTGGTTCATCGACCGGCGGTCCCAGGTGGCGTACGAAGGGGGCTGGAGCACGCGGGGATCACACGGTTGGGTTTTGGCATAGGTTGGCAGAAAATTGATAGTATGTTTACATATATTTGTTCGATTAGGGTATTAAATTCGAATCTAATCCTGATAGAATCATATTTGCAGGGATTCATAGATTATTGATTCAAAGTTCGATATAGCTAATCATTTGAATCGGGATTTTAAAAGTTTTAGAGAGGTAATCTGTAGGGAATTCCCTATCGTGGGTTATATGAGGATATAATCTCACGAGATATTGGTTTCAATATCTCCCGAATTAATGCCTTCTTCATAAACTTATATATGTTCATAAGTATACTGAAATTAATACTCTAAAGGTTATACAAAATTTTAATATATATAGTATAAACCCATTATATTGGTAATATAATGTATCCATAATACTTGTTTATTTTTGCAATATATATATATATATATATATATATATATATATATATATATATATATATTATATATATATTTTTTTTTTTTTTTTTTTTTTTTTTTTTTATATATATTATATATATATATATATATATATATATATATATATATATATATATATTGATCAACGGAACTTCTTTATTGATGTATCAGGCACAAAATGTCGAAGCCTATACAAGTATACGGGACAAGCACGAAAAGACTGCAGAAACAAAAAAGGCCAGTAGTAACGAAAAAAGTGCTAGCTGGCCCGGAGCCTAGGTTAGGTCAACGCCTTCCAGAAGCGTTCCAAAGAGTGTGTGCAGCGTCTGCTGATTTTTAGGATTTATTAGAGGACTTCCATAATCAGCTGTATAGGATTATATTAGCGTCCTTCGTGCCTATATTTGTTCCGATTCTTCCAAAGGTCCCAAATTCCGACGACTGCGACGATCTGATGCCCGTGAGAGTTGCCCCAGCTGGCGAGTAGATCGTTGAAGCCCTCGGCCCAGTGAACCTGGCCGCATCTGATAGAGAGGTTGGTCCACAACTGAGTGGCGAGATTTTCGGTGAGCAGGTTGTGTTTTGTAGTTTCTGAATGGTGCTTAGTGCAGCAATGGCATCTCGAAGCAAGGCAGAAGACGATGGAGGTGAGGGAGTCGCCGGTTGGTAGCTTTCTGAGGTAGGCTCTCCAGATGAGATTTGACCATTTGTTGGGGATGTAGGAGTGCCAAAAAGGAACGATCAATGGGGATGGCACGTCGGTGCTTCTCACCACGATCCTGGCTTTTGCCAACGTGAAAGTGCCACCGGATGGGGAAGACCACCACAGGGCGTCAGGGATCTCGTTGAGCTGGATATAAGTGACAGTAAGGTCGACCGTCGCCTCTGGCCCTAGCCAATCTCTGACCCCGTCCCAAAGCCACCCTGAGCTGTTATCCTATAAATCACGGATCATGCAATTTGGTAGGGTGGTCGGGGATAGCTGGAGGGCGACATTGTCGAGCTAATATTCGTGACACAGTGATGAGCTGCTGTTACCAGTCTACAGGCGGATTAAGGGTTCCATGAGGCGTCGGCCCTGGAGGATACGACGCTAGGATACGGAGAAGCGATTGTTGGCGACGGTTGTCGCAGAGTGAGAATGTCGAAAGTATCTAGCCTTCATGAACCTAGTCCAGATAGTGTTATCCGAAAGGAGCTTCCACCACAACTTCTTGGAGCAGGCATCAATGATGTTCGCTAATCTGGTAAGGCCAAGTCTGCCCGCCTCGGTTGGTTTGGCCATCGTGTCCCAGCTGGTCCAGTGGTGCTTGTCTTGGCCGTCGAGATGTTTCCAGAATAAGTTGGCGAAGAGTGACTCTAATGAGTATAAAACCTTCTTGGGGGGAGAACACGACCAGGGTGTAGATGGGAATGGAGAAAAGGACGTGCTTGATGAGAATCATCTTTTCACCCAGAGAGAGGGTCGCATTGTACCATCCCTCAATTTTTTTATTTTGTTCACTAGGCCTGCGAAGATTCCCGAATTAGATTTACCATACACCAGCGGGCACCCCAGGTAGGAGAACGGCGGGTAAGCTATGGAGAAGGAGGTCAGGTTGGCGAGAGTAGCCGAATAGTTCCTGTCAGCTTTGTGGTGGGTGTAGATGACGCTTTTGTCTGTGTTAATTTGTTGTTCGGAGCATCTGGTGTATTTCTTCAGCGTTCTGCTGACCACCTCTACCAAACCGATGTCACCAGATGAGAAGATGAGGATGTCATCGGCGTATGCCAGATAAGTGATTAAAGGGAAGCCAGTGGTGGTATAAAAGTGGTGGAATCTGGGGGTGTTAGCCATGCTATTTAGGTTTCTACTGAGCGCTTCGGCTGTGATGATAAAGATAGTGGATGATAGAGGGTCGCCCTGTTGGAACCCTATACTGGATTTGAAAAAAGCGTCAACTTGCCCGTTGATGACAGTGGAGAAACAAGAGTCGCTTATGGATCTGAAGATGATGTCAATCCAACTCTCAGAGAACCCGAAGGCCCTGAACACCCAAATCATGAATTGCCAGTCCAGCCGATCATAGGCTTTTTCTATGTCGAGTTTGATGGCGACGTCCCTCCTGGTCGGGAATTTCATACAAGTTATTATTTCCTGGGCGAGTAGGATGTTATCGGTGATGTTCCGCACGAGGATGAAATCGCTTTGCTCCTCGGAGATGATCTTGGGGAGAAGCATGGACATGCGGTTCGCGATGATCTTGGAGATGATTTTATTGGTGAAGGTGCATAAGCTGATAGGTCTGAAGTCTTTGAAGGTCTTCTAGTTGTCCTTTTTTGGGATAAGGATAAGGTTGGCACGGGATATGGATTTGGGGTTGCTCGCTCCTTGGAAGAATGCAATTGCGGCCTCTTGAAAGTCATATTCGATGATATCCCAACAAGATCGAAAGAAGATACCGGAGAAGCCGTCAGGTCCGGGAGCACTGTGTTCGTCAAGGGCCCAAATTGTAGACTTGACTTCCTCCGCGGAGGGGGGGTCAAGAGCTGTACGTTCTCCTGCTCATTGATCAGGTGAAGGACAGAAGCCAAGAATTCCTCATCCTTAATGACGACATCTTTGGAGAATAGTTTGGTGTAGAAGTTAGCGGCTGCCACCTGGATGTTCTGCTGGTCTTTGAGTAATATGCCATTATCGTCGATGATTTGGTACAAATTAAGCTGATGACGGCGGCCTTTGACGCAAGCGTGGAAGAAACCGAAATTTTTGTCACCCTCGGCATCCCAGGTCAATCTGGCATTCTGCTTCCAGAATTCTATCTCGACCTTCAGTCGGGACTTGAGGAGTGCTTTGGTAAGGTTTAGTACGGCACGGGCCTCTGGAGATCTGTGCGAGGCATACAAGATCTTAGCGCGAGTAACGTCATCCTCTGCCGTCTTAATCGCTTGGAAAATTTTCCCAAATTCCAGTTTGCTTTACGTCGAGAGAGCACCCCTGGTAGCTTTAAGTTTGTCTGCCACACGAATGAAGGGATCAGGGTTACTCGTCAAGCTCCAGGCGGAGGCCATGATGTTTCGGAATTGCGTATGATAGCTCCAGAAGTCCTGGAAACGGAAAGGTTTCTTGATGATGCTGGAGTTGCTTCTGTTCTCGATTAGGAGCGGGGAGTGGTCCGATTCGATGGTGTTAAGGTGAGAGAGGTTAGAGATGAGATCCATGACGGACCAACGGTTGTTGACCATGGCTCGATCCAGACGGGAGTATTATCTTCGTGTGACTTCCTGCATGTTACACCAGGTGAAAGCGTTACCAAAGAAAGGAAGGAGGTACAAGCGGGTGTTAAAGATAAAGATGTTGAAGTCGTTCATGGACGACCGGGGGGAGGGCGACCCCCAGACTTCTCCTCTCTGTGCGATATCGTATTGAAGTCGCCAAGACTGAGCCACGGGAGGTTGTTGTGGTTGATGTAGGTGTCGGTCAGGGTGTCCCAGAGCATCTTACGTTCGACGACGTCATAGCTGCCGTGAACAGCGGAGATGAGGAAACGAGATATGACAGAGGGGTGCTCGACCCAGCAGGATAGCGCCTATTTTGAATCATGTACGATACCAAATTTGCATTCGACGGCGAAGAGGATCCAGATGTCATGGTACCCGACGACAGCAGAAGGGAAGTTAAGTTGAAGCTGGATGGATTTGAGTTTTTTTGAAGGATTTTGGGTTCTATGATAACTAATATATTGATCCGATGGATTTTTTTGAGGCTGGTTATTCTCCTCAAGGTGGGTTTATTGGCCAACCCTCTTATATTCCAAGAGAGGATGTTAAGCATTGGAGTTGATGCGGGGGAAGGAGGGTTGAGTGTTGAGCTTTGTGGCTGACCTTGTGGTCATGGCCGTGGGCTCTTGGTTGTTTTTTTTCTTGTTGTAGGAGATTTTGGGAGCTCTCGGGGTCACAGCTGTGTTATCCTCCGTCGCTTCGCACGTGCCTTAGGTACCGGTAACCGGAGGAGGACAACCCCTTTCTCAATCTCGGTCAATGTATAGAGGGGATTGCTGAGGTCCATGAAGACAGCTTCCTTGGCTTGCTGAAGCCTGTCCACGGGAACTGTCATGACCCGTACCCACTTTTTGTGTGCGAGTTCATGAACAAGCCAGCTGCGTATCGAGCGGACTCCAGCCCAACCGAAATACGTAAACGATGTCTGGACTATGTAATGGGTCTAATCATGGCAAGGCATCACTATATCTCAATCCATAATAAGAATATAAAACATGAATGAACAAGTACGGTTCATGGTCTACAGCCCACTAGCATATTGTCCGATTAGACTCCAAGAATAATATGAGTCTATGAAACTAGGCTAACAAGCAGGATATATCATAAGGACACGAGAAGATAATTAAGCAATATCACTAGCAAAATACCTGAATCATGCAGATGTCATCGACTACCACATGCTCAGCTAACTAACTCCGTGCAAGCAACTACCTGAAGAGATCATCAGGTCCTCAGAGGACTAGCAGGATACATAAAAGATGCCTATCTAACAGATTATCATGCATAAAAAAATAACTAGGAACGTGATAGAATCTGACAGGTACTATAAACACAGACACGAGAACAAGTACTCATAAATGATTTGCTAGCAAGAAAGCATGAACTATCTACGTGTGTTGAAATATATTTTTCGACATGTGAATGGCTAAGGGGTAAATACGGCACCCTGCACGTGTCGAGTGCAGCTGCTATCAGTCAAGAATAGACATTTTGGGAATATTTTTGGGTATTCCACATGTCTACTATGATATTTCCTCGCCCACCTAGTACTCATGGGATCAAGTAGCAAGCATGGTAATCATGTAAATGACAATCAAGAAGTATAAACAAAATCTGTTATACTAATCTCCGTGTGGCAAGCGTGTCAACAAGCAGAAGAGGCATGACAACCAATCAACTCTAGAAAACTAAATGATAACATATAACTAAAGAAGAAATACTATAAGTATGAAATAAACTGTAAAGGGAGGCAAGGTATATTTTTCTGGTGGTAGCACGAAGAACCAACAATATACTGTCAACTGGTAAGTCATAAGTCCAAATCTCACAACTGCCTCCGAAAGCTAAAATAGACATTACCAACCTTTCCAGAATAGTCAAATTAGCTAGGATTGCCTGTCCTTAAGTCCAATTCTGGATACATGGGCAAAACGGTAATTTTGGGTCAAAGCGGTATCCGTCGTTGGACCCACTTTGCACCGAAAAGCGTGCCAGAGTCAATGGTCTCTAATGTCTTCAAACTATATGTCTATATATTTGTTTTGATGATATGAACCCAACCGTATATACAAAGTTAGATTTCGGCAGGCCGTGCATAAAATTGCCCGTTGAATCGGATCATGGGGCCCGCAAAACGGCGATCCGATCAACTGTCTCAGAATCGGACCAAACTTGGCATACACGACAAAAAAGATACGATCCTGGGGGCACAAGTTTTGTCTCGATCTGACGAACGTGCACAAAGTAATTAAAAATTTTGTAAAGGTGCCGATACGATGAATTTTAACGGATACGCATCAAATTTGCCGCGCACACGCAACCAATTTGAATTCTGTCAAATCTCACACATCTACGAAGTCGATACGTACCTTTCGATGATTTCGGTTCGTGACCACGTCGTCCAGTTTGACGGGACGTATGTCGTATCGGATAGTTTTCTAGATTTTCTAAGGTTTTGAAAACTATTTTTCCTTGATTTTTAGAACTGTTTTAATATAAATATAATATTGGATAAAATAATCTATTTAATGGGTTTTGATCCTGATTAGGTTGTCTAAAAGGCTGTTCAGATAGTTTTCATGAATACTCAATATCCTGACGGAAAAACGGCTTCCAATTTGGGTGCTACGCCAGTTATATACTCTATTTACCAACAGAATTTTCGTCGACTTCGAGTCAATTTATCGAGCAATCCACGACGGTTAACTATAAACTAATTAAATGCATATGAAGGGGGTTGTGTTGTCATCGAACCTGTAAAGTTGGATCATAAAAAAATCGAATAATGGTGGAGAAAACTCGACACAAAACTGGGGTTCCGTACTGCTGTTGTTGCTACCGTTTCCTTTGTCTACCGCGCGTGCGCGGGTTCAGTTGCCGTCCGGTGACTCGTGCGACGGCGCATGGTCGCAGGTGGCTGCCTAGGGTGACAGGGAAGTCGCGGAGGTGTTGGCTAGGATCGAGGTTAGGGTTTTTAAGCCTTGCTCTCAATCTCTCTCTCTCTCTCTCTCTCTCTCTCTCTCTCTCTCGATTCTATATTAGGGGTCGGCTCGGTTCTAAGAAGGGGCCTTGGACTGGGATAGGGTTGGGCTTGGTTCCCTTCCCTTTCTTCCTTTACTTTTTATTTTAGTGCTTGTATATACTTATATATACATTTATGTATACATACAAGTATATATATACATTTAAATATATATGCATATATACAATAAACTTGAGTATTAAACTCGAATATTTATGGCTTGTATGAAATTCCAAAAACAATAAAATGATAAAATAAAAGTATTTATAAATTATTTCTTTTGTTTTATATAGATATATTATATATATAAATATTTACATTTCATTTACATGTATATTTATACATATATGATAAATACCTATATACCATATAATATGCATATATTATATTAATATAAAACGAGACTATTAAATGAGCTACCAATATATATATATATATATATATATATATATATATATATATACACGCCTTACTTAAATATAAGAAATATTTATGAAGTTTATATAAATAAGATATATTAATATACACGTAATGCCTAATATTTGTATACTATAAATATACGTACTTATATATTCACCATTATATATATATAGCCTAGCAATTCTCACAATCTAAAAGGCATTTTCTAAGACATGTCATCATACACTCAGAAACCAAATATCAATACACATATATCGTATACAATGCCAATTTATATAAAATTACTTATTTAGCTACTAAAATAAATACACTAATTAAATCACCCCCATAAGTATCTACATGGGCCTCTTTGGACGTACCATATGTCTACATGGGCTTGTGCTTGATTTGGATTCAGTCTGGGCCAACTTGGTACAACCGGGTCTTCTAAAATCATTTTTTTAATAAATAACTAGTTAAAATTATTTATAGAGGTTAACTCGTAACTTGGCCTGGTTTTTCTAGTTGGGACACACTTATCGCTCTGCCTTCCCCACTATGGCTAGAACGCTAGTCACGGCATGCCACTGCACTACTTATGCCACGATTCCTAGTCGTCTGGTACTTCACAACTCAACCATGGCTAAAGTCATCTACCGTAATAATTAACTAAATAATTATTTATAAAATTATAAAAATTACCATTTAAATCAAATAAATAATAAAAAATATTTAAAAAAATTTCGGGAAGAGGAGTTACAAATCTACCCATCTTAAACTAATTTTGTCCTCGAAATTCTAATTCATAACTATTCCTTAAAATTCAAAAGTAAGTCCACATTTACCTTAATCTCCTTAAATTTTTTTCGTCAAATAGCTTATATCATTCTCCCAGCCATTTTGTAACTACGAACCCTCGAGAACGAATACTAAGTTTCAAAGGCGGTAGAGAAATTTCTAAAAGAATTTTTAAGGCAGAGTGGATTAAGATTTCGAAGGGTTTAGTCATATTCGCAAGCTCGTATCAGTATAGTTACGTAACCTATACGATATGCTCTGACTTGCATAGGCCACCAAAAAAACTTGTCACGACCCTCACGCGCTTTTCGGGCACGAGCTCGTGAACAAGCCAGCAACGTATCGAGCGGACTCCAGCCTAACCCGAATACGTAAATGATGTCTGGACTATGTAATGGGTCTAATCATGGCAAGGCATCACTATATCTCAATCCACAATAAGAATATGAAACATGAATGAACAATTATGGTTCATGGTCTACAGCCCACTAACATATTGTCCGATTAGACTCTAAGAATAATATGAGTCTATGAAACTAGGCTAACAAGCAGGATATATCGTAAGGGCACGAGAAGATAATAAAGCAATATCACTAGCAAAATAGCTAAATCATGCTGATGTAATCGACTACCACATGCTCAGCTAACTAACTCCGTGCAAACAGCTACCTAAAGAGATCATCAGGTCCTTAGAGGACTAGCAAGATACATAAAATATGCTTATCTAACAGTTTATCATGCATAAAGAAATAACCAGGAACGAGACAAAAACTGACAAGTACTATAAACACGGACACGAGAACAAGTACTCATAAATGATTTGCTAGCAAGAAAACATGAACTATCTACGTGTATTGAAATATCCTTTTCGACATGTGAACGGCTAAGGGGTAAATACGGTACCCTGCACATGTCGAGTGCAGCTGCTATCAGTCAAGAATAGACATTATGGGGATATTTTTGGGTAGTCCACATGTCTACTATGATATTTTCCCGCCCAGCTAGTACTCATGGGATCAAGTCACAAGCATGGTAATCATGTAAATGACAGTCAAGAAGTATAAACAAAATCTATGACACAAATCTCCGTGTGGCAACCGTGTCAACAAGCAGAAGAGGCATGACAACCAATCAACTCTAGAAAACTAAATGATAATATATAACTAAAGGAGAAATAATATATACATGAAATAAACTGTAGAGGGAGGTAAGGTATACTTGCCTGGAGGTAGCACGAAGAACCAACAATATACTGTCAACTGGTAAGTCATAAAGTCCAAATCTCACAACTGTCTCCGAAAGCTGAAATAGATATTACCAACATTTTTAGAATAGTCAAATTAGCCAGAATTGTCTGTCCTTAAGTCCAATTCTGGACACATGGGCAAAACGGTATTTTTGGGTCAAAGCGGCGTCCGCCGTTGGACCCGCTTTGCACTGAAAAGCGTGCCAGAGTCAATGATATCTAAAGTCGTCAAACTATATGTCTATGGATTTTTTTGATGATATGAACCCAACCGTATGTTTAAAGTTGGATTTCGGTAGGCCGTGCACAAAATCGTCCGTTGAATCGGATCATGGGACTCGTAAAACGGCGATCCGATCAACTGTCTCAGAATCGGACCAAACTTGGCATACTGGACCAAAAAAATGATGCGGTCCTATTGGTGCAAGTTTTGTCTCGATCTGACAAAAGTACACAAAGTAATTAGGAAATTTACAAAGAGGTCGATACGGTAAATTTCGAAGGATACGTATCAAATTCGTTGCGCACACGCAACCAATTTAAATTCTGTCAAAGCCCACACGTCCAAGAAGTCGATACACACCTTTCGATGCTTTCTGTTCGCGACTATGTCGCCCGGTTTGACGGGACGCATGTCGTATCAGATGGTTTTCTAGCTTTTCTAAGGTTTTGAAAATTGTTTTTCCTTGATTTTTGGAACTATTTTAAAATAAATATAATACAGGATAAAATAATCTATTTAATGGGTTTTGATCCTGATTAGGTTGTCTAAAAGGCTGTTCAGATGGTTTTCGTGAATACTTAATATCCTGACAAAAAAATGGCTTCCAAGTTGGGTGCTACGCCAGTTATATACTCTGTTTACTGACAGAATTTTCGTCGACTTAGAGTCAATTTGTCGAGCATTCCACGATGGTTAACTACAAACTAATTGAATGCATTTGAAGGGGGTTGTGTTTTTATCGAACCTGTGAATTCGGATCATAAATCGATCGAATAATGGTAGGGAAAACTCGGCACAAAACTGGGGTTTCGCACTGCTAGTGCTGCTGCCGTTTCCTTGGTCTGCTGCGCGCATGCGGGTTCAGTCGCTGTCCGACGACTCGTGCGGCGGTACGCGGTCTCGGGTAGCCGCCCAGGGTGACAGGGAAGTCGTGGGGGTGTTGGCTAGGATAGGGGTTAGGGTTTTTTTAGTCTTGCTCTCGATCACTCTTTCTCGCGATTCTATATTAGGGGTCGGCTTGGTACTGAGGAGGGGCCTTGGGCTGGATTCCCTTCCTTTTTTTCTTTTTCTTTTTATTTTAGTGCTTTTATATACTTATATATATGTATGCATACAAGTATATATATACATTTACACACACATATATATATATATATATATATATATATATATATATATATATATATATATATATATATATATATATATATATATATATATATATATATATATGGATATATACAATATACTTGAGTATTAAACATGAATATTTATGGCTTGTATAAAATTCCAAAAACAATAAAATGATAAAATAAAAGTATTTATAATTTATTTCTTTTGTTATATATATATATATTATATATATAACTATTTACATTTCATTTACTTGTATATTTATACATATATGATAAATACCTACGTACCATATATTATGCATATATTATATTTATATAAAACGAGACTATCAAATGAGCTATATACACACTTTAGTTAAATATAAGAAATATTTATGAAGTTTGTATACATAAGATATATTAATATACACGTAAGGCCTAATATATGTATACTATAAATATATGTACCTATATATTCACCAATATATATATAGCCTTGCAATTCTAACAATCTAAAAGACATTTTCTAAGACATGTCATCATACACTCAGAAACCAAATATCAATACACACATATCATGTACAATGCCCATTTATATAAAATTACTTATTTAGCTACTAAAATAAATACACTAATTAAATCACCCCCATAATTATCTACATGGGCCTCTTTGGACGTACTATATGTCCACATGGAACTGTGTTTGGTTTGGGTTCAGTCTGGGCTAACTTGGTACAACCGGGTCTCCTAAAATCTTTTATATTAATAAATAACTAATTAAAATGATTTATAGAGGTTAACTCGTAACTTGGCCTAGTTTTTCTAGTTGGGACACACTTATGGCTCCGCCTTCTCTACCATTGCTAGAACGCTAGTCAGGGCACGCCACTGCACTACCTATGCCATGATTTCTAGTCGTCTGGTACTTCAAAACTCAACCATGGCTAAAGTCATTTAACATAATAATTAACTAAATAATTATTTATAAAATTATAAAAATTACCATTTAAATCAAATAAATAATAAAAAAATATTTCAAAATTTTTTGGGAAGAGGAGTTACAAGAACGATGCCAAGGGAGGCCAGGTCATTCTCTAGGTTACTTCCAGAGATGAGAGGAGGGGTCTCAGTGGCGGAGAGGGCAGGGTGGACAATCAAAGCCAGCCGATTCACCTCCTCGCTGCCGGAGAATCCATGTTGATCGGGTGCTCGACGGTGCGCTTCTCATGCGCATCGGGAGGGGTCTTGCTAGGAGGGGGTCTCTCCCTGTCGGCGTCAAAAGAAGGAAAATAGGGGATTATGTCAAACTTGTTGTTGAGGATGATGGCCGGGGGTTCGGAGGGGGCGATGGCTTTAGCCGACGGGGGGGGGAGGGGGGGGTGGGTTATCGGGGGCTGGTTAAGCCGTCGCTGTTATCGAAGTGGGAGTGAGAGTTGGAAAAGGGGAGAATAGGTTCAAAGGAAATGATTTGGACCGCCTTTGGGGATTGCGGCTTATGGGGGCTTTCTTCTTCAGTTCCGGGTTGGCCCTGAAACAATGCTTAGTGAGGTATCCTCGGGTCTGACAGTGTTTATAGAAAATAATGTTGTTGTCGTACACCAGTATCTGAGAGTGTGACTGTCCCCCGAGTTTGATTTGTATGAGGGTAGGAGGGTCAGATGACAGGTCGAGCTCCAAGTAAATCTTTGCGTAGTTGCCTTTGGAGAGATTGCAGGTTTCTTCGGCAATCGCCACCAGGGTTCCGAAGGAGCTGGCGATTCTCTTCAGAGTTGCGGGGGCGAAGCAGACAAGGGGAGGCTTGGGAGGGTGATCTATGCTGAGATTATCGTCAAGTCGACTTTGGGGTTAAATTTGGAGGACCATTTGGCGATCTTGACGCTATGAGTGCCAATGCTGGTGGTGCTTTTGGCCCAGACTAAGGAGTAGTCGGAGTCGGAGGATAGGTGGAGTAGCATGTGTTTGGGGTCCAGCAGGGCGACCTTATACACGGATGCGAGACCCCAGTCAGCAATAGCTTCTTGAGCGTAGGTGAGCTTAGGGCACCCGGACGTGAACATCAACACGAACGACTTCGTAAAGTTGGCCGATATGGTAGATATTGATGGAACTAGGGATTCCTAGGACCCTTACTTTGGTGTACGAATTGATCGATAGAAAGTTAAATAGATTTAATACGTGTTCTAACCCTTCTTAGGCGAAAACTAGGGTTTACGAATTATACATGTGGCGGATAGAAGACAAGTAATTTCTGGCAATCTCGAACGGACGACTCCAAGATCTTCTACACGTATTCCTTCCTTGAGTTGGACGTCGTGTGGACGACGATCTCCCAACCTTTTCTTCTCCTTGGCAGCCCTCTCTTTCTTTTCTTACGTGAATTACGAATTTAGAGAAAGCTTCAGATTTTATGATCAGTAATCTGACGGACAGAGAGTAGAGGATATATATAGGCTAGAAATTAGGGTTAGTCCTCCTAACGGATCTGGATATTCCGTGTTCAGCCCGAACACACAATCCAGGCCCATTAACAATAGCTCGGTCCACTAATGAGCTATTGTTGCACTACCTTCATAATCTGAAATTATGTTTGTGGGCTCCTTTTATTATATGCTCGTTTGGCTCCCCATGTCAAGATATCGTATGTCCGTCGATCAAATTAAGTTACTGACAACTATATTGATTCGACATCTTTTATCCTTAAGTAGTACCGCTCAACTTTATTTTTCATGTCGGATATAATCCACCTGCAGGGTTTACATGACAATCCTTATGAGCTCCTTAAGGGGACATCATCAATCCGATGTATCGAGACATGGATTCCATTTATAATCAGCAGCCCATCATACATACAATATTATTACCCAATTCATAGATGTTGTTGATCCATAATGAATCTCACTCTTTCATGAGTCAAAGTGATGCACACTGCATACATATGTCTGTTATTATATCCAGATTAAGAGCACAAGCATCCATAATAACAGAGGTGTTTGTTCTCTTATGTAGTCAGTACAAAAAAACAACCTCAAGTGGTCCAGTTCAATACACACAAAGTGTACTAGTGTAAACCTATAGTCAAGATAGACTAATAATAGATTACACTACAACCTTTCCAATAGATTGTCCAAGTCCATCTAGGTTGTGAACTATTTATATACTCCATAGGGAACTGATAATATGATCTTTTGTGTGACACCACACACCATATTATCTACAATATAGAAAATCAGATATTTGCATTAACACTTGCAACAAATACAATATGCAAACATTTGCCCATATGATTCTCATTCAAAATTTAAGAAAATAAGGTTACTACAAAAGTGATGCTTTTAGTATATAACCCTAACAGATATCTCTTCGGTTGAGTATGGGACGCGGATGGGTTGGCCGTTGGACGGGCTCGAGAGCTCGATGTTTGGCAGTTTGGAGTCTACGGGTTGGAGGGAAAGCTTCATCCCGCGGTCTGGCCTCAGAATCTTCGCGTAAGAGGGGACCTTGGGGTGGTTTGAAACACTCGCGGGAGGGGGAGAGTCAAGATGCCCGGGTTGGGGTGTTGCAGCGACCGCTGCATGAAGCAACGAGGGCGCCCCTCGGACAGCAAACGGCAGCGGGTGGCGGCAGGGAGTGTGGGGACATAGCTTCCTTCCGCGGGTGCAAGGGTCCCTGGTAGGCAAGCCACCGAGAGACGTGCGTATGTGTCAGGGCGGGGGGAGGGGGCGCATAAGAGCCCGTAATGAAGGTGGGCGCAATGCCAGCAATCGGAGAAGCAATATTAGGCGCATACCCGTCCTCGGGCGGAGGGGGACGAAGAGGGGGCGCAAAGCCACCCGCACGAGGGAAGGGCGCGAGCGCGTACTCCACAGTGGGCGAATGGCCGCCCCTCGGGGAGGTGGTCGTATAGCCCACAGAGGGGGCAAGGCAGCTCCCGGCCTTGGAGGTAGGCGCATAGCCCCCCGCGCGAGGCGGAAGCGCATGGCCGGAAGGGGGCGTCGGGCCTACAGTGGGCGCATGGCCGCCCCACGACGAAGTGAGCCCATGGCAGCTCTTATCCTTTTGCGCCTAGCAAGCGACCACCCCCCCACATTCACCACGAAAGGGGGGAAATTCAAAATTCAAATTTGGCGGGCAGGAAAATCCCAGACCGGAGGTAGCAAGCGCGTCTGCGATCCAGCCGTTGGGATCGAGCATGAGAGGAGCGTCACGGGGGGCCGCCGGCGAACGGGGCCACCGGAGGGAAGGTACGGCGGGAGGAAGGGACGGATCTCTCCCGTGGTCTCCGGCCTGAGCAGGCTCGATGCGAAGCAGAAGTGCGGTGGCTGGACCGGGGACGAGAGCCTAGGGTGGCCACCGGAGCTTGGGGGCCACCTCGACGGGGGCGAAGCCGACGATGGCGTGCTGCTCAGGCGACCAGGGAGTTAGGCGCGGTGCATCGGGGCTCGCTCGCTAGGAGCCACCGGGGGGGTTCGAGCTGAAGATCTAGGGGTGGATGGCCAGCTCGAGCGCCGCCGGGCGGAGAAGTAGTGGGGCTGACGGCAAGTAGCCGGGGCAGCTCTGCCTCGACGCCGAGCACGAGTAGGGGGAGCGGTAATGCGGCCATGGGAGGTCTTGAGGGGAGAAGAAGATTTTAATATATATATATAGTCCAAACTCCCTAGCCCAAGTGATTAGGGAGGGGGCTCACTTGGGGGAGGTCCCAAGTTCGAGCCCCCTTGTGGGCATGGGATGACTTGGTTGTCGTGGGGCGGCCACGGTCCCATGCTGGCGGCCTCATGAAATGGACAATATATATATATATATATATATATATATATATATATATATATATATATGCCTATGTCGGTACCCAAATAAATATAATAATTGCTAAAACTGAAAGAATTCCAAATACTTTTTAAACAATTTAATATATGTATATGTGTTTATAAATATTATTGTTATGTTTTTTTACAAGGTAGCTACAATATATTTAGTTTAGCAATTCACTTGCTACTTCTAAAATTTATATAAAAAATATAAAATAAAAAAATTTAAATGCAGGTTATTTAACAATTAAGTGACAATCTAAATTATATTTAATACAAAATAAGAATAACAAGAAAAATAAATAAAAGAATTTTTTTTATGGGGCTTACATAGAGATTCTCTACAGACTCCCAGACGTCCTTGGCATTGATCGTCTTGTTGTATGACTCTGCCAAAGTCCTCCATTGAGTTCAAGATAACTAACTTGCGAAGGTTGTCATGTCTCCTCCTTTTGGATTGAAGAGTAGTGGTCTTAGCGACCCTTCGAGCATTTTCACCTTCTAGAATTAAAGCCTCAAGATCTTATGTACGTTGAAGATTAAGGCTGACCTTTCTCTTTAAGATAAGCAAGACCTTTCTCGTCAAGATAAGGTGTACCCTTCGAGCATTGAGTTCAAGATAAGCAATGTACTCTACGCTCACGAGTCAAAGATTAAGGCTGACCTTTCTCTTCTAGACGTTGTAATGCTCCTCGTCAAATTTTTTAAGTTTGTTAAAACTTTTGTCAAGAAGGTTTGCACGGTTGTTCTCCACCGGACCAAAATCTTGCTTTGAGATTGTTATCCCCGAAACAAATCTAGATGGAAGAGCGATCAGAAAATAGAGACTTCCTGCTAGCCACTCAGAGAAAAAGAAGAAGAAGAAGAAAGAAGGAAGAGAAAATGCAACTCTTCTGGGATGATGAAGATTGCCGTTGCTCAAAGCAAGATTCATCTTTATACGATCCACTTTCAGGAGCCAGTAATTTCTTAAAAAACTTCTGGAACGCTCGTTGGACAACTTTTTGTGACTCGAACAGGCTCTATGGACTCAACGGACTCCCTTTTTTTCTTTTCTTTGGTGAATCTTACAAAGGATGCCAGGGGGCTCTATTTATAGAGTAGAGTGAGTCTTCACCTTTTATTCTATCTGATGTGGGACTAAAATACCAATACTCAAAAATAGAATTTGATATTTTAGATTATTCTACAATCAGCATAGTCTTTTGATAGTCCACGCCTACCCGTATAACATGTCTGTGCATGTACGGCATCCTAGAGTCCGTGTCTGAGTCCGAACGACAAAAAGCAACTTGCTTCTTTGTTGGAATTAATCTTTTTTTCTTCTAGGAAAATACTGCCACATGGCACCCACTTATGCCCTACCACTCCTCATGTGCATACCTCAACACAAGCAAAGCATTATATTGAGATACTCACCATTTGGTATAGCAGATGTGGGATTATCTTTCCAAGTCTAAAGGCAAAAACACGAACAATTTCTACTTACCTCTTCCCTTCCGCAAAGAACACAGATCGTGTCAGGAACCTGAATTCCAAATATCGTCAACCTCTATAAAGTTAGAAGACAAATGCAGACCATCTTATTCATGTTGTGTAGCTTCATTTTTACTGCCTCTCATTTGACCCACACGAACTCAAACCGCCCCCATACAGTCATTCTTCACCCAAACTTGGTCCATTGTTGTCTTGAAGATGAATGTTTGCTTTGGCATATCTTTCCACGACCAATAATTTTCTTATTTTTACCATCTATATCACCACTTCTTCTATGTTCTCTCTGTGAAGGAGACACACAAAATTACTCCCTAACTTTCAATTCTCCTTCTAAATAATTCTCCTCACTTTATCATTGCTCCATAGAATCTCGGATATAAGCCAACCCTCCCTCTTCGCTAAACGAGTATGGTTGATCCAAGGATCCAACAAAGGACATTTTTTCTTACCTACACATACCTTTCTCATCCTCTACTTTGCCCAACTCCTTTGGCTTAGAATGCTTTGTATATTACTGAGAAATTATAGCTAGTACTCTTCTGAGCCCAAATTTTTTAGCATAATATATCAACCCCTAGTCCAGGTAGCCTAAAGAGAATTATCGCAGGGAATCTCCAAATGATATCACAATTTATTGTGTATCTCAGATCTTTAAGAGATCGGAGGCCGACACCCCTATCTTCCCTCATATAGCATAACTCCTCCAACTAATGCTGTGTATCCCTCCCATCCATACAAAATCTGCATACTTCTTCTTAATACTCTTGATCATACTCAAAAAATTAAGACTCTCTGTAGGAAGTAGAAGGAAATTATCAAGATCACCTCCCAGATGAGCACAATCCTAACCCCAAAAGATAATAATTGAGAGTGCCAACCTTCTCACTACATAAATACATTAACTTAGCGACTGGCTGCAGCGACAAAAAAAAGTTACTGAGTAGCGAAACTAGTGACTTACCAGAGATAAAAGTGTGGACATAAAAAATAGGACCAATTTTTGTTGATGTTTCATCGCTAAGGTGTCGGGATAGATCTAGCAAGGCCTTAGCAATAGAAACCATCCGTCGCAACGAAATGTTAAACTAGCGCCCTACGGTTGCTTTTCTCATTTTCTAAACTCCTAACAAATTTTAGTTTCCCTCCTCCCAGACCTCCTCCTCTCTGACCCATTCCTCTCTCCTTCTTCGGCGACTCCTCCTCCTCAAACCCCTCTTCTCCGACCCCTCTCCTTGTAACTCCCTGGAACCATTTTTTGGTGAATTTTAGACATTATTCCTATATGTCTATTTAGAAGTATAAATTATTTTCATATAGAAAACTTAATTTTATTTAATTAGCTGTTTTAACTATTTATTTCTGTTTTAATAAATTTTAATTATTCATTCTTAAATTTTGATTACAATTAAAAAATATACCTAATTATTATTATTAATTTGGAGTTATTTTAGTTACTAATTATTAATTATGGTTACGATAGTTAATTCTGATGATTATTATGGCTGGATTTTTGTAATTAGTGGGTTTCTAATTAAGCCTACCAAAGCCTTGGGCTTTGGATTGTAGGACTTGGCCTACCATTCCTAATAGGGAAGGATTTAGTACAGTTAAATAATTCTGGATTAGTCCTAATTGGTAGTTAAATATATAATAAACTAATTAGTTAGTTAGAGAATTAGTTACTGATTTTTACTAATACCCTCAGATTTGGTGGTAATTACTGGCTGTGCCACTGGACTTGACTTGGGAAGTGCACTAAATTTGTATTATAAATATGAAGCAGTTATTAATTTATTATTTTTTGACAAGCAGAGTTCTCCAACACTAACAATTCCCATTACAGTCACTTCCCATAACCCACTGCTCTTCACTCCTCTGTTCTACCGTCGAGCACCGCCAATCACCACCGTGACTTTGCTAAATCGTCAAGCACAACCGTCAGCATGATCACTGGAGAATCATCGCCTTACCAACATTCGATAGAGACCTCACTAGAGTTCGTTGCATCGCACCAAGACTCAACGACGACCGATGTCACCGCTGTAGTTCATCACCACTGATTGGGCCACCACTCGAAGACTGCGCTATCCTTCGAAGAACACCGCCGACTCCTCGTAGATAGAGCTAGCTTCGAGTGTCATGCCACTTCGTGACCAAGCCTCATCAGAGTTCAGATCCACCTCACCAGAGTTTGCCTCGAAGTGCCGTTATGTCCAGTCGAACATAGACCTCCGTTGATCGAGCCACCCCGCTGCACCACCGAGGAGTTATGGTAAGGATCTAGCTGCTATTATTTTCTCTCCTCTTTTATTTTCTTGATCGGATCCCAATGTCGTTCTTGCCAGATCTATAGAGCTCTGTCGAGATCAAGCACCGTCGCAACAAGTAGCTCGTCGCCGTGTCCCGAAGCCACTAGATCTCTACCGTCACCACCAGATCCGTTGACGACCTTTTCTCGTGCCTCGATGAGACGCTATTGAAACCAGCAATATCTCCGCTTAGTAGATCCACTGAGGTGAGCCTTCCCTCGATCTACTCTTTTCTCTCTTTTTCCTCGTTTCTTAGAATCTAGGCTTTTGTGAGTTTGTGGCCGAAAAGAGAGGTTGACCTAGGGTTTTCTATTTGGGGGTTGTTGTGGTGTAAAGAAATAGATTAGGATTAGGGTTCACCTGAGAGTACAGGGAGAAAGAAATAGGGAGGTTCAGTACGGCAAAATTGAAAAAGAGTGAGAGAGACGAGTGAAGAAATGAAAGCATTAGGGTTTCCTAGCTAGATCGGAAAGAATGTTGGTGTGTGCCTGAGAGTAAAAATTAGGAAGAAGAGAGAGAGTGAAGCCGGGTGAGTGCGAGTGTATGTTAGGGTTTATAGTTGGGCCGGGTTTTAGAAAAGGGGTGTGCTGAGTGGGTTGTTTAATTGGGATGGAAAGAACAAACAAAAACCATGTGATGGGTCAGGTCGAATCAGTAAAGAGTGGGCCTGGTTGAGAGTTGGACATGGCAGAATAGGTTAGGTAGATTTTAGAAGTTGTAAAATAAAGTTGGGCTGCAAGCTTTAATATTATGGTAAGAAATAAAAGAAAGGAAATAGAAATAAATAGCAGTGGTAGTTGAACTGAATGTAGTTTAGTATAGATGGGATGAGGTTTATGGGCTTGGATTTGTGTGTAATTTGGTTGGCTTAGTTTTGTGTGTAATATTGAGTTGTAGTTGAGTTGTGGGGCTGGGCCAGAAAAAGAAGAAGAATAGGAGTAGGGTTCTGGGCTTGTGTTTTCTAGGCTTCTCTTTAAGACTTATTGTTAGCATTGTTATTACTTTTTATAAGAACTATTATCATCATATTTATTATTATTAATTCAGAATTATTATTTCTTTTCCTAGTAATGGTAGTAAATATTCTAAATATTTATATGGTTTTTATCATTGGTTAGTGCCTATTCTTGAGTAATATCAGTTACTAGTAGTTACATTCTATATATTATTAACCTTATTAAAATATTTCCTTGCTATTTCGTATATAATATTTGGCTATTATATATATGTATAAGTAATTAGTATTATGTTATAAGTAATTAGCTAACAAGTTTATAGGATAGAAATAAATAGTAAATTAATTAGTGATATGAGTTAATTATCATTGTTTAGAGCTTACCCAACTTTTACTTGATTCTAGGTGGATCTAGAGATTATTGCTTTCCTATTTTTGATCTTCCCGAACAAGACAAGTACTTCTATGATTTTGACTCATTTACTTCATATCATATTCTTTTCATATTGAACACATTGTTACACGATATGGTCTTATACTCTAGTTCAAGATTTATACTAGTATTTGGGGAAGGAAAAATATTACAGATATGTGACCAAAGCCCAACCTAGGATTCATGTTGATGCTTAGGTCTCACATCGTGCACGTAGGATTCTGAGCCGTACCATTACTTGTACTTATTATGATCTTTCCCCAGCCGATCACATATTCTAGTAGCTATTTCAAATCACATGTCAGGATCTTTGATTACATGTTCATGTTCAGTTTAGATTATGCATTCACAGTTTCATGTTCATCTTGTTCATCGTCTCTTTACTTGTTCACATGTTGTACTTATTCATTATTATAGATTGTACTTCGCTCTGCTCTGCTCCTGACTGGATATATTATAGGTGAACTTGAGGATTATTGTCCAACCATCATGGGCCAGAGCCTGAGTTCTTAGATAAGCAGGATGTAGCCATGACTCATGACTTAGGAGCTGTAGGGACTTAGATTTAGTTTCCTTTCTTAGATTCACTACAAAAAAGTGTCTTTCTGGGACGCCCAAAATTTGTCTTAAGAAGGCCCAAATTGGTCCTAAATCATAATTTGGGACAAATTTTAGGACGAAATATAACAGTGCTATTAAGGTGGCGTGGCAAAAAGTTTTAGGACGAAAAATGCTGTCATGTTTTGGTTTTAGGGTCGAAAGATCTAAACATACCAACAGAGTTTGAATTATTATAAATTTATGATGGTTTACTAAATTGTCCCAAAATAAAAGAGTTTGTGACAAATAAGATCCGTCCTAGAAAAATTTACTTGCGTCACAAAAGAATGCGTTTATATCTAGAATAATTACATAACCATCCCAAAAGTAATACTTATAAAATTATTGTTTAAATTTTCTAGCTATAAAATATACAATTTAAATACACATATAACATAATTTATATGATCATGGCTGTTGTCGAGCTTGTCCACAGACGTATCTCCAGGATTAGTCAGAGCTCCAATAAAAAAAATTAACAGCATCAAGCATTCTTTACTATCATTTACAAAATAGAAAAACATATTACATTAAGTATAAGACAACAATAATCCATATATAACTATAATGTTTAATTGGTAAACAACAGAAAAGCTTAACATTAAGCTTCCTTTATCATCATTTACAAAATAAATCCAAAACACAATATATCACCCACACCATCACTTACAAAATGAACCCATCATCTCCACCATTAGATACAAAATTATGAACCCAAATTATTAAGCACTACACTATGTTTTTGAATCATCTATTAAACATTCACAAAATTAACCCAAATATTTTTTCCATCACAAGAGTCGTCGCCCATCATTTAAGTAAATCCAGAATATTTTGAAGGACCTATAAATGAAACTAAGACATGTCAATATATTAGAAAGGACCTGTTAACTGTACAAACCACCAAAAAAGAAAGACAATAAGTTCCAAACTGTATAGACCAATTTGTACAGACTAAACTACATTATTTTGTGAATGTTTAAATCATACAGGCTTCAATAGTAACATAAATGAAAGAAAATGGAAGAAAAAATATAAAGTATAATATACTCGATACCTTGTTGTGTAGACACCTCCAGCCACGACCGTCACACACCCAACAGCTACAACCAACTTATTTTGATCAGCTAGTATTGCCTTCAAACCACCTAGAAGGGAAATTGAAGTTCATTCTCAGACAACTTAGAGAGCTAAAAATAATGTGTTGCCAATATTTTATACCATGAAGAACATAGAGAACATGGCAAATGCATATAGTTTCTAAAAATGCAACTGATACATGGATATAATTAATTCAGAGCCAAATGACAGAGTCATCTTCCTTATTCCCTCCCTCCATATTACATTTCTAAATTAGTAATCAAGATGCTCCCTCCCTTCCTTCCACATAAAAGTCTGCCTAAAGATCTTATATATAGGTATCTAATCCCAAGAAAGTCTGGAAATACCTACTATACATTATAAAACCAATTAAAAAATTTGTCATGTCAAATCAACTATCTGTGGTTTTCAAGTATTCAGTACACGTTGGAGATAAATGTATCATCATAGTTTTTCCAACTGAGTCTTCAAATTAACATTTAGTCAGATAAGATGTTACATCAATTTGGTATCGGGAACAATAATCTTTGATAGTGAGAATTTATTCCAGTTTTTGTACCAGAATAAAATCGAAACTGAACTATTTCTTGCCAAAAGACACATTTTAATAGAGATTCATTTAGAGGCATATGTGCAACATAAACATGCATCTTCGCAAGTATTTATAAAACCTTATAGAAAATGTGGCACAAATACGAGTGTTTACTAACCACGGAGAAGTATCTTAAAGGTACAGTCATCCATAACACCGATAACCTAGACCTTCCTAAAAGGAACTGTTCATGGAATCAATGAAATTGAGAAATTCGAGGTCCAGCTTCTAGCTCTCACTCTTTCTATGGATCCCCATACCTCTATTTGTGTGTGTTTGGGACCATTAAAGATACGTAGGTCGAGGGCAGCACCTTGGCCATGGAGGCAATTACAGTTGTGAGTATATTACATATTCATATTCCTAATACTCTACTATGGTCTGCATCACATACACTCCTTGCATTCCACATTTCCTTGCGCACAAGTAGGTATCTATTTATATACACAAACATATATTACTCAACTACTTCTTGAGCCTTGCAATAGCCTCTGCCCATTGCAAACAGGTACGTATCCATTCATACATATAAAAAGAAAAATATTAGTATCATCATAGCCTCTGCCCATTACAATGGGGACACAAAAGTGTTGACACAAAATCACAGTCAACCAAATATTGATACAATTGACGACATGATACTTATAATATTTCAATACGACACCTGAAGACTGAACTCAGTACAAGATGGACGACAGCTCGCACCTGCTATGTTAAATATTTTAAGTCTGTATTTTACACTTTTATTGAGTCTAGACATATGTAAACTGAGTCGTACTGAGCAATTTGAGACTTAACCTATACCCATACCTCAAAACAAAAGCTCCACAAATATCCAAATAAGTCCATTTACCTATTGGACCAGTTCTGTGCTCTGGAGACAGAGTTCGGGCCGAACTCTGCCTCCACACAGAGTTCGGGCCGAACTCTGCCTCCTAAAATCCAGGACCCTAATTTTTAGGGTTGGTTGGATGCAAGTTGTCCAACGGCCAAATTTTTGAATATTTGACCTAGAATTCTGGCCGAATTCTGCCTATCTGGTATCCTATAAATAGGCCATAAATTCTCTCATTTTCTATCATCCAATCTTCTCTTCTCTTCTCTCTAAAGTCTTATACAAGCCATACACTTCTCATCTACTAGCCACAAGCTCCCTAAGCCGCAAAGTGCTCAGTACTTTTCAGTTAGGAGTTTGTGCAAGAGTTCAAGAAGTCGCTTAGAAAATTCCAAGCATCGCCACTGCGATCTCTGTAAGAAGTTGACGTGCTCTTCTGAAGAAAAGGTACGGAGTGTAACTACTATTTCACAAATAGTGGATTTAATCATGAGCTAGAGTTCTCAGGCCTAGACTAGTCCTCCACGAGGAAAACCAGGTTAAAATCGGCTGTGTTTGCGTATGCTTTCTCGCTCTTTACTATTTCCTCATTTACTCTAATTATTTACTGTTGGTGAAAGAGTTTAATTTTAGTTGGACATTTTTTGTCATAAACTCTATTCACCCCCTCTAGAGTTGCCTATTTGTTCTTCAATTGGTATCAGAGCTCTGTTCTCTCAACAAGGACTAACATCCTAGAGCTGATCCATGGCAACCACACAATCCATGATTTCCAATCACGGTGAAGGGCAGTCCACTCATAGGCCTCCCCTATTTGATGGGATAAACTACACCTATTAGAAAACAAGGATGAGCTTTTACCTCAAGTCGCTAGACTTCGACCTGTGGACCATTGTTACCGATGGTTACAAAAAACCGCCAGGATAGTTGTCAATGGTGATCTCATTGAGAAACCACATGACAAATATTTTGACGAGGAGAAGAAACAGGCGAGTTTAGACGCGAGAGCTATTAATGCTTTATTCTGTGCTATAGACAGGAATGAGTTTAACATGGTCTCAACATGCACCACCTCTCACGAAGTATGGAGACTTCTAGAAGTGACGTATGAAGGAACCACTCAAGTCAAGGAGTCAAAAATAAGTCGTCTCATTCAAGAATATGAGGCATTCAAGATGAAGCCAAATGAGACGATCACACAAATGTTCATAAGATTCCTCGACATCATCAACCCCCTGTCTTCTCTCGGCAAGCAATATACAAATCACTAGAAGATCCGCAAGCTACTTAGGGGGCTACCAAAGATTTGGAACCCTAAGGTGACAGCCATCATAGAAGAAAATGATCTCACGACTATGTCCATGGAGACTTTGATGGGAAAGCTGATGACTCATGAGCTTGACCTCAAAGACTTCGAAGAGCCTGCTCCTAAGACAAAGGAGATTGCCTTTAAAGCTCACCGACGAAGGGCTGATCCTGAAGGGACGGATGACGATAACTCGGAAGGTGATGATCAAGCTCTCCTTGTCCGCAACTTCAAGAAATTCCTTCTCTTCAATCGAAGAAAGAAGGAACCGCAAGAAGATGACGAAGAAGAGCCAACATGCTACAGTTGCAAGAAGAGTGGACACGTCCGATAAGACTGTCTATTCGCAAAGAAGAGCAACAGATATGAGAAACCATACAAGAAGGCTTCCTCAAGAAAATATGCCAATACAAGCATTTGGCATGAAAGCAAAGCTAGTGATTCCGCGAAAGAAAAGGACTCTCCTCAAGATACTGCCAATATATGCCTAATGGCAACATCCGACAAGGTATCTAGCGAAACTCTCGATGATTTCACTTTTGACAAACTTGGCAATGCATTCAATGATTTACTCAATGACCACAAGAAAGTCATTAGTAAATATAAACACGCCAAGGAGAAGATCAAAAGTTATAAAGACGAGATTCAAAGACTCTCTTCATTGCTTGATAATATCAGAGACACTTGACCCACTGAAGTCACAAATAAGGTGTCTAAGCTTAAATCAAGCCTAAATAATGTCGAAGCACATATTGATAAGCAAACACAAGAGATCACAACATTCAACACTGAGATTGCTGAAGAAAAGAATAGACACAAGATCTCTATTACTAAGATTTATGGTTTGAATACTAAGATTAATGAACTGCAGGCTGTCTCTAAGAAATTAGAGACTAGATTGGAAAAACAGGTTGCTCAACCTCAAACCCAATCACATAAGACACACACAAAGCACAACACTGCTCAACATAGTCAAACACGTCATCCACCTGCAGCACGCAAATATGCTTACATGTACACCCACTTCCATACAGCACACAAACCACATGCACGTAGAAATCATTCTCATCATTCTAATGTGACACATAATCACCATGCTACACATAGATATAATCATCACCATGCTGCACATAAACACAATCACACTACACATAGATATAATCATCACCATGCTGCACATAAACACAATCACCACCATACTGCTTATAGATTTAATCATCATCCTGCAGCCACATATAGTCATCATCATGCTGTTCCACACCACTCTTACCATGCTACATATAGACATCATCATCATTCTACTCCACAACACTCTACATATAGACATTATCAACATGCTCCTAACATAAATAGGAATGCTATTTGTACTTATTGTGGATTACATAGACATATCTCACCATAATATAGGGTTAGGAGATTAGTAGATAGAAACATATATGTATGGTTACCGAAAACTAACTTTTCAGGACCCTCAAGAACTTGGGTACCAAAGGTCACATCTACTCTTGATGTAGTTGGACCTTCCCTCCTCAACTAAGAGTAAGTGGATTCTCGATAGTGGATGCTCGCGACATATGACGAAAGACGCAAATCTTTTCGCATTACTATAGATGAAGAGAGAAGGATATGTATCCTTCGATAATAACCTAAAATGGTATATTATAGGTAATGGTACTATTGGTCATCCTCTTTCTCCTGTAATAAAGGATGTCTGCCTAGTGACCGAGTTAAAGCATAATCTACTCAGCATAAGTCATCTTGCTGATCATGGATATGATATTAACTTTGGACAATCTAAATGCTATATTTATGATAGGTCAACAGGAGACATCATTTTCAAAGGGATAAGAGAGGATAACATTTATATTTTCTATCTATTTAGAGATATTAACAGTGCAGAAAGATGTCTCTATGCTCACAAGGATGAAAGATTACTATGGCACCAACGTCTTGGTCATGCCAAAATGGATACTATATCCAGGCTATCGACTAAGAAGCTAGTTAGAGGCTTGCCCGACATCACATTCAAAAAGGACACGGTATGTGCCGAATGTGAGTTAAATAAGGCAACAAAGTCCTCATTTCATTCCATAAACTCTGTAAGTACTACTAGACCCTTGTAATTACTTCATATGGATTTATTTGGCCCTAGTAGAGTATCTAGTTTTGGTGGAAAACTCTACGCTTTTGTTATAGTAGATGACTTTTCTAGATTTACTTGGGTTTTCTTTCTTAGAAACAAAAGTGATGCTATTTCAGTTTTCAAAATTTTTGCTAAAAAGGTTCAAAACGAAAAATGCTACATGATCACTCGAATTCGAAGTGATCATGGAGGCGAATTCAAAAATACTGATTTTGAAAAGTTTTATGATTTAAATGGTTTTGATCATGAGTTTTCGTGTCCAAGAACTCCTCAACAAAATGGTGTTGTGGAGCGGAACAATTGGACTCTTGGCGATATGGCTAGAGTTATGCTGAATAAATTTTTACTTTCGAAATATTTTTGGGCTGAAGCTGTCAGTACAGCGTGCCATATTTTAAATAGCGTGCTCATTCGTCCTATTACAAAGAAAATACCCTATGAGCTTTGGTTTGGAAGAACTCTAAACGTTTCATATTTTCGAGTTTTTGGTTGTCGATGTTTTATCCTTAACACCAAAGATAATTTAGGAAAATTTGATGCCAAGCTGACGATGGTATATTTCTTGGCTATGCGGCCAAGAGCAAGGGATATAGAGTATTCAACAAACGCTTATTAATTGTGGAAGAGTATACCAATGTGACTTTTGATGAAGATAACAGTACAACAACTACTCTTGATGATGATGTTGAGCCATCAACTTCTACTCCGATGAATACCACTACTGAGACCAATTCTCTGGAGGGCTTGCCAAAGAAATTCTCTTTCAAGCCGTCACATCCAGAAATTTTGGTGATAGGTGAGGTTTCACGCGGAGTAAGTACTAGATCGTCATTAAGAGACTCTATTGCTAGTACTGCCTTTATTTCACAAATTGAGCCGAAAAACAATGTAGAAGCTTTTAATGATGAGTTTTGGATTTCTGCCATGCAAGAGAAACTCAACCAATTCGAGAAGAGCCAAGTTTGGGAACTTGTTCCTAGGCCGGTAAATCACTCGATTATTGGTACTAAATGGGTTTTTTGAAACAAAGTAAATGAAGATGGTTCAGTTACACGCAACAAAGCTCGTCTAGTAGCTCAAGGATACAACCAAGAGGAAGGTATCGACTACGATAAGACATATGCCCCTGTTGCGAGATTGGAATCCATTCGGATGCTTTACGCATTTGCTAACTTTCAAAATTTCAAATTGTTTCAAATGGATGTTAAAAGTGCTTTCTTGAATAGATTTATTAAGGAGAAAGTTTTTGTAAAACAACCCCCTGGTTTTAAAAATCATAAATTTTCCGACCATGTTTTCAAGCTCAAGAAAGTGCTCTATGGCCTCAAACAAGCCCCTTGAGCTTGGTATAAACGGCTAAGCAATTTCTTGCTTGAAAAAGGTTTTTCAAAAGGGAAAGTTGATACTACACTTTTTATAAAATCTTTCAAAGACACTATTCTCTTAGTACAAATTTACGTTGATGATATTATATTTGGTTCTACTGATGAAACTCTTTGTCAAGATTTTGGCAAGTGTATGCAGACCGAGTTTGAGATGAGCATGATGGGGAGCTCAATTACTTTCTTGGACTGCAAGTCAAACAAACATCAAATGGAACTTTCATCTGTCAATCGAAGTATACAAAGGACATGCTGAAGAAATTTGACCTTGACAACGTCAAACCAATCGGCACTCTAATGGCTACTACAACTAAACTAGAACCAGATGAAAGCGACAAACCTGTGGATCAACGTAAGTATCGAGGTATGATAGGCAGTCTACTATATTTAAATGCTAGTCGCCCTGATATTATGTTTAGCGTTTGTCTGTGTGCTAGATATCAGGCAAATCCTAAGAAATCACACATGTCTGCCGTTAAGCGTATCTTTCGATACCTTAAGAGTACGGTTATAGTGGGCCTATGGTATCCCAAATCAACATTATTTTACCTCATTGGTTACTCTGATACTGATTTCGTCGGATGCAAGGTCGACCGTAAAAGTACAAGCGGCACGTGTCATTTATTAGGAAAGGCTCTAGTCTCTTGGTTTACGAAGAAGCAGAATTCTGTCGCACTATCCACAACAGAAGCTGAATATATAGCAGCTGGTCGTTGTTGTGCACAAATTCTGTGGATAAAGCAAACCCTTGAAGACTATAACTTATCTTTTATGAATATTTCCATATTTTGTGATAACACTAGTGCTATAAATCTTACTAAGAACCCCATATGTCACTCACGCACGAAGCACATTGAAATACGTCAACACTTTTTGCGTGATCTCCAACAAAATGGTACTATTAACTTAGAATTTATTGACATTGATCATCAGCTAGCAGATTTCTTTACAAAACCACTATCCGAAGAGCGTTTCAACTTTCTTTGTCGTGAACTAGTAATTTTGGATGAAGCTGTTATTCATTAAAGTAACCTACGTAAATATCGATTATGTCTAGATTTTTTATAATAAAATTGCTATGGGTACAAGCCGAAAGGGTCCTTCTGACAACAAGGCGTAAAAGCCTAAGCAACATGGTACACTAGTCCTCAGGACTAACGCTAGCTGGGATCCGGCCCCTGCAGCTACCCCATGGCAGCTTCAAAATATTGAATTGTGGTGTAAATCCTTGTTTATTACATGGTATACTTTTATTTATCACATTCTAAAATTCAAAATTTCAAACTTCACTTTGATTCATGTTGACTTTTTGCTATTATCTATTTGGTTTTCTCATTTTGTATATACATCTATCCATTATCGTATTCCTTTTAGTCTTTTTTTTTCTTTCTAGCCTGATTTCTGTTCTGACTATAGAAACCAGAATTCGGGCCAAACTCTGTCTTATCCAGAGTTCGACCCAAATTCGGTCTGGCCGTTCCAGAACCGAAAGCAGGCTCAGCCACTGATCAAAATATGATCCAATGGTCCATAATTGTTCCGACCATTCGAGCCCTTACACTTAAAATCGGGTTCTCCTCCTCTTTTGCCTCCATTGCCACCTTCTAAACTTCTCCAAACTACTTCTCTTCAAACCCTAACCCTAGTTCTTCCATCCTAGTGCATCTTTCTTCTCAAAATTTAAGGAGAAGGATTCTCTCACCATTCTCTTTCATCTTTCATCAACAAATTGAGGTATATTTTCACACTTCTCTCCATCTAAATTTCCTCAATTGTTTTTATTATTTTATGGCTCCCAAGTTGTTCAATAGAGGGAAAAGACTTCGAACCGAGGGTGCGTCCTCTTTGAATGCTCCTCCTCATGTTGAACAACCCGTTGAACAACCTAATCAAAAACCTATTCACCTGTTGTTCAACCCACCTCGTCCACTCGACCCCAACACGTACGATGACCGGATATTTGTATCACTAGACGCTTCCAATGAGTGGTTTAGTGATTTTCGATCACGTCCTGTGTATGCGGGTCATCCTATAAATTTTACTATCTTTTTACAACATGATTCATTATTTCATGATCTATGTCTTGATGAACTTGTCACTACCAATTCAGTTATTTATCTCAATGCCATCCAAATGTTTTACTGCAACCTTTCTCACAATGATACAAATCTATTTTTACGTGTTGCGGGCATTGATATTTTTTTGATGATTTTGACTTGGCCGAATACCTTAAAATTCCGGAGCCTGACTCATGGGAGAAACATGTTAAAGCTCGCAAGTTTCAATTCCCCGATGGGTCATCCCTAGAAAGCTTTAAGGACGATTTGTGTACTCCTAACACACGTCCTCGCAAGCTTCTCGCCAAGTTTCTCAATCCTTACTTTTATGAACTTCATCGTATTATTTTTAACACGATTCTGCCCAAAACAGGATCAACTGATGAGGTTACATACTTTGAAATCTCTGCTTTGTACCACTTTTATTTTTATGTTCCTTTTAATCTTCCACGTACCCTGATGGACTGGATGATTAATGCAAGAAAGAAGCCAAGATCCTTGGCTTATGCTCTTTATCTTCCTATGATCTTTCGTGCCTTTCGTGTCCCTCTTAATGAGTGCCAATTCTTTCCTGCCCCTGCCTTCCTTTCTAAGGTACGGCAGCTTCAGGCAGCAGTTGGCTCACCTGATGTGTCTGAAAACTCTGACGATGAGCCCGACGTACCTCCTCTTGGACAGGATGCGCCTCCTCCTCCTGCTACTCTTGAGTCACTACAGACTATGTTCCGCGATCGCTTCACTTTAGAGGGTGATTGCTGGACTCAGCTTGACTACCAGACCACCCTGCAGATGAGTGCCATCAGCAACTCACTGCACAATATTCGGAACTCTATGTTCCGGTATCCTTCTATGCCTATTCCTATGGAGCGGGACCCTGCTTGTGATGGATACCGTATCGATGACCCTTGGGTTCTCCGCTACCTGGATCCGGATGCGGCGTTCATGGACCCTAGTCGTTCCTTCACTGATCCATCCGACGATGCTGGGCCTTCACGAGCTCGATGATGGATGTGGATTTCTACTTGCTGTTGCTGCTGCTGAGTATTGTAGTTTATGCTTTTATGCATTTTTAGTTGATGTAGTTGTTTCTCTTCTGCTCTTTGGTTGTATTAGCACTTTTTATGTGACTCTTGAGACATTTTTATTCTGCTGCTTATCAGTTTATGCAGTTTATTATTATTATTTTTTTGTATGCTTGCCAGTCATTATTTCTAGTTGTTTGATAAATGCCAAAAGGGGAAGAAATATTTTGCTATATTCATTACAATATCCTTGTGTATATGTGCTTTGGGAAAGAATGTTTGTATCAGGATAACAGGATAAGAGCAATGTTTACGGGAGAGCTATTGATAGCTCTGCGCTGATTATGGGGGAGTCCAGGTATGAATATTGAATATACAAATATTATTTTGTCAATTATCAATATGGGGGAGATTGTTGACACAAAATGACAGTCAACCAAATATTGATACAATTGAAGACATGATACTTGTAATATTTTAATACGACATATGAAGACTGGACTCAGTACAAGATGGACGACAGCTCGCACCTGCTATGTTAAATGTTTAGGTCTATATTTTACACTTTTATTGAGTCTAGACATATGTAAACTGAGTCGTACTGAGCAATTTGAGACTTAACCTATACCCGTACCTCAAAACAAAAGCTTCACAAATATCCAAATAAGCCCATTTACCCATTGGACCAGTTCTGTGCTCTGGAGACAAAAGTTCGGGCCGAACTCTGCCTCCACACAGAGTTCGGGCCGAACTCTGCCTCCTAAAATCCTGGACCCTAATTTTTAGGGTTGGCTGGATACAAGTTGTCCAACGGCCAAATTATTGAATATTTGACCCAGAATTTTGGCCGAATTCTGCCTATCTGGTATCCTATAAATAGGCCATGAATTCTCCCATTTTCTATCATCCAATCTTCTCTTCTCTTCTCTATAAAGCCTTATACAAGCCATACCCTTCTCATCTACTTGCCACAAGCTCCCTAAGCCTCGAAGTGCTTAGTACTTTTCAGTTAGGAGTTTGTGCAAGAGTTCAAAAAGTCGCTTGGAAAATTCCAAGCATCGCCACTGCGATCTCTGTAAGAAGTTAACGTGCTCTTCTGAAGAAAAGGCACGGGTGTAACTACTATTTCACAAATAGTGGATTTAACCCTGAGCTTGTGTTCTCAGGCCTGGACTAGTCCTCCACGAGGAAAACCAGGTTAAAATCGGCTGTGTTTGCGTATGCTTTCCCGCTCTTTACTATTTCCGTATTTACTCTGATTATTTACTGTTGGTGAAAGAGTTTAATTTTTAATTGGACATTTTTTGTCATAAACTCTATTCACCCCCCTCTAGAGTTGCCTATTTGTTCTTCAAAAAGCTCCAAGGAAGAATTAAGCAAAGTTTTATAACTCGCTCTAAGCACATTAGGGCATTTCTTACTTTGGAGGTGAATATAAAAAGTATGACTTGTTAACAAGACAAACTCTCCCCATTAGATATCTGAACTTCATAAATTCTCAGTAACATTTGTTGGTTGTTCTCCAACTAACCACTTAAGAATTCTTTACCAGGGTACACACTATGATTCATGGTGATTGGCATCCAACGTTATCTTTGTGTTTTTTTGGCAGTTGAAGAGTATGTTAATCTATAAATTTTTGCAAACAATTGTTTCCACATGCTATCTATGTAAATAGTTGGTTACTCTCTTATTTTAGAGTTTCCACTTGAGTGACCCGTATCATTTTAAAACCTAATTAAATTAATCTTATACTTGTTTTTTTCCCATTGAAAGATACCAAAAAGAAAATATATAGAAGGTTTTACTGTTATCATCAAAAAAAACCTTATGATGGTTATTATAGTTTCTTGGTGTATTTTATTTCAGTTCTATCACTAATACACTATAGAGAGATAATTAAAATATTGGCTTTGAAGGTATATGTGTTGTATTGCTCCTATGTAGTTCTGTTGTCACTTTTCAACATCATACTTTTCTAATTTATGTATTTAGTGTTGGATATTGGAGGAGAACAAGCATATTTCGAACAATCAACAATAAAGTTTTATTATACATAACTTGTATACAAGATCGATGATACAAGCTTTTAAGTTAACACTCACAAAGTGAACAACTAGTAAATACTAACAACAGTACAATCACAATAAGCTACTCTATTGTCTCTATTGCACTAATGGTTGCAATTAAATCTCACTGCCAGCTAATACTTGCCTGCAGTGTCAACTAATAGAAAATGGGTTTTACTAACTTTGATGTCTCCTTTCTTGTTTCGGCTCCGTGTACACAAATTTGTAGCTAAATTCATTTTATTGTAGGATCAGGTTCATTTTGTTTGACATCTTTATCTATGTATGTTGTATAAAATGTCTTAAGTTGGGAACTTATGGTTCTCCTTGTGTATTTATCACATTATTATGTGTCAATTTAGTTTTTACTTTATGTTTGGTGCTTTTATAAGTAGTTTGTTGTTTATAGTTTTCCTTGATTTTTTGGCATATAATACATACATTACGGCAATACTCGAATCAGGTCAGGATCTATTCTCCAATTATTAAATTAGAATAGCATATGTATTGTCGTTTTGTACTTCTTCCATGTAGATTGATAATGAGCTTGAAAATATTTATCAAGCAATCAACCTACAAAGTAATAGGATACCTACAAAGTACTGAAGTTTACGTTCTGATTTGGGAGCTAAATATACTTGCATAATGATGCGGAACAAGTTTGAAATTTAACTTGCAGTTACTAACAAAATATTCAATTCGTATCTGGTTGTTTGTTCTGCATGATCATGGTAACTAAACAGAATAGAAAAATAAGGATGACATAGAGGATAAACTTACAGGTTATCAGGATCATGATTTATGATTGGAGGTGGGCGAGTTTGCATCTGAGCTATTTTCTAAATCATTTAATTGGTTGTCATCCGTTGGTTTGGAACTCTTAGCAATATTCTGCACCAAAGTTAGTGCATGCAACAAACAACTATTCATATATGACTTAGCCATGAGAGAGAAAAAAACACTAAATAAAATGAACATAAGAAGGGAACCTATTTTTCATTGGCTGATGTACGAGATGCAATATTTAACTCAACTACTGATTCCTGCATTACCAATATAAAAGGTGAAAGCTTTCATTTTTTGCATGTAACCTTAATAAGGGCTAATTATACTTCATGTCAAAATTGCAAAAAAAAACTTCTGTAGAATGAGCATAAAAAGGAACCTCTCTTTCATTGGTTGAAGTAGATGCCACATTCAACTCCGCAAGTGAATCCTGCATTACCAATAGAAAAGGTGAAGGATTTAATTTTTTGCGATAACCTAAATTTGGGCTAATTATACTACAAGCAAAATTTAAAACGACCATCAATTAACTACGAGTTTCCCTATTTACTAACTTGCATGTGTTTACACGACCAAAAACAAACTGAACAGATTCCAAAATGGAAAGAAGAAGAAAAAAGTCACCCTACACAATTGGCCAATACCTATTACATGAATGCCATGAACTATCTTGCATAGGCACGAATGCGACATAGGCCTTGTGACATGGACATGGCATCGATTTTGTGTGTCAGTGTATTATATTTTGTAGTATGTATGTTGTGTGTGATACCTACAAATTTTTGAGTGTCTGGTTGCTTCCTAACTCTTGGTCAACTATACCCGCATCAGTTATTTTGATAAATGACCATAAAACAACTTTTTTTACTTCCATAGCTTACAACATAGCTTGCAACTTTTGGTAACGAACATTTTTTCCTCTCAAAACTTACATAAGAGAGAATCTTACTCTATGTTGCACGGATACCAACTAAAGTAGTATAAATGAAAATATTTAGACATACAGGTAGAAAATATCTCATATAAAAAATGCACACACAAACCCAAACATCTCGCTCAACTTGAATTCAAGTCAGAACCTATACCCAAGCCTACACTTTTTTATCCTTTTTTATGGAAACTAGTGATTCTTATGCAACTTGATTATAACAAGTATGAACACTTAGTTTATACTTGTTGTCAATTGTGGACCTGCCAAGTCAATTATGGATGAGCCCTTTGGGAAGGGTAAGCCATTAGTTTGAGATGTTGGTGATATCAACAGTCACTCATCAAGAATGATTATCTAACCAATTGAAAGGATTAAGTAAGCAAAAACAAATGTACAAAAAAACTAACGAGTTTAAATATAGATTTCTAGTTACTTGTTCTTGATGGTAGATTGTACTATAAAATGTGTTAAGGGAAGTTAGAGACTTTTGAAACTATAAAGTCATCGTCAAGAACATTAAAAGAAAATCTAGATAACTCACCATCAAGAGCAAATCTAGATAGGACAATGACAAGGTGGTCGCGATGGGTTCACATAGGGTTTGGGACTGTCGGCAGCACTAGGCACGACGAGGTCGCATAGGGACATCGAGGAGAGGAGCATGTATGGCTGGATCGACATCTCGAGGAGATGGTGATGGGTCAGGGTGCGACATTGACGACATGGGTTGGATTGACATCCTTGTAGTAAAGAATTTAAAGAAAATAATATGGGAGATAATACCATCATCGTCCTTATCGAAGAAGTTGAAGGGCTCCATGGAATCGAACATCTAGTCGTCTATCAGCTGATCCGCCATTACCGAGAAAACCCTAACCCTAATGAGACCGGAAGAAGAAGAAGATGAAGAAGGAACATCTCTTTGAGAGGGGATGGCATCCAACGACGATCGAAGCAAGAGAGGCTCTGGCTTGGATGCGCCTCTTTGTACCCCTTCTGATATGTAGGTCGTGGATAACGCCATCTATAGGAGAGGAGGACGAAAAATAGAGGAGAGAAGAGAATGAGAGGAGAGGACGACGGGAGGCTCAAGATGAAAAAAGATTGGAAAATAATTTTTGAGAAGAGTGGCTTTGATCTGAATTGGGAGGAGAGTTAATGGTTTTGTTGATGGTTTGGTTGATAAATGGTGTATATTTAGGTTATAAGATCCAACGGGTATGATGGCAATGTGTAGAGAAAAAAAAAATTCCCAAAAATTTTGATATTAGCTGTCAAATATATGGGATTTCCGCCGAGTTATTTGGGATGGTAGTGTGATTTATTTGGGACAAAAAAATTTATTAGTCCTGAATAAGAGAGTTGTTTTCTCAATCTATCCCAAAAAAATTATTTTTTGTTACAAAAAACATAGCAGTCTCTAAAAGTAATTTTTTAGGACATTTTAGACTAGTGTTTCTAATATTGTCGTCCCAAAAGGCAACTTTTTTTGTAGTGATTTGAATACTAGACTCTTTACAGTTGGATATTTGTATTATGGGGATTTCTGTTACCGAATTTGTCTCTGATATTATTCTTTAAAAGTTGTAATAATGACTAGTAGAGTAGTGATTCTCTGGGATGTAATAGCAGGCAGTGATATTTTATCTTGTCTTATTACTTGGAGTTCTTAGAATTGTACAGCTTACTACATTGTGACTTCCAACGTAGGTTGGGCATGTCTAACTCGTACCCGATTATTCGGGAGAGGTCGTGACACTCCTTCCTCTCTTCAACGATAAGAATCCCTCATCTCCCATTCCCAGGCGAAAACATCCGACAAGTTGCTTCCAGTTCTCTTATTTTGTGATCCATTATTATTTACATACTACTCATGCATTATAGAAGAGTAATTAGACTTGTACGACATCACACCTATGGTGACTTATCGGTTCTACGAAACTCGGACGTGACATAATGGTATCAGAACACAGCTTTATGTCCTTGGATTCTTATTCAATTATGTTCAAATCAAAGTTGCTTGTGCTATTAATCAAAGTTGCTTCCGTGATTATTCGAATTTGCTTTCACTATCGAATGTCTCCTCCTGGCTTCTCACTGGGTGTTCCATACAATAAGTCTAAAATTTATTATGATGTCTTCAATGTGTTTGTTGATGGTTTTGTAACTAACGATTCAACAATAATTCGATGTCATAATATGTTATTTGTGAATGATGTTTGAAATACGGGAATAGCGAAACTTGCTATGTGTGTTGTAACCTGATTGAGAAATTGCATTGTATATGTTGTAAAGAAAATATGAATGTTAAAATGATGATTGAGATCAAGAGAAATAATGAGTTGACTTGGTGTAGTGGCTTTGCTATTTTGAGACATTGAGAAAGTTGATTTTTATGTTGTGATCAGTAGTACCACCAGCATAGGATAGTCCGAAGTGGAAATTGGTTCCGTTTGAGATATAGTTGAATTCAAGAATGTCTTAACTTCTGAGTGGTATATGCCTCTACCCTCTTAGTAATGAGATGTGTTTTGACCCTTTTCGTGAGGATAGTGATAAGTCTATCTATGAGTATTTGGTAGTGCCAAGACTTAGCTAGGCGTTATATCTTGTTGTTATAAGACTCGAGTGTCCCTTGATAATTTGATTCAGGTGAGCAGTATCAGACCCTTGATAGTTGATATTATGATGGATAGTAAGATTTATTTTAAAAAATTGTAATTGGATACGACGGAGAATAAGAACAAGTAAGATTCTACAAGAAGACGATGACTCTGTTGACCCAAACAGGATCGCAGTCAACCTAATCTTGATAATTAACAAATTGATATTTGACATGATCCAACTCGACACATACATTGTCATCAAAGGTACAAAACAGATGACGTACACAGATCAAGTTGGACAATCATCATCGATGACCGCTCGATGAATACTTCTGGAACTTGTCTTCGGAAGTCTGTATTTTTATATTTTATTTGAGTCTAGGCTATTGTAAGTTGAGTCACACTGAGTACCTCAACCAAAGACTAGATAACCATAAAGCCCCACAAACAAAAAGCCAAACTGCCAAAGCCCAATAGCCTATTGAGCATTCTGCCTCCTAGGAGGCAGAGTTCGGGCCGAACTCTGCCCCACATAGAGTTCAGGCCGAACTCTGTCTCCTAATTTCTAGGAGTTGATTTTTAGGGATTGCTCATTGCAAGTTGTCCAATGGCCATAATTTTTGAATTTTATACAGAGTTCTGGCCGAACTCTGCCTCCCAGGACTAGTATATATAGGCACCCTTTTCTTCTATTTTAATCGATCCAATCTTCTCATCTCTTCTCTCTTATAGCCTATACATCTCAAAGAGCCATACTCTTTTCATCTACTAGCCACAAAACTTTCCAAGCTTACGAGGTGGTCGGTACGAGTCAATTAGAAGTTTTGTACAAGAGTCTTCAAGAAGTCACTTGGAAAATTCCAAGTTTTGCCTCAGCAATCTTTCGAGAAGTTGGCGTGCTTTTCTGTGTAAAGGCACGTGGTTGTAAAGCTATTTCACAAATAGGGGATTTCAATCATGGGCTAGAGTTCTCAGTCCTGGACTAGTCCTCCACGAAGAAAACCAGGTTAAAAATTGTTGTGTCCGCGTATGCTTTCTAATCTCCACTTTATTTCCGCATTATAATCTGATTAATTAGTTACTAGTTAGGATTGAATAGAGTTGATTTTTTAATTGATCATTATGTTTAAGTACTCTATTCACCCCCCTCTAGAGTTGCCTACACGTACTTCAATTGGTATCAGAGCTCTATTATCTTAATACAGGATTTATATCCTAGAGTTGATCCATGGCAACCACACAACCCATCTCTACCAACTATGGTGAGGATCGATCCACAAATAGGCCACCCCTATTTGATGGGACCAACTACACTTATTGGAAGCCTAGAATAAGTTTTTATCTTAAGTCTCTAGACGCTAGGTCTATTAATGCTTTTTCTGTGGACTGTAGGCACTGATGGCAACAAAAAACCTTCCAGAATAACTGTCGAGGGAAGTCTCGTCGAGAAACCCCACGACAAGTATACTGAGCAGGAGAAGAAATAGGCAAGTCTAGACGCTAGGTCTATTAATGCTTTTTCTGTGCCATAGACAGGACTGAATTCAACAGGGTCTCCACATGCACCACCTCGCATGAAGTTTGGAATCTTTTGCAGGTGACTTATGAAGGGACCAAGCAAGTCAAAGAATAAAAAGTAGGCCGTTTGACACTGGAATATGAGGCTTTCAAGATGAAGCCTAATGAGACGATCACTCAAATGTTCACCAGATTCCTCGATGTCGTCAACCCGCTATCCTCTCTTGGAAAAGATTATTCCTACCATAAGAAGATACACAAAGTGCTACGAGGATTGCCAAAGGTTTGGAACCCCGAAGTCACGACGATCATCGAAGGCAATGATCTCACGACAATGTCACCCGAAGTCACTAGAAACATTAATAGCTCATCGCCGAAGAACCAGCTCAGAAGACACCAATGATGACAACTCCGAAGGTGACGATAACGCTCTCTTAGTTTGAAACTTCAAAAAGTTTCTACGCTTCAACAAAAAGAAGAGAGAACAAAGAGACGATGAGGAAGAACCCACATGCATCGGATGCAAAAAGACGGGACATATCAAGAAAAATTGTCCCCTAGCAATGAAGGGAAGCAGATATGAGAAGCCGTACAAGAAGCCTACTACAAGGAAGTTGCCAACACTAGCATCTGGCTTGAAAGCGAGGCTAGTGATTCAGACGAGGAAGAAGACTCTCCACAAAACACGGCTAACGTCTGTCTAATGGCGACTTCAGAAAAGGTAAAAGATTCTTATGATAATTTCTCATTTGATGAACTTGGTGATGCCTTTGGCGATCTACTTGATGATCACAAAAAGGTAATCAATAAATATAAACATTCAAAGGATAAGATCAAGGACTACGAAACCGAGATCCATAAACTTTATATTTACTAGAAGATATTAGAAACACTACACCCATGGAAAATACTGAAGAGGTATCCAAGCTTAAATTAAGCTTACACGATGCCGAATCAATTATTGAGAAACAAACACTTGAGATCACGGCACTAAACAAAGAACTTGCGAAGAGAAAAACAAGTTCAAAATTGCTACAGGTAGAATTCATGGTCTTACTACTAAATGTGATGAGTTGAATGTTATCTCTAAGAAATTAGATATTAAATTGGACAAGTAGGTTGTACAACCTTAAGTTCAGTCTCATAGTCACAACATGTACAAACACGTGCCAACTCAACACAAAAAGGCACGTCACAACAAGAACACTCATCCACAAGCTAAACAAAATCATGCCTTCATGCACACCTATTCACATACAACACGTAAGACATATACACGTAATCATTATCATCATCATGCTGCTGCACACAGTCACTATAATCATTATTGTTACCCTGTTATTGCACACAATCACTATGATCATTATAGTTACCCTACTGCTGTACACAGTCACCATACTCATACTACTGCTGCACGTAGCTATCATCACCCTACTCATAGACACCACTATCAACATGCTCCTAGTATAAACATACATGCTAGATGCACATATTATAACCTACATGGACACATTTCTCTACAATGTAGGATTAGGAGATTAGTTGATAGAAATATATATGCATGGGTACCAAAGTCTAACCTCTCAGGACCCAAAAGAATCTGGGTACCAAAGGTCACATCTACTCATGGTGTAGGTGGACCTTCCCTCCTCAACTAAAAGCAAGTGGATTCTTGACAGTGGATGCTCGCACCATATGATTGGAAATGTAAATCTATTCGCAACAATATCGATGAAAAAGGAAGGATACGTTTCCTTCGATAATAATCTTAAAGGCTACATCATAGGTAACGGTACAATTGGTTATCCTCCATCTCCTGTCATTAATGATGTCTGTTTAGTTACCGAATTAAAGCATAACTTGCTCAGCATTAGTCATCTTGCTGATCACGGTTATGATATTAACTTGGGGAAAACTAAATGCTTTATCTATGATCGATCAACTGGAGACATCGCTTTTGAAAGGATAAGGGAAGATAACATTTATATTTTCTATCTATCTAGTGATACAAACAGTGTAGGAAGATGTCTTTACGCTCACAAAGATGAAAAGCTCTTATGATATCATCGTCTTGGTCATGCTAATATGGATACTATATCCAGACTATCCACCAAGAAGCTAGTCTGAGGACTGCCGGATATACATTCAAGAAAGACACGGTATGTGCCGAATATAAAAAGAATAAGGCTACCAAAGCTTAATTTAAATCAATAAATACTGTAAGTACTATCCGACCTTTACAATTACTTTATATGGACTTATTTGGTCCTAGTAGAGTAGCCAGTCTTGGCGGAAAACTCTACGCTTTTGTTATTGTAGATGATTTTTCAATATTTACATGGGTTTTCTTTTTTTTACAAACAAAAGTGATACTATTTCTATTTTCAAAGTATTTACTAAAAAGGTCCAAACCGAAAAAGGCTACATGATTACTCGTATCCGAAGTGATCATGGTGACGAATTCGAAAATTCTGATTTTGAAAATTTTTGTGATTCAAATGGTTTAAGTCATGAATTTTTGTGTCCCAGAACTCAACAAAATGGTGTTGTGGAGCGGAAGAATAGAACTCTTGGCGATATGGCTAGAGTTATGCTAAATCAATTCTCTCTTCCAAAATACTTTTGGGCAGAAGCTGTCAACACAGTGTGCCATATTTTGAATAGGGTGTTGATTCGATCTATTTTGAAGAAGAAATCCTATGAGCTTTGGTTTGGTAGGACTCCTAATGTTTCTTATTTTAGAGTGTTCGGTTGTCGCTGTTTTATCCTGAATACCAAAGACAACTTAGGCAAATTTGATGCCAAAGCTGACGAAGGTATTCTTCTTGGCTATACGGCCAAGAGTAAAGGATATAGAGTGTTCAACAAGCGCTCCATGAGTGTTGAAGAGTCTACTAATGTAACTTTTGATGAGGACAATAGTACAGCTGTTATTCCCAATGACGATTATGAACCATCTACTTCGACATCAATAAATGCAACGTCTGAAACCAGCTCTCCAAAGGAATTACCAAAGAAGTTCCAATTTACTCCCTCTCCGCCAAAGGACTTGGTAATAGGTGAAATATCAAAAGGGGTAACTACTCAATCCTTTGTAAGAGACACTATAGCTAGTACTGCATTCATTTCTCAAATAGAATCGAAAAACGTTTTAGAAGCTTTTAATGATGAATATTGGATTTCTGCAATGCAAGAAGAACTCAACCAATTTGAGAGAAGCCAAGTTTGGGAACTTGTTCCTGAACCTACTATCCACTCAATAATTGGCACTAAATGGGTTTTTCATAACAAAGTAAACGAGGACGGTTCAGTCACTCGTAACAAAGCTCGTCTCGTAGCCCAAGGATACAATCAAGAGGAGGGCATCGATTATGATTAGATGTATGCTCCTGTTGCCCGAGTAGAATCCATTTGGATGCTTTGTGCATTTGTAAATTTGTAAAACTTCAAACTTTTCCAAATGGATGTGAAAAGTGCTTTTCTAAACGGTTTCATCAAAGAAGAGATTTTTGTCAAACAAGCACCTGGTTTCGAAAATTACAAATTTCTCGACCACGTTTTTAAGCTTAGGAAAGCTCTCTATGGCCTCAAACAAGCTCCTCGAGCTTGGTATGACCGTCTAAGTACTTTCTTACTAGATAAAGGTTTTTCAAAATAGAAAGTCGATACTACACTGTTTATAAAATCTCTTGATGACACAATTCCTTTAGTGCAAATATATGTTGATAATATTATTTTTGGATCTACTAATGAGTGTCTATGCAAGGAATTTGCCAAGTATATGCAGAATGAGTTCGAGATGAGCATGATGGGAGAGCTCAACTACTTCCTTGGATTACAAATTAAATAACTCTCACAAGGCGTCTTCATCCGTTAATCGAAATATATCAAGGACATGCTGAAGAAGTTTGAGCTTGACAGCATCAAACCTATCAGCACCCCTATGGCTACTACCACAAATTTGAAACCTGATGAAAGTGGCAAACCGGTCGATCAACGTAAGTATCGAGGTATGATTGGTAGTTTATTATATTTAACTGCTACTTACCTCGATATTATGTTCAGTATTTGCTTATGTGCTAGATACCAAGCCAATCCTAAGGAATCACATATGACCGCAGTTAAGCGTATCTTTAGATACCTTAAAAGAACTATTACGGTAGGCTTGTGGTATCCCAAAACCACTTCTATTGATTTAATCGGATATTTCGATGCTGATTTTACGAGATGCAAAGTCGATCGTAAGAGTACCAGTGGCACGTGTCATTTGCTAGGAAAGGCCTTAGTCTCATGGTTTAGCAAGAAGCAGAACTCTGTCGCACTATCCACAACAGAACCTGAATACATCGCAGCTGGTCGTTGTTGTGCACAGATTTTGTACATGCGGCAAATCCTTGAAGACTACAACTTATGTTTCAAGCAGATACCTATTTTCTGCGATAACACTAGTGCTATTAATCTAACCAAGAACCCTGTTTGTCACTCACGCACTAAACACATAGAGATTAGACATCACTTTTTGCGTGATCATCAACAACAAGGCGCGATTAATTTAGAATTCATAGACACTGAACATCAGCTAGCAGACTTCTTTACCAAACCATTGGCCAAAGAGTGCTTCAATTTTCTTTGTCGTGAATTAGGAATTTTGGATGAAACGATTATTAAATAAATTGGCCTGCATAAATAACGATTATAACATATATCTTTATGGTGACTTTGCTATGGGTACAAGCCGAAAGGGTCCTTCTGACAACAATGCGTAAAAGCCTAAGCGATACGGTGCACTAGTCTTCGGACTACCTCTAGCTGGGATCCGGCCCCTACAGCTACCCCATGGCTGTTTCATCGTAATGGTCGTTGTCATAAATCCTTGTTTATTATATGGTTTAATTTTATTTGTAACTTAGTTAATTCAAACTTTCAAATTCCATTCTTTTTGAACCAATACTTAGCCCTTTTTTTAACCTTCCTGTATTCTGTGCCCATGGAGGTAGAGTTCGGGCCAAACTCTGCCCCATACAGAGTTCGAACCGAACTCTGTGTCCCTGGTCACAGAACCTTCCCTGATGCTCAGCCATCTATTGATTTGATCCAACGGTCCAGATTTAACCCGCTTGGCTGCTCCTAACCTCCTTAAAACCGAGAATCAACCCTCTCTCTTTACTTTGTTCATCTTCCACCTTCCTCCAAACACAAATTTCTCAAACCCTAACCATAGAAACTCCATTTTTAGGGCTCTTTTTCTTCCCAAACTCAAGATTTCAAGGTTTTGGGAAGATCTCTTCCATCTTTTCTCAACTTTGTGAGGTATAATTCCCTATTCCTTTATATTTCCTTGTGAATTATTTCAAATTCTCCATGGCTCCTAGACTTTTTAGAAGAGGCAAAAGAAGAAGGAGTGAAGGTGCTTCATTATCCAATCCTCCTCCTCCTCTTGCTCCTCCAATCCATCCACTTTTTAATCCTCCACCACCTAATGACCCCAACACATTCAATGAACAAATTTTTGTATTATTGGAGGCTTCCAATGAATGGTTCAATGACTTTCGTTCACGGAGTGTGTATGCAGGTCATCCTATCAATTTCATAATATTTTCAAGATATGACTCATTGTTCCATGATCTTTGTCTAGATGAGTTAGTTTCTACATCATCTTTTATCTATTTGATTGTTATCCAAATGTTTTACTGTAATCTCACCTTTGACGATACACGAATCTATTCTCGTGTCGCCGGTATCGATATTACTTTTGATGATTTTGAGCTTGCAGAATATCTCGAGATCCTAGACCCCAATTCTTGGGAGAAACTTGTCGATGCACGCAAGTTTCAATTTTTCGATGGATCGTCCCTTGAGAGTTTCAAGGATGATTTGTGTACTCCCAACACTCGTCCACGCAAGCTACTGGCTAAATTTCTTAACCTATATTCCAATGAACTTTATTGTATCATTTTCTCCACAGTCTTGCCCAAAGCGAGATCGACTGATGAAGTATCTTATTTTGAGATCTCTGTACTGTATCATCTCCACTTCCAAGTACTTTTAACTTTCCGTGTACTATGATGGACTAGATGATTAGTGCACGGAAGAAACCTCGATTATTGGTCTACGCCCTATATTTACCAATAATTTTTTGTGCGTTCAATGTTCCTCTTGATGAGTTCCTGTTCATTCCTACCCCTGCCTATCTGTCTAAGACAAGGCGGTTCCAGCAGTGGTTGAGTCTCCTGCTGAGTCCGGCCATTCCGAGTCTGATGCTCAAGCTGATCCTCCTGCTCTTGGGCAACCTGTGCCCGAGCCACCTGCTACTCTCGAGTCCATTCAGACCATGCTGCGTGATTGTTTCTGCTTGGAGGATGATCGCTGGACTCAGATAGACTATCGCACCACCCTCCAGATGTCTGTTATCAGCAACACTCTGCATGACATCCAGTACTCCTTGGCCACTCATCCTACGGTGTCTTACCCAACGGTATGAGATCCTTCTCGTGAAGGTTATCGTATCGATGACGCCTGGATCAGGAGGTATTTGGATCCAGATGTGGCATTTGTTGATCCTCGTCGTTCTGCCAGCGACCCATCCGACTCTGCTGGACCTTCCCGTGCTCCATGACGGCCGTGGTCCATTTTATGATGCTGCTGATGCTTAGGATGTCTTTTATTTATGCACTTTGTTATTCAGTGATTATGTAGTTGAACACTATGCTTTGTACTACTTTATGACTTTATGGCTTTTATTTGGATTGTTTGCTAGTTATCTCTTACGTTGGACTTGAGCTTGGTTATGTGATTGCATATTCTCACCATGGTTATGTCTATTTCGGGAGCTTCTATTTCATTTTTCTAAATGTCAAAGGATGAGATATATGTGATATTTGCTTAACCATTTTTGGATAAATACTTGTGCTATATTGTGCTACACTTGTGTTATATTGTTTGGACTAGTACTTGTATTAGGACTTCTCTATTTGCGTGGGAGCCGAATTGTCCATCTACGCGGGAGCAATATATGTGTCCAGGCATGAATGTCGCGACACACAAATATCATAATTTTGTCAATTATCAAAATGGGGGAGATTGTTGACCCAAACTGGATTGCGGTCAACCTAATCTTGATAATTAACAAATCTATATTTGACATGATCCAACTCGACACATACATTATCATTAAAGCTACAAAGTAGACGACGTACACACATCAAGTTGGACAATCATCATCGACAACTGCTCAACGAACACTGCTGGAACTTGTCTTCGGAAGTCTATATTTTTATATTTTATTTGAGTCTAGGATATTGTAAGTTGAGTTGCACTGAGTACCTCAACCATAGACTAGATAACCAAAAAGCCCCACAAACAAAAAGCCAAACTGCCAAAGCCCAATAGCCCATTGAGTATTCTGTCTCCTAGGAGGCAGAGTTCGGGCCGAACTCTGCGCCCACACAGAGTTCGGGCCGAACTCTGTCTCCTAATTTCCAGGAGCTTATTTTTAGGGATTGCTTATTGCTAGTTGTCCAACAGCCATAAGTTTTGATTTTCGGACAGAGTTCTGGCCGAACTCTGCCTCTCAAGACTAGTATATATAGGCACCCTTTTCTCTCATTTCAATCCATCCAATCTTCTCATCTCTTCTCTCTTATAGCCTATACATCCCAAAGAGCCATACTCTTCTCATCTACTAGCCAAAAAACTTCCTAAGCCTACAAGGTGCTCGGTGCGAGTCAATTAGAAGTTTTGTGCAAGAGTCTTCAAAAATTTACTTGAAAAATTCTAAGTTTTGCCTCAGCGATCTTTTCAAAAAGATGGCGTGCTCTTTTGTGTAAAGGCACGTGGTTGTAAAGCTATTTCACAAATAGTGGATTTCAATCCTGAGCTAGAGTTCTTAGGCCTGGACTAGTCCTCTACGAGGGAAACCAGATTAAAAATTGTTGGGTCTGCGTATGCTTTCTGATCTCTACTTTATTTTCGCATTATACTCTGATTAATTAGTTACTAGTTGGGATTGAATAGAGTTGACTTTTTAATTGATCATTATTTTCATAAGTACTCTATTCTCCCCCTCTAGAGTTGCCTACACGTACTTCAGACTCAGACTAGCCGGATGAAAATTTAAGCTTGGATAAATGGATTGGTAATATTATAGAAATTCAAATACAAAAACAATGTGCCTCAGAATATTGAATGATAAATGAGAATTGGTTGGCTGAAAATCATTTGTGGCCATTTTGATTTGGTTTCTAAATTGAAAGTTCAAAGAAATTTTGTGAGTGGCTCAAATGAATGTGGAAGGGTTGTGTCCTTGACTTTTGAGGTGTAACAGATGCTCAAATATCTAGTTCATAAAAAGATAGTATCAGTAAAGTATAAAATCGTATTTGGTTGTATATATGCAGGTACGATTGCGGATTGAAATGTCTCACAAATATATCAAGTAATGACTTGGTATATATAATTGTGTTGTGTTGAGGATGATTAATCAATATATAAATTTATCGGATGGAACTAGATTTTTTGACCCACGTGGTATGAAAATTTATGAAAGTTCTTTGCGCGACATTGATGCTAGAATTCAAATAATGATTGAGGAATAGAAAGATGTGTTAATCATTGCTGAGAAGATAATGGAACCGCATGACTACATAGATGACATTTGGTTGAAGTATAGATTGTTGGACTATAACTGGGTGATATAATATTGCATATAGACTAAGATAGTGTAATTATTGATGTTGGATGACCTGTAACTCGATTATATGGCTAGTAGATGATAAATGTGGATAATTATTGGACTTGGGTTATTAAATATGAAATTCTTTATGAGACTTTGATGATATGATGCAAATAAGTTCACGGTTAATGTGATTTGACGATGTTTTGTTGTGGCACTTTCAGGAATGAATATGGATACAACAAAGTAAAGAATCAAACAATGGAAGTGGAGGAAAATAAGCTTACCTTACTAATTTGGGCAATGAGTCGGATAGACCGTGTGGATGAATTTACTATATGGATACATAATACAAGTTGGGATAAATATATGATGGCTGGATTATGCGATGGAAAAGTTAGGAATGAATTTTAATTGGATTGTTCGAATTTTAACGATGGATTGGAATTTAGACCATAATATTGTTGTATTAATATTATTAATTTTTGGGTAAGTCTAGAGTAAGGGTTGTTCGAAGTAGTCCATCAAAGATGACCATGGGTAGATAGACTTGACCCTAGATACTATTGGCTGCATAACCATTGCCGAGTTGGTCGACAATGACGACTAGTTGTTTATACTGTGAGTTTACACCCATAGATTTGGAGTAGGTAGAACTGTCGGTTATGGTTTGGCCCTAAGAATAAAAAAAAATTAGTATGGTCCCTAGCACTCGTCCATTTTAGATGAGTTACCTAAATGAATATGTTTAGTTGTCGGTATAACTAACGTTAGATAGTGTACAAAAAACATGGCAACCATTGGAGACCTATAGGATGACCCTTTTTATATTGTACTAGAGATGGTGGTGATAACTATGGCCTAAGGAAGATGTGCTACGACGTGAACCTCGGAGGTGATATTAGAATTTGGGAGAGCAACGAATTGACCTTAGCTGAAAGTTTGAACATGGAGTGAGACTTTAGTTGAATATATATTAAGGAGTGAGTTTAGGAATTTTGATTGTCACATAAGCTAGATTTGACTGCCTTTGACGGAATGACTGATTGGTTTTTAAATTTAGTTGGCTAGATTAACATAGAATATTTTTTATTGGGTTAGAAGGAAGAATGAAGTTAGCCATAAAAGATGAAACGCTACTGAGAACTTTTGGATAGTGATTCATAATTGGAAATAAAATTTGAAATAAGATATAGTTTGTTTGATGTTATGTTTGTGAAACTGTACGAAATTGTGCTCTTGGCATAAATGATTGATAATAGGTGACCCTCGAATTTGATATTCTAAAAAATGATGATTTACCTTGGAGGAAAATGTTGAAGGTTTTGTAAGTTGTATTTAACAAATGAACTTTTTTGGGATAAATATTACAATAAAGAATTTGTAAGAATAATTGTCTATTGATTTGAAAGACGAACATAGGGTTAAACTAAGCAACTTGAAATGGTAGAATCATTGGAAGGAAACGGAATCCCGAGGTCATGCATGACAAGACACCACCCAAACATTTATTACAGCATGCCGACTGGCCACTATGGATATTTCATTTGCACTAGTGGAGTGCGGTATCTGATTATTATATATCAAGCCAGTTCTCTCTAAGGAGAGCTAGAATGATTACTGATTATCTTAGCATGGTGGCCTTTCAAAGGATAGATTCATTTAGTGTATTCTTGTATTATTGGTTCAGCTAGCCTTGCTTGAATATAGGCACGATCTGAGAATTCTTTTATATATGCATTACTAGGATAACCTGGATAAAATATATTGCTTGTGACTGTTTCTTTTGTGAGTAGCCGAGGAACATGGACTATCGTGGTGCATGATTCAACCTATATCCTTGTTTGGTTGTTTGGTTGGGTTATTTTGCTACGATAGGCTATAGATCGAAGTTGTAAGCAGAAGCCATAACTTGAACACGATTATAAGATGTATTCTATCTTGGTGTGATTCGACATCCTTTGTCCATGTTTGGTTGTGAGTGTGTCGCATTGCCTCGCTGATATGGTATAAGCCCATAGCCCAGGTCTTATTTTAATTTCTTGGGTTTTATCTTATTCATATGTCCTCCCTTGTGGTACTTGCTATTCGTGACCTGACCCCACCAGTTTTGTTTAGCTAGATTTTGTATCAGAGCCCAAAGATTGAACTTTTTTTCCTGACAATGGTGCACACCAGGAGAATGAACGACTAGGACCATAAGTAGGTTTCTTCTCCACCGCTTTGATATCATCAATTTTGTACAGGGCATCTGGGAGCAGGACGCACTAGATGATGACATATGGCAAGCCCAAGCCGTGGCTCGAACTGCCTCACCGGCTCTCTCTCTATATATATATGTTATCAGTTTTCCGAAAACCTATTTCTTTTGGCCGATTTTGGAGCTTTTTGATCTTGGTGATTCCTCAATTCCGCAAAATGATTGCGGACAATTTTGACGTCCTTTTCATGCACTATTTTTTTGTTGGAATTTTCTCCAGGTCCGTTTTCACAATATATAATTTATTTTTTGATCTTTTGTTTGTGAATTTCCGAAAATTTATTTAATTCTCGGTTGTTCAAAACTCGACACATCATACGGTTTTTGAGATTTCGGGACATCTTGAACTCCGTTTTGCGATCCGTTTGAAGTTCTGGAAAGCTGACATGAAGAGCTACATCATATAATTTTTCCAAAAATTAATAATTTTGTTTAATATTTTATTTAATTCTTTGAATTCAGATTTGACTAGTAATTCACCGATTTGGTCACGGTTAGCCATAACGGCAATAACTTTTGACAAAATCGTGATTTTGCAGAACAGTTTTATTCCACTGCACTCGTAGTAATAAAATCTACCAAAATGTACTCTCAAATTACTGAGTTCTTAAAGTTTGACTAGTTAGTCAACAATACGCTTCGATTTGTATGCTATGGATTACAAAATTTGGAACCGTGAGTTTCTATGGCCAAATTTTTTTATTTAAATTATATTTCATATTATTATTTGGTTAAATTAGATTTTTGAGTAATTTTTATTCAGAATTAAATAATATTAGATAGGTTAACGCATTATCCATTATTCTATGATTTTTAGAATTAGAATATTAGAATTGCCTTTTGGTTTTTGTGCACAGTTTATGGTACGATGGTGTGATATGTATTGATAGCTTCTAGGTTAGAGTTCTTCTCATCCTCGACTTATGAAAATGGTTTGTTCAAGAGTTCAGATAAGTATAATATTGCATTATACTTTTAGTACATTATAATGCTTTCTTTATTGTGTTTTCGCTTGATATCCCGTTGACACACGATGGTGACACAATAGACTTGTTATATCATTGACATCTATTGTTGTTTAGTGAGCCAGGAGAGAAAATACTCGGTAAGTATGTGAACAATCCCAATTAATGTTTAATATGGATAGCTAAGTCATACACTTCACGTATGGGTTAGATGTACCTTAAAAATGTGGATAGCCATCTATATGATGTGTCGCATTAGTCTAGTCATTCACACGTCAAAAGGTATTTCACATGTACAGTCTGTTTCCATTGTTCATGATCATTATCCTGTTCTTTTATTTACATGTTTCTTTTCTAGTAGCTTACTTGTTCATGATTATTATTCTTATATGGTTCATATTCTGCTAGTTTATACCTGTCTTTTACTATTACTGTTTCTTACTGTTCTAGCTTATTTTTTGCTGATTACATTAAATGCAATACGATTGTAATTTGCTCCTTTCCTGACTAGATTGTTGACAATATAGGAGAGGATGACTAGTATATTCTTCTTATTATGGACAATCAGAGGGTGGTGGTGATGATGTTGGTACCGAGACTCGTTTATTATGCTTTAGTTTTACTTTCGTAGTTGGACCAAATTTATCTTCGGATGGACCATATTATTATTCTGGATTTTGTCTCTCTACTTTTAGATTTGGATTTTATTATTTTAATATCTATGATACTCTTATTTCCTTGATTTGTTCTACTTCTGAGTATGTTTCGTATCAGTGATCACTTGTATCTGTGAAGGATTTATTGTGTGTTACTAGACAACGTTCTACCGATACTACAGTATAGGCTGGGCTACGTACTCAGTTACCGGAAGTGGGTCATGACAGGTTTCTTCTCCGCCGCTCTGATATCTTTAATTTTATACTTAGCGTTTAGCCACTTGCACCTTTTTTGCAGGATATTCTAGACATTTAGTTTCCGTACGTAATTATAATTAACTAGACTGCAGCTGACTATGGTTATGTACGATTGACTCTCTGTACTAGCTTATAATTTTGTATATCTAGTCATATGAATCATTTTGATGAAGCATCGGGGATGCCTTACTGCGTTGTCTTATATGAACATTAATTACAACTTCTTGTTTTGATTGATTGAGATATAGATGTTCTATTAGACCATAGGCTTGATTGTAGCATGCACCCCTAGTCTCTTGATAGTCGTAATTATCGTATGATGTCTTCGTATGTCATATAGGGTATCTAGTCATGTCCGCCTCCGTATTTAGGTACTGGGTGTAATGCCCAGTCCCAATATACGTAGGACTAGGCATATGAAACATACCAGCTGCATGCATGCGAAGAATATTCTAATATATAAAATTCTTGTACATATAAAAATATGAACTCCAATCACAGATAATCTATATCTCATCCACAGAATACAAGAATAAAGCAACAGTTCAAAACAAAATAAAATCAAGGAGTCAAGAGATATATAATCGGGTGGAAACAAATCCACAACCAAACAACTATGAAAAATAGTCTGAGATAACTGGAGTCTGACCTCCTAAAACCTAATAAAAAGAAATAAAAGATGTGCACTATATTGTATCAAGTCATGACTAATAAACTAGATCTTCGAAGGCGAGACCTCATCGACTGAGAAAGATGGATCCGGTGCAGAGCCGTACTCCTGGGGAAAGTCTTGGTCATTTAAGCTTGGAGAGATCAGCAGGTCCTTAGAGGGACCTAACGAGATACAAGAAAACAATGTGCCATATAAACTGTAAAATAAAATAAAAGATGCATGCAATAGGGTGCCTAACCATTCTCCTACGAATATGCAGTTAAGAACAAACCTTCAACGTATTGGCACTCTGACTATAATGTGATTGGTATAGCCCCCTATATGGCACTAGGGACCTCAAAGCATGATATTCCTCGAACATCAGAGGCTAGCAGGATCAGAAAAATGGTTAAGCAGGCCCGTATCTCCAGTGAAGCTTCCGGTATAAAAGGAAAGTGCAAACTCGGCCCACACGCTGAGGAACTATTCTCCCCACCTAATGCCTATCTATGTCATCGCCATAACATATGTGAACCTCTAATAACTTCAAATTCCACTAATCATGCAAATTCTATTAGCAGTTACTTGCTAACCGTCGTACGTCTCTAACGTATCGGTGGCCAGCCAACTACGCGAGTCTGTGTCCTACATGTGACTACGCGAGTCTGTGTCCTACATGTGACTCACAACTCATGATAAAGCAAGTGTTTGTGTCCTACGCAAGCCGTCGTACATCTCTGACGTATCGGATGGTAATCTAGTACTAAGTTATCATGCATATAAATGAATAAAGCAGTAAAACGACTAATGCAGTCGCTCGTACCCATGTATGACTTGGACGTACAGTGTGATAGAAACATGCAGCATATAACTAAACATGATAAAATAACAGAAATAAATAGCAATAAATATCAATATATAAAGGCAAGATATCTTGCCTGGAGGTGGTGTACCAATGACAAAATACAACAACTCAAATCAAGAGCAATGTACGACAACTCCTGCAAACATCATCGGATGCTGAAATAAACATCACAAAAAATTTTGGTATAAAAGAAATCTCTAAGTTTGCCTACCCATATAAGTTAAATTCTGGACACATGGAAAAAATTTAAATTCGGGCCAAATCGATGTCCGCCATTGGACCTACTTTGTACCGAAAAGTGTGCCAATTTCTACTGTCTCTAAAGTCATCCAACTATATGTCTACGGGATCGATTTGATGATACGAACTCAACCGCATATCCAAAGTTGGATTTCGGTGAGCCGTGCACAAATTTGTCTGTTGGATCGGGTCGTGGGCCGGCCAAAATAGTGTTCCGATCGACCTTATCATAATCGGAGCAAACTTGACTCGCAGGACTAAAAAAATGACATAAGTCCAGTGGCATAAGTTTTATTTTGAGGTGTCGAATGTGTATGAAGTTATAGGCTACTTTGCAAAGTGGTGGATACGAGTATCTCGACCGATACGCCTCAATTTCGTTGTGCACACACAGCGAAATCGAGTTCTGTCAAATCCTACACGTCTACAAAGTCGATACGTACCTTTAGATTCATTCGATTCGATTCTACGTTGCCAGGTTTGTCGGGGCACATGTCGTATACGGATATTTTTTCAAATTTTCTATTATTTTGAAAAACAAATTTGTCAATTTTGGGAAATCGATTTCTTTGAGCACAGACGATGAAATCGACTTCTATAAAAAGGGTTTTGAAGCCTTGTACGTTGTCTAGGAATATTTTTAATTGGTTTTCGAAAACTCATGATTTGTTGAAAATTTATCTACTAAATCAGGGGTTTGGGACTGTTTTTACGTACTGCCTTGAACAATTTTCCCTGACTTTGCATTAATTTCGTGGGAAGGTTGTTCGACTTCCCTAAAACCTAATTACTAGGTTTTTTATAGGGTCATATAGGGTTTCCATAAGAGTTGACAAAACTAAAAACGATCAAGTATCGAGGAAGAAATTCGATTGAGAGTAGGGGTACCTGGAATGGCTTAAAATAAGGGACTCCTTTTTGTTATCGGCCGTGGGTCTGTAGTATCCCGGCCCATAAAATGCCTTATGATCGATGGTTGGTCCGAAGAAGCCTTGTTGGACTTGTGAATATACAAAGGATCACTTGAAAGGCTAGGCTATCGTGGCAGGAACCATATTATAAAAGTGAGTGGTATTGAACCCTTCAAAGATCCTTTAGCTTTAGCTTAATAAAAGGACTGTATGCTATGTTTACTCGTTGAGTTGCTGAATAACAACTTACATAGAAGTTGAAAAGATAAAGAAAGATATTTAATCACATGATTCAAAAATTGTGCGAATCAATCTGATGAATTGTTTGCTTGCGTGCTATGAAATAAAATACATGACAGGTGAAGGAAAAGTCCCAAATACTTGGGCGGTGAGTATATCGAGCCTTAGTGCGATGAATAAATGGTAACACATATAATAAGACCCAAGAGTTTGGTAGTGAGTATGCTTAAATTATGTCCAAATGAACGTATATTAAAATAGATGCTAAGTCCCAATAATTGGACAGTGAGTACATGTTGAGTTTTGGTTGGAAAGATGTATGGTATCAAAGATGTGAGAAAGAGATTGAGTAATCAGCATTCTATTATCCCATCGCCGATGTAAAATATTAATTACACTAAGACCCATGGTTAGACAGTTGGTATTTGTGAGCTCAGCTCAAGGCAAGATGGCAATACGAATGAGGATGGTGGCTAATTACTTAGTTTTTCTTATCATGCATTATATGGTTTCTTAATAGATAAGTTGCATATACTTGTATGGTTATGGACAACTTGTGCATAAGGTAGTTTCTTGAACGGTAATCCGAGGTCACGGACACGGTTCATCCTAGGAAGAAAAGGATTGGTGTCGATATACTAGCATCAATATACGGGACCTTCAGTAGGGCAAGCTACCCACACTATAAGGGACGCTATTATACCAGGAAGACAGTCCAAGATGGCATGTCGTCAGTGACCTTTATATAGATAAGTCCCTTGCTAATGATGTCATATGCAGGCGAAGTAAGTTATTACTCAATTATAGGAAAGGATGTCGGCTGTTGGTAAGAAATCACATGAATGGTGACCAATATGACAATATGATATTATTTTGAACAATGTCTTGTGCAGGCAGAGTAAGTATTATAAATGTACAAGGATGTCAACATGATGGTGGGTAAGAATCACCAAAAGGGTGATATCATATATGTTTACCATATGATGCTGTCACGACCCGCACCCTAGAGTAAGGGCACGAGACGTGAATACGTCCAGCCTACGCCGCAGTGTCGGTGGTAGAACGCTGTCCTAGATCACAACATCTAACAATGTAAATATCTAAACAGTTTATACTCCCCGAATGGGGGTGACATAGCAATAGAAACTCAATCACAACTAAGGAAGATATAGCACGATATGAATAGAACTCAAGGAAATGAAATAGATAAACAATAGTCTAAGGTAATCCCAGCAGTACAAGTCTTAGATAAAAGAATATATACAACTGATCTCCACATAAAGAGTCTAACTAACATAATCCAACTACATAGATAAAAGCCTAACTATCTAGTCTAGGCAGTCGGGGGAAGGTCCTCAGCTACTGCTGGATCCTTCTGAGGGTCCAGCTCACAGGTGTCATCAAGGGCAGCCCCGTAGTAAGTATCCAGGCAAGCCTCCTTCTCGTCCTCTATAATATTTTCAACAGGTCCAGTCAGGACAGGAGCGAGCACAGTACATCTTAACAATTCATAGCAGGTTAGAAAATATAAACATGCAGTAAAGTAAGATACAAGTACTGAAAGAAATGCGATATGTAACAAGGAGAGAACTGTAATAGAAATATCTACTATACATAGAGAACTAGCAGTGACTAGTGAGTCAGAGTACAATCATGAACATGTAAATGGCCTGGGATGATTCTGATAAGACATTAAGGAATGATTCTGATAAGAAACTACTGGTGTATTATTCACATGTCCATTTATACTCCCCCGTACCCCCAATCAATACACAAGGATCCAGCCAGGTTATGTTATATGATGCTATGTAACAGACCCCGAATGTGATAGACCCCGAAGGTGATGAACCCCGAAGGTGATAGACCCCGAAGGTGATACATAGTAGTCCCATGAATGGGATAAGGATTCTAGGAAGACTCTACGATCATAAGAGTATATGTCGTAAGTGATCAAAGAACCAATGAAGCATGTGATACGCCATGCAAGTGAAATGCACAGAACATGTAGTACCTGACGCTCCCTAAGGATAACATCTCAAGAAAGGATCCATATAGTACCAATCCGTGTGACCAACGTGACAGTACAAGTAAAGTAATCTACTACAGGAATTAATTCTAAACAGGATATGAAATGATCAGAGAATGTACTCGCCTATAACTGAGTGTCCGATATGAAACGTACTGTCCAAGGAGTGGTGTCTGGCTCCTAATCAGAACAGCACAAGTCACAACAAGTCCAGAATATCAAAATGGAGTCCTACTATGCATTCTATATAATTCTAAGTCAATCTAGGCCAAAGTCAACTCTATGTCAACTTTGGTCAACCCTAGAAGTCAACTAGGTCAATCCTTGTCTAAACTAGGCTAAACTCAACTAGCTAGGTCTAAAGAGTCATGCTAGGCTCTAACCAGGCTATACTAGACTACACACCATATTTCAAGTATCTAAATTACCTATATATATTCACATATACATAGACACAATACATATAAAAGTATTAGATTACTCTATGCATTCTTAGGCTAATATTATATGTATAGGCATATAGGCATTCAACACACAAGTATACATGTCTACATGTTGCACATAAGGTATTTTCACACTACAATAGGCATTCCTATCTAAGGGTGTTTAACATATACATTTAGGGGAAATGTGTGTGTGATACATAAGGTTGTGTGTGTAGGCAATAGTGTATGAGGGTAATGTGTATGTACATTGGGTGTGTGCAGGAAAATATGACAGTACAAGTAAAGTCTGTGTGTGTGTGTGTGTGGAATAATGTATGTGCACAGGAATTAGAATGAAAGGGGTGTAACAGGAAGTAATGTAGTGTGTGTATGCTCAGGAATTTCAGGACAGGAATAAACCCAGTGTGTGTGTGTACAAGACATGACAGTGCAATAAAAGTGTGCAGGAAACAAGAAGGAAAAAGGGAACAACCTACATACTCAAACTGGAACCCAGTTATACATTCATCAACCCAGGAATAGGATAGTTCACAGTAAAAATTCAGGGATACTTTATGAAGCTAATTTCCAGTTAACACAGGGATTCATTAGGAAGAAGGAAAATCAATTCATATGTGTATATTAAAACTGAACTTAATTCACAGTTTCTACTTTAACAGTTGAACCTAAACCATACTATGAAATATAACATTTAACTTCAACAATCAACTGAGCTAAATTCTCAGGAATCCCCCAAGACATTTGCAGTAAGGGAAAAGAAATCATTTAACTGGAATTGAACATCACTGCTATGCATTCTACTAAAAAAAAAACATGCATCATTCAATATCCTTCCCATTCACAATCTACCCAACTCCCAACATTCCAAAATCGAAACATAAATAGATATAATGTAGGAGAACACATTTGGACTTAAAAATCATGAATTAATCAACAATTTGCGGGTTAAAATATCTGTCAAAATCATATTTGAAATTAGAATTCAAAAGACTGATACTACATTCAATCTCAGATTTTGGAAGTTGGAAAATAACTAACAAAACCCCATCCAAACACAAATATTGAGTTGTAATCATATTCAAAAGTAAAAACCTAGCTAACATGTATATTGATATGTGGGGACAAAATTAATTGAAAACATAGCAGAACAGGAGATTAGATAGGTTTGAATCACTGGAAATTCACTGTGTCAGTTCAAGTATCAGGGAAAACAGTTCATGTGCCAAAAGGAATCCAATAATCCACATATAACCCAACTAACAACCTGTAAACAAATCTACATACATATACCATATAATAGGATCTAATTTAACACTTTAAATCAGGGATCAACCCTAGAATCGAGTTGAATCAAACTGAACAAAACCCAACTGTGCACACGCACAGGCCTACCCCATGTACACGAGTTTTCGTGTCCGACACGACATCAACTGACACGAGACTTGGGGAGTGTCGTGTCAGACACTGCCCCGAGCTCTACGTCAAATGACACGTGCCCAAGTGTCCTAAATAGCCCACACGAGCCCACGAGCAGCAGGACACTGCTGTCCGCGCGCGCGCAGGCGTATCTGCGAGTCCTGTGTGACTCGAACACGACTCAAAACCATCCCAGTCCAACACAAACGTGTAAGCAACATCAAAATGATAATTTCTATTCAAACACAAATGGAAATATCGAACGAAATGCTCTTTGGGGCATTTCGTCGAACACAAAGCCACTGTCACTGATACGTGTCCAGAATGGACACAAAACCACTGACACAGGACACGAATCTTATCCAAACCCTAGGGGGACCCTTAGGGCTTCCTATTCATGAAGATTGACAGGGATTTCATGGAGATTTGGACAAGTTACCTTAGTTTGAACTTTCAATAGGAAAGGGGCTCTTTCTAACACTTTGCTTGATGTCCAAATCACTTCCAATCAATAGCAAGCTGGACCAAAACATTAATAGCAGCAAGAATACCAGCATTAGAAATCATTGCAACTGATTTGAGGATCTTAGGACCTAAAATGAATTTATGGTGAATTAAAGAAGACAAGAACTCACCTCCTTGAAATTAGGGCTCTTCCTATGGAAGGAGGCAACCCTAGTTTTGAGAGGGATTATATAGGGTGGGATTCCCTATACTAAGGGTGGCCGACCACTTGGGGATTGGGTTGGGGTCTTGTCATTTGGTTGGGCCTTGGGCCACTACAAAGCTAAATGTAGATTAGATTAACAATGGTTCTAAAACCACAAGTCATGACTTATGACTCCTATTACTATTTGCTAAAAAAGACCTAAACCAAGTCTTAGGCTAGGTTAGACTAGAGTCTATTGACCTAACCATGGCCCACTAACTAGGGTTAGTTTCTAGGTTGGTCTACAAAGTCAACACTAGACAAAAGTCAACCAAGTCAAACAATTCCAAATAAATTCCTAAAAAAATTCCCATAATTTCTAATTAATTCTAATAAATTTAAAAATACCCCAAAATGACAAAAATACCCTCACACTAGAAATGTGGTAATGACAAATCTACCCTCCTTAAAAGAATTTTGTCTTCGAAATTGAAAGGCAAAATGCAACTGATGAGAAGGATAGAAAGTATACCTCAAGGTCCAAAAAGATAAGGGTACCGCTCGCGCATCTTATCCTCCCGCTCCCAGGTAGACTCTCATGGAGAATGATGCCTCCATACGACGCGTACCAACGGTATCACCTGGTTCCTCAGGACCTTCTCCCGTCGATCCAGAATCTCCACTGGCTGCTCTGGATAGCTGAGAGAAGGGCCCACCTCAATCTCCGAATGATCGAGCACATGGCTAGGGTCAGCCACGTACCGTCTCAACTGTGATACATGGAATACGTTGTGGACCCCCACAAGTGCAGGCGGCAAGTGTAGCCTGTAAACCACGTCACCGACTCTCCCGCTGATAACGAAAGGGCCGATGAAGCGCGGGCTAAGCTTTCCGCCTCCACCAAAACGTATCGTACCACGAGTCGGAGATATCCTTCAGAAAACCTGGTCTTCGACCTAATCACAAGCAAGGTCTCAATTAACATAAATAACAAACATGATGAAAATCATAAACAATAACCTAAATCTAATCCTACTCTAATCTGTACCTCAAACTCCAAGGGTCTCCGGTGGCTATCGACCCGGTGCCGATGTCTGTCCTGCGCCACGCGAAGTCTGTCCCTGATGAGCTTCACCTTCTCGGCCGCATCCATAATCATCTCTGGCCCCAGCAAAGCTCGCTCACCAACATCATCCCAGGATAAGGGTGTACGGCACCTACGCCCGTACAGAGCCTCGAAAGGTGACATCTCGATGCTGGCCTGGAAACTATTGTCATAGGCAAACTCCACCAAATGAAGATGATCCTTCCAAGAACCTCCAAAGTCCAGGACGCACGTCCGCAGCATATCCTCAAGGGTCTGAATAGTCCGCTCTGACTGTCCGTCCGTCTGGGGGTGGTATGCAGTACTAAACTTGAGCTGAGTGCCCAAGCTGGTCTGCAGACTCCTCCAGAAATAGGAAGTAAAATGGCTATCCCGATCTGAGACGATTCTGACCGGAACTCCGTGGATCCTGACTATCTGCCGCATATACATCTCTGCCAGCCTCTCTGTAGACGTACCCACCTTGAATGGCAAGAAGTGGGCCGATTTGGTCAACCTGTCCACGATGACCCAATTCGCGTCTTTTCCTCCTGGAGTACGCGGCAATCCTGATACGAAGTCCATCGTGATATGCTCCCATTTCCACTCGGGAATGGGCAGCGGCTGCAACAATCCACCGGGACTCTGTCTCTCTGCCTTGACCTGATGATAGACCAAGCACCTAGCTACGAACTGGGACACCTCCCGCTTCATTCCTGACCACCATACATGCTCCCGCAGATCTCGGTACATCTTGTTGGCACCCGGGTGAATAGAGTACTGCGAACTGTGGGCCTCCTGCATAATCTGCTCTCTGAGCTCCCCGCTAGGCACACATAACCTGGCACCGTGCCTCAGGGCACCATCCTCTGCAAGTGAGAACTCAGGATCCCCCACTCCTATACTGATCTGCTCTCTGATACTCTGAAAAGCCACATCCTCGAACTGGGCCGCCTTGATCCTGTCCACCAAATCTGACTGAATCTGCATCCCCCACAGCTGCATCTGCACTCCTGGCACGATCACCTCACTCCCAAGGCTCTCCAAGTTGGCAAGCAAATGCCGATCCATGGTCAAACACATGGCTGTCGGATACCTGCTCAAAGCATCGGCAACCACGTTGGCCTTCCCTGGATGATACTGCAGTGCAATGTCGAAGTCCTTTATCAACTCCAACCATCTGCGCTGTCTCATGTTCAACTCCTTCTGAGTGAACATATACTTTAGGCTCTTGTGATCTGTGAAGATCTCCACCCTCTCACCGTACAGATAATGCTTCTACAGCTTCAAAGCAAAAATCACTGCTGCCAGCTCCAGGTTGTGGGTAGGGTAATTCTTCTCATGGGGACGTAACTGCCTGGAAGTATAGGCAATTACCTTTCCGTGCTGCTGCAATACACAACCCAGCCCCTTCCCTGAAGCATCACTATAAATAGTGAATCCACCTGATCATGAAGGCAACGTCAGAATCGGAGCTATCGTCAGCCGCTTCTTCAACTCATCAAAAGCTGCCTGACACTCCTCTGACCAAACATACTCAGCATCCTTCCGGGTCAACCGTGTCAACGGCTCTGCGATCCGGGAGAAATCCTGCACAAATCTCCGGTAATATCCTGCCAGCCCCAGGAAGCTCCTGATCTCTGCAACTGAAGTCGGCGCTGTCCATGCCTCGACTGCTACAATCTTCTTGGGGTCAACTGAGATACCATCTCCAGTCACCACATGCCCCAAGAAGTCCACCCGGTCCAAGAAAAACTCATACTTGGAGAGTTTTCCATAAAGCTGCTCCTTCCTGAGAATCTCCAGCACTATCCTCAAATGCTCCTCGTGCTCCTCCTCAGTCTTGGAATATATCAAGATATCATCTATGAACACTACCACAAACTGATCCTGATACTAATGGAACACCTTGTTCATCAGGTTCATAAACACAGCTGGTGCATTGGTTAGCCCAAACAGCATAACCAAAAACTCGAACTGTCCATACCGCGTCCTGAAAGCGGTCTTGGGAATATCCTCCCCCTTCACCTTCACCTGGTGATATCCCGACCTCAAATCAATCTTGGAAAATACCCGAGCTCCGCTCAACTGGTCAAACAGATCGTCGATCCGCGGCAGTGGGTATCTGTTCTTGATCGTGAGGTTGTTGAGTGCCCTATAGTCAATACACATGCGTACTGACCCATCCTTCTTCGGTACAAACAACACTGGTGCACCCCATGGCGACGAACTCGAGCGGATGAAGCCCTTGTCCTGTAGCTCATCCACCTGCTTCTTCAGCTCCACCAGCTCGCTGTTGTTCATCCGATAGACATACTGAGAAATGGGCTCCGCTCCTGGAACCAAGTCTATCGAGAACTCTATGTCCCTATCTGGTGGCAGTCCCGGCAACTCCTCCGGGAAAACATCCATGTACTCTGCTATCAAGGGGTATGGAATCGTCTGTTCCTCGACCGAGACTCCACAGAAGACTCCGCTGCTCTGCTCTGCCTGACGTCTGGAGTACTCGAACTCTGGCTCCCCCGGTGCTCTGAAAAGAACTCGACCCCCTCTGCAATCAATGCTGACGTGGTGCCTGCTCAACCAATCCATGCCTAGTACTATATCGTAGTTCGGCAATGGCATTACGAGCAGGCTCACCTCCAACTCACGGCCTCCCAAAACTACTCTCCGACCCTTACAAACATCACTCACGAGGATAATACCACCCCCGGTCGTGATCTTGTAAGTCCTAGGCAACGATTCAGCTATGATACCGTGTCTAATCGTAAAAGATACTAAAATGAAGCTATACGATGCACCAGAATCAAACAATACAAATGCTGGACTGGAGTCGAGAAGAATCGAACCTGCAATCAGCTCTCCAGTCACCTCTGCATCTCCAGCTGCCATGGCGAAAGCTCGCCCCTGCTGGCCTCCCCTGGCCTGCTGCTGGTGCTGGACAAACCTCTGCTGCTGCGTCGGCAGGGCTGGTCCCCGCTGCTGGCCCACTGGAGCTCTGGCTCCTCCTCCCGGAGCTGCTCGTACTATACGGCACTCCCTCATCTGGTGGTCTGCTGAACCACACAGTAGACATAGACCCAGCCTCTTCCTGCACTCACTGGTAGCATATCCATTCCTCCTACAGTATCCACAAGTGGTAACCTGCCTCTGGCCCTGCTGGTGCTGCCTCGGCTGCTGCTGGTGCTGAGCTGGCCTCTGCTGGATCGGTTGAGGATGAAACTGCCTCGGCTGCTGAAACTGAAAGTGGGGCCTCTTGGCCTGGCCCCCGCTGCTACTGCCTCCAACTGGGTCTCTCCCTCTCTTGAGCCTAAGCTCAAGGTCATCCTCAGCTAATAGGGCCCCCGTCAAAATCTCCTCAAATGTAGCATCTCGGTTCCCCTTGGTCAGGGACTTGACCTCCTTGACCAGACCCTTCCGGAACCTCTGGGCCTTCGTCGTCTTGCTTAACCCCTCAACAAACCTGCCGAGACGGCCGAACTCTCCCGCATACTCCTCAACTGAGAGGCTCCCCTGGACCAGGCTCTCAAACTGCGTCTCCAAGGCTCTGACTGCTGAATCTGGGAAGAACTTCTTCATGAAGAAGCCCCTGAACTGCTCCCAAGTCTGCCCTGGTACCCCCACCCTGGGGTCCGACTGATACCAGGTGTGAGCAAGATCTCGCATCCGGCTAGCTGCTGCCTCGATCTGAAGGTCTGCCGGGATCCTGGCCAAGCGAAAGATCTCCTCCATATGCTCGATCCACTCGTCGGCATATAGGATCCCCTCTGTCCCCATGAAGTCCCTGGGGCTCATCTTCTGAAACTGCTCGATCCCTGGTGTCCTCTGCTGCTGCACCACGGGTCGAGCTGCGGCTGTCGTGACAGCCAACTCCATGCCTCTATCCTGCCGAGCCTGCTGTCGGTCCATAAACTGCTGAAAATAAGCGAACATCTGAACGGCGTCCACATGTCCTGGAGGCGGTGGTGGCTGGAAAGGATCCTCTGGATAGACAGGGTCCTGCCTCCCAGTCGGTGGATGCATATCCCCTGCTGCGGCTGCCGAAGTCTCAACACGAGCTGAGGTGGCAGGAGCTGCAGTCCCCTGGCCTCGCCGTGCTGGCTGAGAGGTAGCAGTCCCCTCTATAGCATCCTCATGGACGGCACGCTGTGAACGAGTCTCTACCATTCTGAAGATAGACAAACAAGAGTATCAATTTCTGAGAAAGAAGCAAAATAACAAAGGCGGACAATATAATTCAAAGGATCAACAGACAAAAGGATTTAGATGGCAATAAAAGGAATTTTCCTAAAGTGATTAAGTATCTTAAAATTTATATCCTATATCCTATAGCAGGCTGCAGTGATACTCTAGTTCGAGTACCACTACACTTCTAGTCTAGACCTGCATGGGCCACCACTAAAAACGTGTCACGACCCGCACCCTAGAGTAAGGGCACGAGACGTGAATACGTCCAGCCTACGTCGCAGTATCGGCGGTAGAACGCTGTCCTAGGTCACAACATCTAACAATATAAATATCTAAACAGTTTATACTCCACGAATGGGGGTGACATAGCAATAGAAACTCAATCACAACTAAGAAAGATATAGCACGATATGAATAGAACTCAAGGAAATGAAATAGATAAACAATAGTCTAAGGTAATCCCAGCAGTACAAGTCTCAGATAAAAGAATATATACAACTGATCACCACATAAAGAGTCTAACTAACATAATCCAACTACATAGATAAAAGCCTAACTATCTAGTCTAGGCAGTCGGGGGAAGGTCCTCAGCTACTGCTGGATCCTTCTGAGGGTCCAGCTCACAGGTGTCATCAAGGGCTGCCCCGTAGTAAGTGTCCAGGCAAGCCTTCTCCTCGTCCTCTGTAATATTTTCAACAGGTCCAGTCAGGACAGGAGCGAGCACAGTACATCTCAACAATTCATAGCAGGTTAGAAAATATAAACATGCAGTAAAGTAAGATACAAGTACTAAAAGAAATACGATATGTAACAAGGAGAGAACTGTAATAGAAATATCTACTATACATAGAGAACTAGCAGTGACTAGTGAGTCAGAGTACAATCATGAACATGTAAATGGCCTGGGATGATTCTGATAAGACACTAAAGAATGATTCTGATAAGAAACTAGTAGTGTATTATTCACATGTCCATTTATACTCCCCCGTACCCCCAATCAATACACAAGGATCCAGCCAGGTTATGTTATATGATGCTATGTAACAGACCCCGAAGGTGATAGACCCCGAAGGTGATACATAGTAGTCCCATGAATGGGATAAGGATTCTAGGAAGACTCTACGATCATAAGAGTATATGTCGTAAGTGATCAAAGAACCAATGAAGCATGTGATACGCCATGCAAGTGAAACGCACAGAACATATAGTACCTGATGCTCCCTAAGGATAATATCTCAAGAAAGGATCCATATAGTACCAATCTGTGTGACCAACGTGACAGTACAAGTAAAGTAATCTACTACAGGAATTAATTCTAAACAGGATATGAAATGATCAGAGAATGTAATCGCCTGTAACTGAGTGTCCGGTATGAAACGTACTGTCCAAGGAGTGGTGTCTGGCTCCTAATCAGAACAGCACAAGTCACAACAAGTCCAGAATATCAAAATGGAGTCCTATTATGCATTCTATATGATTCTAAGTCAATCTAGGCCAAAGTCAACTCTAGGTCAACTTTGGTCAACCCTAGAAGTCAACTAGGTCAATCCTTGTCTAAACTAGGCTAAACTCAACTAGCTAGGTCTAAAGAGTCATGCTAGGCTCTAACTAGGCTATACTAGACTACACACCATATTTCAAGTATCTAAATTACCTATGTATATTCACATATACATAGACACAATACATATACAAGTATTAGATTACTCTTGCATTCTTAGGCTAATATTATATGTATAGGCATATAGGCATTCAACACACAAGTATACATGTCTACATGTTACACATAAGGTATTTTCACACTACAATAGGCATTCCTATCTAAGGGTGTTTAACATATACATTTAGGGGAAATGTGTGTGTGATACATAAGGTTGTGTGTGTAGGCAATAGTGTATGAGGGTATTGTGTATATACATTGGGTGTGTGCAGGAAAATATGACAGTACAAGCAAAGTCTGTGTGTGTGTGTGGAATAATGTATGTGCACAGGAATGAGAATGAAAGGGGTGTAACAGGAAGTAATGTAGTGTGTGTATGCTCAGGAATTTTAGGACAGGAATAAACCCAGTGTGTGTGTGTGTACAAGACATGACAGTGCAATAAAAGTGTGTAGGAAACAAGAAGGAAAAAGGGAACAACCCACATACTCAAACTGGAACCCAATTATACATTCATCAACCCAGGAATAGGATAGTTCACAGTAAAAATTCAGGGATACTTTATGAAGCTAATTTCCAGTTAACACAGGGATTCATTAGGAAGAAGGAAAATCAATTCATATGTGTATATTAAAACTGAACTTAATTCACAGTTTCTACTTTAACAGTTGAACCTAAACCATACTATGAAATATAACATTTAACTTCAACAATCAACTGAGCTAAATTCTCAGGAATCCCCTAAGACATTTGCAGTAAGGGAAAAGAAATCATTTAACTGGAATTGAACATCACTGCTATGCATTCTACTCAAAAAAAAATGCATCATTCAATATCCTTCCCATTCACAATCTACCCAACTTCCAACATTCCAAAATCGAAACATAAATAGATATAATGTAGGAGAACACATTTGGACTTAAAAATCATGAATTAATCAACAATTTGTAGGTTAAAATATCTGTCAAAATCATATTTGAAACTGGAATTCAAAAGACTGATACTACATTCAATCTCAGATTTTGGAAGTTGGAAAATAACTAACAAAACCCCATCCAAACACAAATATTGAGTTGTAAACATATTCAAAAGTAAAAACCTAGCTAACATGTATATTGATATGTGGGGACAAAATTAATTGAAAATATAGCAGAACAGGAGATTAGATAGGTTTGAATCACTGGAAATTCACCGTGTCAGTTCAAGTATCAGGGAAAACAGTTCATGTGCCAAAAGGAATCCAATAATCCACATATAACCCAACTAACAACCTGTAAACAAATCTACATACATATACCATATAATAGGATCTAATTTAACACTTTAAATCAGGGATCAACCCTAGAATCGAGTTGAATCAAACTGAACAAAACCCAACTGTGCACACGCACAGGCCTACCCCATGCACACGAGTTTTCATGTCCGACACGACATCAACTGACACGAGACATAGGGAGTGTCGTGTCAGACACTGCCCCGAGCTCCACGTCAAATGACACGTGCCCAAGTGTTCTAAATAGCCCACACGAGCCCACGAGCAGCAGGACACTGCTGTCCGCGTGCGCGCAGGCATGTCTGCGAGTCCTGTGTGACTCGGACACGACTCAAAACCACCCCAGTCCAGCACAAACGTGTAAGCAACATCAAAATGATAATTTCTATTCAAACACAAATGAAAATATCGAACGAAATGCTCTTTGGGGCATTTCGTCGAACACAAAGCCACTGTCACTGATACGTATCGAGAATAGACACGAAACCACTGACACAGGACACGAATCTTATCCAAACCCTAGGGGGACCCTTAGGGCTTCCTATTCATGAAGATTGACAGGGATTCCATGGAGATTTGGAGAAGTTACCTTAGTTTGAACTTTCAATAGGAAAGGGGCTCTTTCTAACACTTTGCTTGATGTCCAAATCACTTCCAATCAATAGCAAGCTGGACCAAAACATTAATAGCAGCAAGAATACCAGCATTTGAAATCATTGTAACTGATTTGAGGATTTTAGGACCTAAAATGAATTTATGGTGAATTAAAGAAGACAAGAACTCACCTCCTTGAAATTAGGGCTCTTCCTATGGAAGGAGGCAACCCTAGTTTTGAGAGGGATTATATAGGGTGGGATTCCCTATGCTAAGGGTGGCCGGCCACTTGGGGATTGGGTTGGGGTCTTGTCATTTGGTTGGGCCTTGGGCCACTACAAAGCTAAATGTAGATTAGATTAACAATGGTTCTAAAACCACAAGTCATGACTTGTGACTCCTATTACTATTTGCTAAAAAAAGACCTAAACCAAGTCTTAGGCTAGGTTAGACTAGAGTCTATTGAACTAACCATGGCCCACTAACTAGGGTTAGTTTCTAGGTTGGTCTACAAAGTCAACACTAGACAAAAGTCAACCAAGTCAAACAATTCCAAATAAATTCCAAAAAAAATTCCCATAATTTCTAATTAATTCTAATAAATTTAAAAATACCCCAAAATAACAAAAATACCCTCATACTAGAAATGTGGTAATGACATATGCTATTTAAACTGTATGCTTTACATTATGCTGGCTATGAGATTTGCTTGCTTTACTTCTGTCAGATATTAATTGCTAATTGACCCTAAGGCAACGAAAACGACCACTTTTAATAATGTTCTATAATATGATTACTTAGTGTTGTCTTCTTAGGTGAGTTGGGCTAGCACCATTCGCTAGTACATTAATGATGGATTGACCCACATTGTAGGCAATATTTTAGGTGCTCGTGCATGAAAAAAATTGTTTAATTAGTGCCTAGCATAGATGAATGGGATGGGTGTACAGAAGCTCTTCTTAAAAGGTGATGTCTTCTGCTATATGGGACATAATATATGGAACATTGTAACTCAGATGAACTAGTGAGATTGTAAGCAAAGTCGACATGTTCGGTTGTAGTGCCTAAATGGCAAGTGTATATTCAGTTGGCTATTCAAAAGTCTTGTGATCTGTTGTAAACTCTATATTCAACAACAAGTCTTATAATCTATTACAATTATCAGTAAAGAGATACATTTCTTTATATCTTGTTGTGACTTCAATTTATCTGCTCGATTTTGCTGCGCTGTCGTTGTTTTCTGAGAAATACCATAAACTTTAATGGTTTTGCCTTATACAAGTGCAACCTAGACTTGTACGGGATCACCTCCAGTGGCCAGTTTTTGATCCTCCAGGATCGAGATGTGACATAATTGTATCAGAGCACGGCTTTACGTCCTTGGATTCTTATTCAGTTTGTTTCAATCAAAGTTGCTCTTATGATGACTCAATGCTGCTTCTGCGATGACTCAAACGTTGTTTCCGCAATTACTCAAAGTTGCTTCCGCGATGAAATTAAAGTTGCTCTACGATGACTCGAAGTGCTTGCGCAATTATTCAGTATTTATTTTGAATTATTCTAAGTTGATCTTTAACGAAAAATATGTTGATTCTCTAGCCGCTCACTGGGTATTCCATATAATAAGTCTAAATATGTGGGCTATGATTTGTATGCTTTAATGAATTCTTAATGATACAAAAATGAATAACAATGATGCGATGCGATAATAATTTGGTAATATGTGCTTGATGTCTTAAGCGTGGGATTCATAGAAGTCGATTGTTATATGACAATCGGCAGTGGGTGATGGCATGGTATATTAGAACATGAATTATTCATGACTTCAGTGAATGGGATTCGACATGATCGTCTAGTTGGCTTATGAGTTTTGGCTTGGTCATATTTTAGATACGGATGCGAGGGAATTGAGTTGGTATTTGTGGTCGACAGAGCCACTGCGGGATGGATAGTCCAGTATGGATGTTGGCTTGATGCGAAAGAGGAATATTGTGTTGAAAATGGCTTGAACTCTGAGTGGTATATGCCTTTACCCTCTTAGCGATAAGATGACCCTTGACCATGTTCATAACCTAGTGATTGCTTTATCTATAAGGTATTTGGTAGTATTGAATCATACCTGGGATTGTGATTAGTATATGACGGCTTGACGTGTCCCTTGATAATTAAGCTCGGATAACTCGTTATGAGTTGTGATAATTAGCATTATGTTGGGTAATTGAGAATATGAAATGAATGCCTTAGTTGGGAATGATATGAAATATAGATTCAGGTATTGACTTGAATCAGTAGGGTAAAAGGATTGTTGGCTCAGTAACGATGGTGGGATGTTGCTATCAAAAGACTGTAGGAGAACAAATATAAACCGAATATTGAATGTTATTGGAATTGAGTAGATGAAATTGTATGTTGGACATCAACAAATTGATGGCGATGTCAGATGTTTCTTAAAATATTATAAATTTAGAGGATGTAGAGAGTTGTATCAACGACCGAAAAGTTAGAGTGGATTTGAAAAAATTAATGGCTTTGCACATGTGCAGTTGTGCTTGAGAAAATTTGACGTATCCTGAATTAACAAGTCATGACCTTTGAAATTTTTGAGCCATAGGGAATGAGTACTTATCCCTTGATGCATAAAAGAGTAGATGTTCATTATGAGACTCGAATGGCTAGAATGCAAATAAGTATTGAGGTGCTGTAAAATGTAACAGACCCTGTTGGTAAATGATGTTGTCGCATGTATAACAAAATTAGATGGAATACAGAATTCTTGGAGTATGACTTAGCTAAATGAGTTATGTCATATCCACTAGATGACCAAGATACGAATGTTAGATGAATATGCCATAGTGATTGGATCGGTGCATAAATAGTAAATCTTCTTATTGAATCACATGGAGATGATGCCAATGAATATTGATGGTTAACGTGAATTGCTAAAAGATATCTGTGTTTGTTGCTAACGAAAATTCATAAAGGATGCTTTCAGAAGAGACACTTTTATAGTTGCCGTATTTTGTTGGTTAAAAGAGTACATACCGTACAGATGAACAAAAATATAGACATTGAATATGTTGTGAAAAGATCGATGGAAAGAAAGCATAAATGATAGACTATTGAAGTAGCAATGTTGGAATATGACTCGGAGTAGTTAGTCCAATTGAATAGATGCAATTTGAATATGATGTGAGAATACAAGTCAGATTGAGAAGATGATGATGTTTCTATGCAAATGAGAACTAAATATTTGGATGATTGATTGATAAAGTTTTATATGATAGGTTCAGGATTAACCCATAAAAATTGTCGGATAGATTTTATCGGTTGTGGGTAAGTGTAGAATGACTTCATTGGGTATAACCCAAGGATGAGTACGGGTAGATAGACTTGACCCTGGAGTTTCGGTTGGTTGCCTAAGTTTCAGATTTGTTGGGTATATGTTTTAGTTGTTCGTGTTGGGGATAAGTTCATAAGAATGGGGTGGTGTCCCATGTCCCTTAAGTTGGTTGGATCATAGTCCCTGAAATAAAATACAGTCCGTATGATACGAATTAATTACCTCTAAGATAAGACATATGTCCCTATTAGCAATACATCTCAGATGAGTTAGCTTAATGTCTGGTTTAGCCTAGAATAGATAACCGTAGAGAATTGACCGAAGGCTAAGTTGACTATTGGAGACCCTTAGGATGTCCCTATTGATATTGCATGGATATAATCGAAACTAGTAAGATGTGTCAGGAAGTGAACTTCAAATTGGAATGAAGATTGGGAAATTCGATGTTACAATGTTGGATGGGATGACAGATCATGTTGGTTTCGGAACTTGGTTGCCTTTATTTTGGAATATCAAAATTTGTTTGAATTAGTTGGTCGGTTGAATTATATTGAGTTGCACAAATTGATAGTAGTTCCTTGAGACAGTCGGAATGAATCCGTTGATGGATAATCAGATTGGAATTGGAGGGAAAAGTATAACGATGGAATGACATAGTTCATGTAGTCGAGATCGACGAGAGCAAATGCAATTTGAATGACCCTCAAAATTTATACTGCTGGAAATGAGAGTCGTACATAGGAGATGATAATATATTGGCTTAATCAATACAAGAAAATATTTGAGTACAACACGAAATTTTACTAGAGTGGACTGATGGTACAATTAGAAGATGGATCATAATCGAGAAATTTATGAGTTACAAATAAAGTGTACATATGCGAACGATATGGGTACATGACTTGATCGATAAGAATCATGATGTTGAAATGAGATGTGACTATGGGCCTTTGTCAACTTTGGTGGTATGAATGACAATGGACTTGAAAGGGAACTCTGGATTCGTCGAAAAACTTGAATTTTACTATGTCGAAATACTTTGGAAATTTTGGATCGGTTGTGGGAAATTATTTGAGTTGAAATTGGTAACATTCATTGTGTTATTTGTTGGTTGGAGAATTGAATAAGTGAAATGAGATTATACGAGACGCTCAAAAGGATTGCTAATATTCGGGAATGAAGTTATACATGTAGCTCGTTTGCTTTCTCTACTGTTGAACTTGGATGAAATACATGTATTTCTAGGATGCCTAAAATACGTGTATGATTCCAACTAAGTGATACGTTGAATTGAAATAAAGCCACGGGGAGTATTATTATGTGCTAAGGAATTGTACGAGTGTCGGAGGAAAGATCAAAGATGGTAAAGTATTTTGAATCAAATTGGAATGTTGTGATGAGAAGGTACATTACTTCAAATCAATCAAGATATTGCGGAGAAATGGTAAATAGTGCAAGTTGATCATAGAAAGTTTCATAAATTCAGTTAAAATTATGGAGATGAGTTTTATTTAAGTTTCGAAGACGAAACTTTTTCTGAGTAGTATATATTATAGTGTCTCGACCTGCAAGATGCCTTATGATGGATGGTTGGTCCGATAAAGCCTTGTTGGACTTGAAAATATATGAAGGATCGCTTGAAAGGCTAGGCGATCGTGGCGGAAACTATCTTATGAAAGTGAGTAGTAATGAACCCTTCGAAGATCCTTTAGCTTCATGCTTAATAAAAGGGCTGAATGTTATATTTACTCATTGAGTTGCTGAATAACACCTTGCATGAAAGTCAAAAAGATAAAAAAAGATAATTAATCACATGACCAAAAACTATTCGAATTAATCTTATGAATGTGCGCTATGAAATAAAAATACATGATAGGTGTAGAAAAAGTCCCAAATACTTAGGCGATGAATATATCGAGCCTTAGCACGATGAATAAATGGTAACATAGATAATAAGACCCAAGCACTGGGTAGTGAGTATTCTTGAATTATGTTCGAATGAACGTATGCTAAAACAGATGCTAAGTTCCAATAATTGGACGGTGAGTACATGTTGAGTTTTGGTTGGAAAGATGTATGGCCAAAGATGTGGAAAAGAGATTGAGTAATCAGCATTCTATTATCCCGTCATCGATGTATAATATTGATTACACTAAGACCCATGGTTGGACAGTTGGTATTTGTGAGCTCAGCTCAAGGCAAGATGGCAATACGAATGAGGATGGTGGCTGATTACTTAGTTTTTTAAAATACATTATATATTTTCTTAATGGATAAGTTGTGTATACTTGTATGGTCATGGACAACTTGTGCACAAGGTAGTGCCTTAAACGGTAGTCCGAGGCCACGAACCCAATTCATCCTAGGGGAAACAAGGATTGCTGCCGACATACTGGCATCAGTATATGGGACCATCAGAGGGGCTAGCTACCCGCATCGCAAGGGTCATCATTATACCAGAAAGACGGTCCAAGATAGCGTGTCGCCAGTGACCTTTATATAGATAAGTCCCGTACTAATAATGTCTTATGCATGCGGAGTAAGTTATTACTCAATTACAGGAAAGGATGTCGGCTAGTGGTAAAAAATACCTAAATAGTGGCCAATATGATATTATTCCTAACAATGTCTTATGCAGGCAGAGTAAGTATTATAAATGTACAGGGATAGCTACATGACGGTGGGTAAGAATCACCAAAAGGGTGATATCACATATGTTTACCATATAATGCTATATAAATTGTATGCATTACACTATGATGTATATAAGATTTGCATGCTTTACTTTTATCGGATATGAACTGCTAATTGAAACTAAGGCAACAAGAAAGACTACTTTTAATAATGTTCTATAATATGATTAATTAGTGGTCTTCTTAGTGATTTGGGCCAGCACCGCTTGGCAGTACATTGATAATGTACTGACCCATGTTGTGAGCAATATTTCAGGTGCTCATACGTGAGGGAAATCATTTGATCAGTGCCTGGCATAGATGAATCGGATGGATGCGCAGAAGATCTTCTTACAAGATAATTTCTTCTGCTAAATGGTACATAATGTATGGAACAGTGTAACTCAGTTGAACCAGTGAGATTGTAAGCAAAGTCGGCATTTCGGTTGTTATGCCTAAATGGAAAGTATATATTCAGTTGGCTATTCAAGAGTCCTGTAATCTGTTGTAAACTTTGTATTTTGTTACAAGTCTTGTAATCTATTACAATTATCCATAAAGAGATACACTTCTTCATATCTTATTGTGACTTCAATTTATCTCTTCGATTTTGCTGCGTTGTCATTGTTTTTTAAGAAATATCAGGAACTTTAATGGTTTTGCCTTCTACAAAAGCAATCTAGACTTGTTCGACAACACGTCTAGTGGCCAATTTTTGATCCTTCGGGATCGAGGTATGACAGGGTCGGCACTGGCGGTTCTCCGGGGATCGATGGCCGGTACAGGCGGTCAATAAGGGTCGTCGGGTATCAGGAACGTTAATGCAATATCGGGATTACAGAGGTTTCGAGGTTTGTACGTTTCAAAAATTTCTTGAAGGAAGCAAGGAGTTTCCCGAACATATATATATATAGGTGATTTAAATTCAATCATAAGTCAATTTAGACTAGATTCCATTCTAATCAATACGGGATCGGATTGGTTTTAACCTGATTTGAATTGGTTCAACTCTTTGAAGGGATTCGATCGGATTTGGGACAGCATCAAATTTTCAAAACAGAGCTTTTATCTGTTGGGGGTACGGGAGATATATGGATAGCAGGCTTACAAGATTTGATAAATCTCGCAAGAAATTGACTTCGATTTTTTTCTTTATAAATATATATAAGTATTTATATATACACACTTATATACACAATAATTCCCAAAATTATTTTAAAAATCATAAATACTTTATAGATAATTAATTCGGTATTATGCACAAGTTTTAACCTAATATAGCAATTTCTTGCTACTTATGCTATTAATAGAAAAATCAATAACTAGTTGCAAGTTAGTTATATATATTTTCTTAATATATCAATAATAATAAAATATAAACAAAAATCTTAAAAAAAACTAAGATTCAAAAATACTAATAAAGTATTTTTCGTAAAAATACTTGTGCATAAATAAAAATACTTACTACTTTCTAGTTTTTGTTATTACCAAAAATCCAATAATCAATTATTAAGCTATTCACTAAATAAAAAAGTATTAAATTTTTAATAAATATATATATTAAGAATTCTATAAAATTAGGGGAGTTAACTTCCTACCCAACTTATAAAAACTTTGTCCTTGGAATTAAAACTAACGCTGGGTGAATACAATGTAATGCAATGCAAGGAAGGAAATTTATATATGAAAATTGTACCTTAATTTTTGAACAATTGCGGGAAGCGATTGCGGATGTCATCCTCGTGCTCCCAAGAATTAGATTAGGCAAGTGTTTGGAATCTTTAAGTCGTGATAACTAGTGTGTGCGGATTGGTGTTTGGGGTTGTGTAGGAGGCATGTGCTTGCTTGAGTGGAATGTATATGTCATATATGTGATGCATCTTGCATGGATCATGGGTATTCAGTTTGTTTAAGGGAATGGGTCGGTATTATACGGTTAAAAAATAAAATGGAACAAAAATAGGCATCTCTGGTTTATCTAAGGGAAAATGTGGCATGCCTGTAGTGTATTTGAAATAGAGCACATAAAGGTGAATTTGTGTGGGGTATGCATGCCATTTGTGTAGAGTGGCTCGTCTAGTTCATAGGTGTGAACTTTGTTGAAAGAAAAAAGCTAGTGTTGTATCCCAAATATCAAAGCCACAGTAGAGGTTATCATATGATACAGATAGAAGTGGCCATTATGAACCACTGATTTATTAGCTAAATTGGGACCAATTTATTACAATCACTTGCTAATTTAAGGAAACCTTGTGTTTCTTAGAGAGGGGCTTGCAATCTATGTACTAGATAAATTTTCATTCTCGAAATTAAAACTAAGACATGATACTATGATAGAATGGTATTTGAAGAATCGAGGTTGCGATCTTTGTACCTTAATTATTGGAATAACCACATGAAAGAATAGAAAGGATGTAGAATATGAAAGAAATTTCAAGTACGAAGCTTACACCGTGATATGAGCAATTGGAAGGAATGGTTGTATGTTATTCTTGCATTCCCAAATTTTACGAGTATGGCAATAATGGCACAATAACGAGGGATAGTGTGTTTAACTCTTCTTATGCAAGATTATTGTCGATAACAACAACTTCTATGGTCCGCTAAAAAATACCTTGGATGACTAAGTCCTTAATTTTATGCTCGTAGGAAGCTGACTCGTTTACGTTTATAAGGGTACTAACGGTGTTGAAGGTAGTACTTCGCAATACTACCACTAACTAATAAATCCAAATATTTCTAGAAGATGATGAGTCTTCTATATTGAGTGTGATAACTAAGCTATTAAGGGTACCAACTCGTGTCTTAACAAAATGGCATATGATACTTGTAGAGTTCCTACTCTTGAGATGATTGTATATGTGATTGCTCTATGTTGTTGCTGAGGTTCTATGGATCGTCTAATGGACATGCTCTGAGTTTATTGTAGCTAGTACTAAGGTTGGTTGATCGAACGTCAATCAAGGTTGGAATCAAGCAAACAGGAAATAATCAAAATTGTTTTCAATAACGGTATGAAGCCAAGCTGGATGCATAGGATGTAGTCTCGATAGAATCAGAGAATCATATACCTTTGTAATCACATTATTCAAAGTTTTACCCGCCAGCACATATCTGGCTGCAAACTTCTAATTTTGTAATTAACATATGGCTGCAGTGCGTGTCTGCCATGCCAGTCAATATAGGTTCTCGGACTTATCTTAGGCCTAAATCCATGAAATATTTTCAAATTAACTTTTTACAAAAATATAGGAGAAGGGACCAACATGCATAGGATATGGTTCAAGTAGAAGTCGAGAAACATATGTAGCCATGATGCCGTTATCTGAAGCCCTGCCTCGCCGGTATTTTTCTGACTGCAAAAACATTGATTCCGTAATACAAGGATAAATATTATTTCTCAAACCTTACCTTGTACCCACCCATGGAACATTTTCCAATATAATGAAAAAAAATGAGAAGGATTTCTCTAGAAGATAACAGATAAGAGTTTTCGTCCTAGGAATGGCGGATAATCAATTATATCCCTATTCGAAAGAAGAGAATATTCACATAATCTTGGATTTGAAAAATGTGGAAAAATATGAAGGGTAGAGGAAACTTTTGGTCATGGTATGATTTAAGGAATACGAAAAGAAATATTAAGGTCTTATGGAAAATCAAGAGAATAAATAAATAGGTACTCCTATCGATAGTACTGTTCTTGAGAAAAAGATAGTATACTAGTTCCGAGGTCATTGTATGATGGAAGATTTGACTCTAATCATTTGCAATTACCAAGCAAAAGTAATGAAAATGGATCTATGTTTCGGGAAAAGGATAAGTAACACGAAATAAAAATTCATGGCTTGGCTAATGACTAACTAGTGAGGTGTGACTTAGATATCATATCGTGTCTCAATAATTAATGATGTAATAAGTAATGATGTAATTGATAGCGGTGTACTTGGAATAATACCTACTATATTTCTATCCTCAGGATGGTTTTCGATCACAACGGTGATGGATGGTTGTCCCTCTTGATATATGCTGATATGTTGATTTGGGATTTGCTCACGCTGCTGCATCCTTGCTATCGCATCATTGTGTTTTGGGTAATCCTTGGATAGGTGTGTGTTGGAGCCACAAGCCCAATACAGGCCTAACCTCTTGCGATAATCTCTCTGGATGTGTCCCTTCCTTCCGTAGTAATAGCAGAAAGGCTTCTCCCGAGCCCGGTATAGTCCTGCTCCCGACCTTTGCTGCAAAATATGCTGCTTTCTCGTACACTCTTTGGCTTGGTAATAATTGGAACCACAAACCATATACTATCCCAATCTACGACGACAATCCTTTGTAATATGACCCTTCTTATGGCAGGAGGGACATGTAGGAAGCTCCATACCTGGATATGGTGATGCTCTAGGGCGTGGTTGTTGTCCTTCAAGATGTCTATTCAGCCTATTTTGAATCACTCTAGTTGGTGCTAGGGCTGGTGGGGGTAGATAGAGACCTGTTTAGTGCTGTTATTATCATCTTCCTCGTAATCTTATTCTGTTGCTGCTTTACTTATAATAACTTAAGCAAGAAGCTTGCCGCCGAAGCTTCATTAGCGTAAGGATTTGGCAGCTGTGGTGGAGTTGAGAAGGAAGTAGCATATATTCTTCCTGGAAGCTAGGGTCTGCTAGTCAGACTATCCTATTAGGGGTCCCACATCTTGAGGGTAATGCTGGGTAGGTGGGGTCGTCTGATCGGATTGAGATGCATGACCTTGCTGAAGAGGTGTGTTGTGGTCATTATTAGAGGCTACGAGGGAACTGGCTCCTCTTGGGATGTTGAGTCTTCGAGGTGATAGTAAGTGGGCAATGTGACTGCTACATGAATTCATCCTATTGGCACGAAGGTAAGAGCAACGTTAGAATGGATTCATGCAAGAAGTAGTTCAAGCAATCAATCGAGAGTTCAAAAAGTTTGAAGTCATAGGTGGTAATAAGTCGTGGATGAGATACTATTCGTATTTCTATATGGAGGATTGCTTGGTACAATCATGTAACTAAATAATATTTTGGTTGACCTGTGTGGGCTACCACAAAAACATATAACGCTCCAGTCCCAATATACGTAGGACTAGGCATACGAAACATGCCAGCTGTATGTATATGAAGAATACTCTAATATATGGAATCCTCATACACATACATTAGATATAATTATTAAAATCACAGATAATCTACATCTCATCCATAGAACACAAGAATAAAGCAATATTCCAAAACAGAATAAAGTCGAAGTGTCAAAAGATATATAGCCGGGTGGAAACAAATCTACTACCAAACAGCTATAAAAATAGTTTGAGATAAATAGAGTCAGACCTCCTAAAACATATTAAAAAATAAAATATGTCCACTACAATGTATCAAGTCATGACTAATAAATTAGATCTCGGAAGTCGAGACCTCATTGACTGAGAAATATGGATCCAGTACAGAGCCATACTCCTGGGGAAAGTCCTGGTCATCTATGCCTGTAGAGATCATCGGGCCCTCAGAGGGACGTAACAAGATATAAGAAATAACAATATATAAGAAAACAACATTCGATATAAACTGTACAATAAAATAAATGATACATGTAATAGGGTGCCTAACCATTCTACTATGAATACATAGTTAAGAACAAACCTTCAAAGCATGGACATCTGGCTATAATAGGATTGGTATGTCCTCCTCTTTGGGAACCAAGGATCTCAAAGCATGACATTCCTAGAACATCAGTTGCCAATAGGATCAAAAAAATAGGGTAAACAGGCCCGTATCTCCCGCAGAGCTTTCGGTATAAAAGGGAAGTGCATGTTCGGCCTATACGCTAAGTAATTATTCTCCCTATTCAATACCTATGTATGTCATCTCCATAACATATATGAACCTGTAAGGACTACCAAGTCCACTAATCATGCAAATTATATTAGCAGTTATTTCTTAACCGTCGTACGTCTCTGACATATTGGTGGCCAGCCGACTACGCGAGTCGGTGTCCTATATGTAACTCGTAATTCATGATAAAGCAAGTGTCAAGGCCATATGAGATATACCAATACCTCACATCGATGGGTGGTCATCTAGTACTAAGTCATCATGCATAGAAATAAACAAAGTAGTAAAATGACTAATGTAGTCGCTCGCACCCAAGTATGATTTGGACGTATAGTGTGATAGAAACATGCAGTATATAACTAAATAGGATAAAATAACAAAAATAAAATAGCAATAAATGTCAGTATATAGTGGCAAGGTATCTTGCTTGGAGGTGGTTTGCAAATGATAATATCCAACAACTCGGATCAAGAGCAATGTACGTCAACTCTCGCAAATGTCCTCGAATGCTGAAAAAACATCACGGACATTTTTGGTATAAAAGAAATGTCTAAAATCGCATACCCATAAGTCCAATTCTGGCCACTGAAGCAAAATCAGAATTCCAGACCAAATCGGTATCTGCTGTTGGACCCTCTTTGTACCGAAAAGTGTGCCAATACCTATGGTCTCTAAAGTCATCCAATTATTAGTTTACGGGTTTGGTTTGATGATAAAAAGTCATGTCGTATGTCCAAAGTTGGATTTTGGTGAGCTGTGCATAAATTAGCCAGTTGGATCGGGTCATGGGCCCGCCAAAATAGCGTTCTGGCGACCTTCTCCAAATCAGACCAAACTTGACTCATAGGACTAAAAAAATGATATGAGTCGAGTAGCATAAGTTTTGTCTCGAGATCACGGACGTCAATAAAGTTATAGGTTGGTTTGCAAAGATGCCGATACGTGGTATCTCGACCGATACGCCTCGATTCGTCGCACATACACAGGGAAATCATGTTTTGTCAAATCCTACACATCTGTGAAGTTGACATGCACCTTTGATGATTTTGTTTTGCGACCACGTAGCCAGGTTTTTTGAGGCACACGCTATATCGGGAAATTTTCTAAAATTTTCTATTGTTTTAAAAATAGTTTTTGTCTATTTTGGGAAATCGATTTCCTGGCGCACCATCAATGAAATCGACTTCTATAAAAGGTTTTGAAGCCCTATATGTTTTTTAGGACTATTTTTAATTGGTTTTCAAAACTCTTAATGGTTGGTTCAAAATCTATCTTCCAAATCAGGGGTTTGGGATTGATTTTACGCACTGTTCTTGGACAGTTTTCCTCGACTTTGTATCAATTTCACAGGTAGGTTGTTCGACTTCTCTAAAACCTACTCACTAGTTATCCTAGAGGGTCATATAGGGTTTCCATAGGAGTTTACAAAACTAAAAATGATCAATTATCGGGGAAAAAATTCGGTTGAGAATAAGGGTACCTAGAATTGCTCAAAATAGGGGCCTCCTTGTTTGCTGTCGGCCTTGGGGCAGCATTGGCAGCTCTCCGATGATTATTGGCCGATGCAGGCAGTCAACAAGGTTCACCAGGGATTAGGGATATTGATGCAATATCAGGATTGCAGAGGTTTTGAGGTTTGTAGGTTTCAAAATTTACTTAAGGGAGCTGGGAGTTTCCCGAACATCTATATATAGGTGATTTAAATTCAATCTTAAGTCAATTTACAATAGATTCATTCTAATCGATAGGGGATCAATTTTTTGTTTAACCTGATTTGAATTGGTTCAAATCTTCGAAGCGAGTCGATCAAATTTAGGACATTATCAAATTTTCATAACAGAGCTTTTCTTTTTAGGGTGCAGAAGATATATGGATAGCTGACTTGCGAGATTTGGTAAATCTAGATTTGGTCAATCTAGATTTGGTAAATCTCGCGAGAAATTGGCTTGGATTTTTTCCCTTTATAAATATATGTAGGTATTTATATATACGCATATAACACAAAAATGCTGAAAATTATTCTAAAAATCATAAATACTTTCTATATAATTAATAAGGTATTATGCAAAAGTTCTTACCTCATATAGCAATTTCTTGCTATTTGTGCTATTAATAGAAGAATCAATAACTAGCTACAAGTTAGTTATATATTTTTTAAATATTTTAATAATAATAAAATATTAAAAAATCCTCAAAGATTTTAACATGCAAAAATACTAATAAAGTATTTTTTTTAGTAAAAATACTTGTGCATAAATAAAATTAATTACTACTTACTAGATTTTGCTATTACCAAAAACCCTATAATCAATTATTAAGCTATTCAACAGATAAATAAAAATACTAAAAAAATATTTAATAAAAATATATTAAAAAGGCTATAAAATTAGGGGATTTGACATGGGGCATGAAAAAACTTGCCAGCCTCCATCCCCTAAGCCGCTTGCCTCCTTGCAAACCTTAGAAGCCAAACACCCTTTGCCAACCACTTCTAGAACCACCACCACCACCATCTTTGCCTAAGACGTTACTTTTCCTTCCTAGCAACTCCTCGATAGGCCATTGCGACTTTCGTGGTTGGCACAATCTATATCTGAACCCTACTTCAGCCGAATCGATAAGGAAATCACAACAGTATTTAAACTTTGCACATGTGTTTTCATGAGTTTCATTAATCAAACCTCCACAAGACCAATTCAAACACGTACCCCTACATGTCCCCTACCTTCCCTTAAAGCTACAACAATTAGATCCGCTCTGTTTGTTCGCAACGCGCATTGCAGGATGGTGGCTGAACCAATTTCTATACACGGGTGTTTCGGCAACTTGTGGCGTATCTCGACACCAAACAAATCATTGGTAATGTTCCTAACACCGTCCTTTATCATCCTATTATGCTCTTTAATGATCTACTTAAATTTTGTGTATATTTATGAATCCGTCTTCATAGGACGAATACAAGAAACTAGGGTGTCTTACAACGGTCAAAACCATTGCAAAAATAATATAACTCGTTGCAAAATCAATCTGCAACAGTTATTGCAACCGTTGTAAATTTGAGTGTTGCAGATTCCTCTTGCAACGGTTATAGGAGGTTTTTGTAATATTTCTATAAATAGTTACAAATAATGTATTATACAGCGGATCTCACGTTAATATGTAACAGTTATATTGTGTTGTCAATAATATATTTGGCAACGATTAACAAACCATTATAAATATTGAGTAATGCACAATGGTTGATAAATGTTGCCTAAAATGTATCATGCAACCCTTTAAAATTGTTGTGAATAATAAGCAAAGATCAATATCAAGTACTTATTTTTACCACCAATGGGGCTCGAACTCCCAACCTCCTGGATCACATGGCTCCTCTCTGCCACTAGGTTAGAGGCTCATTTGAATATAAATACTTATATATATAATACATATGTACTTATATCATTTTTATCAATAGAAGATTTTGGATCGATGTTAAATATTAATTATCTAATTTTTTTTGTTAGCAAACAAGGAACCAATTAATACGAGTAATTATAATGCTTAAATCCCTATTGTGTATAAGCAAAATTCAAATTGGACATTGAATTTGCAATGGCTACAAACAAACTATTATGAGATCAATATTTTTTGTAACAGTTGTTTATTCTTTTGACAATGGTTATCATAAACGTTGTTATTAAACAAAAAAATTGCAACTAGTAGCATAAATCGTTGCACAATCATTACAAATAATAAGCCCACTCATAACATATTGCAAATTTTGTTGTGCAACTGTTGCCAACAATGAACCTTTTTATAAGGCTTTATATAATCGTTGCAAAATATTAATAAATTTGTAACAAATACTTAAAACCCTTGCATAATCGTTGCCTAATCAACTCACTTTGACTACATTTTCATAAATTTGTTGCTTGACCATTGTAAAAAAGAAAAATGTTTTGCAAAAGTTTATGAACGGTTGTAAAAAGTGTACTAGGTAATGGTTAATCTCCAACCACTACAAATATATTTAATTTGGAAAAGGTTATTTCAACCGTTACGTAACTGTTGCAAATTTTAGTTTTAGCAACATCCCTATAAGCATTGCACTAAAATTGTTGTAAATTGTAGTTTCAGCAACATCCATATAAGCGTTGCACTAAAACCATTACAAAATAGGGGTATTTTCTATGGATAAGATTATAGTGATTATGGAGATTATAGATTTGCTTGTGACTGCGTAGTTTGGATATTCTACATTGTAGTACGTTTGGAGTAAGTCTATTAAATTGGGATACTTATTCTAGATCTTATAGCTGGTATGCTTTTGTCTTAAGTTCCTATGTATTATGGAACTAGGCGTGACACACTACCATTGACATTAGCTGAAGTGCATGATGGTTCCAAGTTCTACAACTTCGAAAGTAAGTGTATCATCCAAAGTCGAAGAGATAGGCTACAACAAAATAGAACTGCATAGAGAATTTCAGCGATCAATAGAAGTCACAAGTATTTTGAAAGGAAAAGGGTGGATTGAATCAGTGGCATATAAATTTGTACAGTTCGATAAGACATTTTAAATCTGTCACGAGAAGTCGAATTGTAATATTGAATTGAAGCGTAATGAGAAATTTACTGTGATTGAGTTAGTGGAATGAGCTATTTTCTTAAGTTTTGAGGACAACTTTTATGAGTGGTATAATTTGTAATGTTCCGCTCCGTATGGAGGCATTTTTTTGGTATATAGGATTTGATAAGATTTTTAGGCTATAACTTGTGTTGGAATCGACATATTTGAAGGATGATGCGGTCTTTCTTAAGTTCGCCAGATGGGATGATTTTTGGAGTGTAGCTTACCAATATGGTTATGTCAAGTAAGATGTCACGCCCCAGAACCAGAATACTGGAGAGCGGGGGCAGACATAGCCAGCTACGTATATTGAAATAGAATACATCTCAACTATACGGTCACGGCTGTCTAGATATGAGGGTTTACTACAAGCCAGCAGTCTCTTAAGGTCAAGCCTATTGTCTCAATCTCAAGCAATTAACAGAGTTATAAGATATTAGAGCATCAAATATATATATATATAAGGCGTCCCAAATATTACATATTGGATGATCATGAAGCTAGTCGTACAAAATGAAGGGACTAGCAAGAGTTCAGTCATACATGATCAACCCTAGGATTTGTTAATCATGTTTACAGCCTGTAGGCAGACAGTAAGTAAATGTGCATCGAGCTAACAGGTGCTCGCCGGCTAAACGCCTCAAAAGAATAATTTACATATAAGTGGGTGAAACAAAAGGAAAACCCACTCTTGGCCCGGGTTCCGTCTAGTTGTCACCATTGGGCTGGAAGCTTGGTAGATCCTCGGGAGCTGCTCCGAAATCTGGCCACACAAAACCAGCTGGGTCAAACCCCAGAAAGAGCAAGTGCCACAAAGGAGGCCACAAATAAGAACAAAAGCCAGCATATCAGAACATAAAGAATAAAAGGAAAGTACAAGTAATAAAGTACACAGGGCGATAAACGACTAGGGACGTGGAACCATTCCGGGAGCCAGGTTACAATTCCTTAAACCAAACAAGGACCGGGATTGTAACCCTTCGCCTGAATAGCTCTCTGTCTCTACTCATTTATCGTTAAGATAAGTAAAACAAAACATGCTCAGGAGATAGCAGGTACTGGAGCTAGACAAGACTTGGACAAGGCTGGACATCATCCATTCACAATCGGCCAAGCAAGTACTACGGCTTACTACTTTAACTAACTAGGGTTATCACAATCCTTAATTACTAACAAGATGCAAGTGAGAAACTCCCAGTCCCAAGCTCTGCAGACCATCCAGTTATCCTTCCGCGGGTTGAGAGTTATAGGTGGGTACATCGCCCAGAAAACGATATACCCTTAGGTGACTTAGAGGGTGCAACACATAACAGTGTGCTGGAAATGTGCTCTACTCGTCGGCAAGCTACAAGTCCATTAAAGCGCCCAGATAACGAGATTGCCTGTGACTGGGAATTCTCCATGTTCTAGTTTGATCTAATCATTAGCCTAATCCAATTTAGCGCGAGTCCCTGGCCGTGGTACCCAGGAAGTCACGTCCTAGGCATGATACAAGACAAGACAAGTGGATTGTACAAGCAAGCAAGCAGGAACACCCACGGTGTCAAGGCAAGTCACGTCAAGTTATCAAGTCAAGTCAAGTCAGGAGTGCGCCGCCACGGGCCACTATCAAGTCAGGTTGGTCATGTCAGGAGTGCACCACTACGGGTCACTGTCGTGTTATGCTAGGTCCTTGTCATACCATGCTATGTACAATAGTCATTCCCAACATATTAAGCAAAAATCAAGTTCATGTCAAAAGGCGTAAGGATATAAAATGGGCATAAAATATCTAATAAAATACTAATATAAATAGGACTATAGAAGAGCCAAGATCAAGAAATGACAAATTCATCATAGACAAGTAGGTTGTGCAGGGTATGTACTGCGCAGGATGCTAAGTGTGCAGGGTGAGCTGCGCAGGGTGCCAAGTGCGCAGGGGTGAGCTGCGCAGGGTACCAAGTGCGCAGGGTGAGCTACGCATGGGTGGATGGCGCAGCAGATGGATTACGCTGGATCAGGTTGCGCAGCAATGGATGGTGTAGGGTCAGATTGTGCAGGAGTACGCAGGGATAGATTTGCGCATGAGCAGACTGCGCATGAGCAGACTGTGCATGAGCAGACTGCGCATAAATCCATGCGCACTCGGGTTGAGCGCAGTTCGCCAAGGGGCAAGCTGCGCAGTCGGCGCTGCGCTAAAGAGCGCTGGCCGAGGGGGATGCGCAATCCAGCCCTGCGCTAAAGAGCGCAGGCTGCTGTCTTCTTCTCCAGGCCGAGAAGAAGACTCCAAGAACTCTAAGATTCAAAACTTCATATCTTGGTAAAATCAAAACCAAATCTAGATTTTCAAAGGTCTAACTTGAGTAAAATTGAATTCTCTTCCACATGGAAGCATCAAAATCCTCAAAAATCCAACCAAAATAGATCAAAACCATGTAAATCTAAAAATAGTCAAAACCTAGATCTAGAAAAATAAAAGCTCCAAATCACAAAATGTCAAGTTCTAAAGTTGCTCTCCATGGCCTAATCTAGCTAATGAACAAATAAAAAGTGGTGCTTATTTGATGGCAAGGTGCACTTGCCTATGGGTTGGGGAGTTGTGTGGAAGAAGGAAGAAGATGGAGAAGTTAATGGAGAATAAAGAGGAGAGAGAAAGGTTGGTGGAGATATAATGAGGGTGGGTGTGTTGTGTTGAGGGTAGAGTGTAGGTTAAAGTGTACTAATTCATGATGAACCAAACCAAACCAACTTCCACAAAATAAAACCAAGCCATGGTCCAAAACCCATTTACGAGAAACCAAAATCCGCAAGTCGAGAAAATAAAATACGTGCCAAAATCAAATTACGAGTATAAATACGAAATACAGGAAATGGGGGTGACAACTCTATCCACCTTCAAAGAATTCCGTCCTCGGAATTTAATCAAGGAGCTAGAGATTGCCACGACAAGCTATACTAAGCACAGACAAGCTACACTAAGCAGTTCAATCATACAATCATACAATGCAAGCAAGGAAAGGGGAAAGCGTAAGGCATAAGAAAGACATTATACCTCACGAGTCAAACAGGTAGGGATATCGCGATCGGATGTCGTCCTCACGCTCCCACGTTGACTCACCTAGAGAGTGATGACCCCAAGCAACACGGACTAAGTTAATAGTCTTGTTCTTGAGCGTCTTTTCTCTCCTGTCCAATATAGACACGGGCCTCTCCTCATACGAAAGGTTGGTACCAACAACCAATTCCGAATGATCTAGGATATGGCTCGGGTCCGGGATGTACCGTCTTAATTGGGATACATGGAATACATCATGTACCTCACTTAGCGACGGCGGAAGAGCGAGACGATAGGACACATCGCCTACTCGCTCCAGAATATCGAACGGCCCTATATACCTAGGACTAAGCTTTCCCAGTACGCCAAAATGAATGACACCGCAGGTAGGCGAGATCCTAAGGAATACATGGTCGCCGACGGCAAATTCTAAGGGACGCCGATGAGCATCGGCCCAATGGCGCTGGCGATCCTGAGCAACTCGGAGGTGATTTCTGACTTTCCTGACCACTTCAACCGTCTGAGAAATCAGTTCTGGACCGAGCATCTGTCTCTCTCCGACATCGTCCCATGCTAACGGGGATCTGCACTTCCTGCCATATAGAGCCTCGAAGGGTGCCATCTGGATACTGGCCTGGAAACTATTGTTGTACGAGAATTCCACCAGGTGCAGGTGATCCTCCCACGAACCACCAAAGTCAAGGGTACACGACCGCAAAATATCTTCGAGAGTTTGTATAGTACGCTCTGACTGTCCATCTGTCTGCGGATGATATGCTGAGCTGAACTTGAGACGAGTCCCCAAACTTTGATAAAGACTGCGCCAGAAGTGCAATGTGAATCTCTATCCCTATCTGATACTATGCTGACTGGCACTCCGTGAAGTCTGACGATCTGCCTGAGATACATCTCTGCTAGCTGCGCCATCGACTGTCCAACTCTAAATGGAAGAAAGTGTGCCACCTTGGTAAGCCTGTCCACAATGACCCAAATAGCATCTCTGCCTGCCGGAGATCTGGGTAGCCCAGTCACGAAATCTATGGTTATGTGCTCCCATTTCCATTCTGGGATCGGTAAAGGTTGAAGAAGTCCAGCTGGCCTCTGATGTTCAGCCTTGACTTGTTGGCAAACCAAACATTGAGAGACATACCGGACTATCTCTCTCTTCATACCATTCCACCAGAAGTGTTGACGAATATCTCTGTACATCTTCGTGCTGCCTGGGTGGATGGAATACTATGAACTGTGAGCCTCTGCCATGACTTCCTGTCTGATATCTCCACTGGGTACACAAAGACGCGTGTCGTGTCAAAGTGTACCATCCTCATGAATACATAACTCTGGCCTTCTCCCTGCCTCGCACTCTGCTCTGAGCCGCTGAATCTTGGAATCTGTTAACTGTGCTGTCCGGATCCTCTCAATTATGGTGGACTGAATCTGTAGGCTGGCCATCAAGGCCACATTGGAAGGAAGAACCACTTCAATTCCCATCTTCTGAAGATCCGCCAATAGCTCTGGTTGCGCCGTCAGGAAATAAACTCCGGCTCTCCTGCTCAATGCATCTGCTACGTTGGCCTTCCCTGGGGGATACTGCAAATCCACATCGTAGTCCACCAGTAGCTCGAGCCATCTTCTCTGCCGCATATTAAGATCCTTCTGGATGAAAATATACTTCAGGCTCTTATGATCAGTAAATATCTCCACTCTGTCTCCGTACAAGTAGTGTCTCCATAACTTAAGTACAAACACTACTGCTGCTAGCTCCAAGTCGTGGGTCGGGTAATTCTTCTCATGATCACGGAGTTGACGTGACGTATAAGCAATTACCTTCCCATGCTGCATCAAAATATATCCCAATCCTCTGCCTGAAGCGTCGCAATAAACTGTGAATCCTCCGGTCCCATCTGGAAGGGTAAGAATGTGAGCCGTTATCAAACCTCGCTTCAACTTCTCAAATGATTCCTGGCATTCTGCTGTCCAAACGAACGGCACATCCTTGCAGGTCAACTGGGTCATCGGCGCTGAAATCCTTGTAAAATCAGAGACGAACCGCCGGTAGTAGCCGGCCAATCCAAGAAAGCTGTGAACTTCTGCCACTGAGCTGGGTACTGGCCATGCCTCGATAGCCACAATCTTCTGGGGATCTACTTCCACCCCTCCTCTGGTAATGATGTGACCCAAGTAAGAAATGCGATCGAGCCAGAACTCGCATTTACTGAACTTGGCATATAATTGGTGCTCTCTGAGAATCTGGAGGACAACTCTGAGATGCTGCTCGTGCTCTGCTTCACTCTTGCTATAGACCAGGATGTCATCAAGGAACACTATCACAAACTGATCCAAGTAAGACATGAAAATACGGTTCATGAGGTCCATGAACACTGCCTGTGCATTGGTCGCTCCAAAGGGCATAACTAGAAACTCCTAATGCCCGTACCTAGATCTGAACGCCGTCTTCGGGATGTCCTGCTCTCTGACTCTGATCTGGTGGTATCCTGACCGCAAGTCTATCTTCGAAAAAACTGAGGCCCCTTTGAGTTGATCAAACAAGTCATCTATCCTCGGGAGAGGGTATCTGTTCTTGATTGTCACTGAGTTCAAGGTACGATAATCAACACATAGCCTGGACGTACCATCCTTCTTTTTCACAAAAAGCATCGGGGCTCCCCAAGGCGATCCACTAGCACGAATGAATCCCTTGGTTCTAAGTTCTTCAATCATCTTGTACAAAATCTCCAACTCTGAAGGTGCCATTCTGTAGACTCGCTCTGATACTGGTACTGTCCCGGGGATCAAGTCTATGGTGAACTCAATCTCCCGCTCTGGCGGCATCCCTGGAAGTTCCTCTGGGAAGACATCTGGAAACTCTTCAACTATCCGGGGCAACTGCACTGCTGCTACTGCCATCCGCAATACTGGAGGAGATGGCTCTACTGTGCCTCTGGAAAATAAAAACTCTGGCTCTCCGGGAATACTAAAGACAACTCTGCCAACATGGCAGTCTATCCTAGCATAATGGTTCCTCAACTAATCCATGCCTAGGACTACATCATAGTCTACCATAGGAAACTCTATGAGCCTAGCGGGGAACTCTCTACTGCTAACTACGATCCGACACGAGGAAAACACTCGATCTACTCCCACAAGACCATTACCAGTAAGTATATTGAGCCTCACTGATAATGACTCGGGCTCCAATCCTATCCGTGTCGCGAATCGTGCAGACATGAATGAATGTGATGCACCAGAATCAAATAATACAGATGCTGGAAAGGTGTTGACGAGAATAGTACCTGCCACTACCTCACCTGGTGCAACTTCTTCTTCCATGGTCATCATCATAGCCTGACCTCTAGCTGCGGGTCCTCTCTGCTGGAAACCCCTCTGTCGGTTCTGTGCTGGAGCCTGGGTGAACTGTTGCTGGTTCTGCTGCTGAAAGGCCTAGGCCTGAGGCAACAATGGCCTCGGGTACTGCTGCTGCTGGACTGGAACTGGGGCTGGTCCTCTCACCGAAGAACTAGAAAGGTTGGATGATGATGGACCTCCCCTATTCAGGCAGGTCCCTATCTGGTGGTCTGTTCCTCCACAAGCCAGGCACAATCCCTGTGCCCTACGACACTCTGCCACTACATGGCCCGGCTTCCCGCAATGAGAATATCCCACCGCGGAAGACTGCTTCTGCTTCTGCTGCTGCGGGTACGTCGGGGTCGAATGCTGAACCGACGTTACTGAGGCCGCCCGCCTCGGAGTTCCAATGGTCAATCCCCTAGCTGCCGGGGCTGGAGCTGATGATTGGTGCATCTGGTTGTGGGACCGCTTCCTGCCTCCGGTCCTGTCCATAATTCTTCGGGAGGTATACTTATGCCTCCTTGCTGCCTTCAACACTGCATCGAACGTCTGGTGCTCGAACTGCTCCACAGCTAATAATATCTCTAAATGCAGCCTCTGCTGGAACCGTTGGGCCCTATCGAATTCGGTTGCCACCAAGGTGGGGGCGAACCTACTCAGCCTAGAAAACTCGGTCGCATAGCCATCGACCGTCCTGCCTCCTTGCTTCAAGTTGGTGAATCTGGTCTGTAGGTCGTACCGTGCCACCGCATCGAAGTACTTTGTCTGGAACCTCTCTCTGAACGTCGCCCAAGTGACTGGTGCCGCTAACCCTATGGCCTGAGCTGCCCACCAATCGCGAGCCAAGTCTAACAACTGTAGGCGTACCACCGCCACCTTCTCATTTTCAGGTGTCCTAGCTGCTTCTAGAACCACCTCGGTATCCTGAAGCCAAGCATCCGTGGCAATCGCATCTTCACTGCCGTCAAAGAAGGGAGGGTTCAAGCGCTTGAAACTGTTGGCCGCTTGATTCCCTTGGGGACCTCCTCGGTTTAGTGCATCATGAACTTCCTGGTGCAAGGCATCGCCTCGACGATCTTGGGATGCAAGCAGTTCTCTGATAAGCCCTACCAAAGGTCCCTCATCCCGTCTAGCTGGTTGAACGGGCGAAGCTGCCTGAACTAGAGGTTCTGAGCCTCCGGAAAGCATAACTCGGGAGGCTACTCCAGAGTGCTGAGCTTGATCTTCCTGGCGCTGGGGTGCTTGTCGAGCTTCCTCTGGCTGGTTGGCAGGTCCGGGAGTAATGCCGCTGAAGAAGACGACGTAGGAAACAATAAGGAAAGGACCAGGACAGATCAATGATACAAACAATGTGACCAGGTCGAGATTCTCAGGGATTTGGAGATACGAGCAGAGATCAAGGACGAATATTGATTGAGACATCTATTCGGTAAACCCTCATATTTCTTAATTGACAAGACCTGCATGGGCCACCACTTAAACCATGTCACGCCCCAGAACCAGAATACTGGAGAGCGGGGGCAGACATAGCCAGCTACGTATATTGAAATAGAATACATCTCAACTATACGGTCATAGCTGTCTAGATATGAGGGTTTACTACAAGCCAGCAGTCTCTTAAGGTCAAGCCTATTGTCTCAATCTCAAGCAATTAACAGAGTTACAAGATATTAGAGCATCAAATATATATATATAAGGCGTCCCAAATATTACATATTGGATGATCATGAAGCTAGTCGTACAAAATAATGGGACTAGCAAGAGTTCAGTCATACATGATCAACCCTAGGATTTGTTAATCATGTTTACAGCCCGTAGGCAGACAGTAAGTAAATGTGCATCGAGCTAACAGGTGCTCGCCGGCTAAACGCCTCAAAAGAATAATTTACATATAAGTGGGTGAAACAAAAGGAAAACCCACTCTTGGCCCGGGTTCCGTCTAGTTGTCACCATTGGGCTGGAAGCTTGGTAGATCCTCGGAAGATGCTCCGAAATCTGGCCACACAAAACCAGCTGGGTCAAACCCCAGAAAGAGCAAGTGCCACAAAGGAGGCCACAAATAAGAACAAAAGCCAGCATATCAGAACATAAAGAATAAAAGGAAAGTACAAGTAATAAAGTACACAGGGCGATAAACGACTAGGGACGTGGAACCATTCCGGGAGCCAGGTTACAATTCCTTAAACCAAACAAGGACCGGGATTGTAACCCTTCGCCTGAATAGCTCTCTGTCTCTACTCATTTATCGTTAAGATAAGTAAAACAAAACATGCTCAGGAGATAGCAGGTACTGGAGCTAGACAAGACTTGGACAAGGCTGTACATCATCCATTCATAATCGGCCAAGCAAGTACTACGGCTTACTACTTTAACTAACTAGGGTTATCACAAGCCTTAATTACTAACAAGATGCAAGTGAGAAACTCCCAGTCCCAAGCCCTGCAGACCATCCAGTTATCCTTCTGTGGGTTGAGAGTTATAGGTGGGTACATCGCCCAGGAAACGATATACCCTTAGGTGACTTAGAGGGTGCAACACATGACAGTGTGCTGGAAATGTGCTCTACTCGTCGGCAAGCTACAAGTCCATTAAAGCGCCCAGATAACGAGATTGCCTGTGACTGGGAATTCTCCATGTTCTAGTTTGATCTAATCATTAGCCTAATCCAATTTAGCGCGAGTCCCTGGCCGTGGTACCCAGGAAGTCACGTCCTAGACATGATGCAAGACAAGACAAGTGGATTGTATAAGCAAGCAAGCAGGAACACCCACGGTGTCAAGGCAAGTCAAGTCAAGTTATCAAGTCAAGTCAAGTCAGGAGTGCGCCGCCACGGGCCACTATCAAGTCAGGTTGGTCATGTCAGGAGTGCACCACTACGGGTCACTGTCATGTTATGCTAGGTCCTTGTCATACCATGCTAATAAAATACTAATATAAATAGGACTATAGAAGAGCCAAGATCAAGAAATGACAAACTCATCATAGACAAGTAGGTTGTGTAGGGTATGTACTGCGCAGGGTGCCAAGTGCGCAGGGTGAGCTGCGCAGGGGTGAGCTGCACAGGGTGCCAAGTGCGCAGGGTGAGCTACGCAGGGGTGAGCTGCGCAGGGTACCAAGTGCGCGGAGTGAGCTGCGCATGGGTGGATGGCGCAGCAGATGGATTGCACTGGATCAGGTTGCGCAGGAATGGATGGCGCAGGGTCAGATTGCGCAGGAGTGCGCAGGGATAGATTTGCGCATGAGCAGACTGCGCATGAATCCATGCGCACTCGGGTTGAGCGCAGTTCGCCAAGGGGCAAGCTGCGCAGTCGGCGCTGCGCTAAAGAGCGCTGGCCGAGGGGGATGCGCAATCCAGCCCTGCGCTAAAGAGCGCAGGCTGCTGTCTTCTTCTCCAGGCCGAGAAGAAGACTCCAAGAACTCTAAGATTCAAAACTTCATATCTTGGTAAAATCAAAACCAAATCTAGATTTTCAAAGGTCTAACTTGAGTAAAATTGAATTCTCTTCCACATGGAAGCATCAAAACCCTCAAAAATCCAACCAAAATAGATCAAAACCATATAAATCCGAAAATAGTCAAAACTTAGATCTAGAAAAATAAAAGCTCCAAATCACAAAATGTCAAGTTCTAAAGTTGCTCTCCATGGCCTAATCTAGCTAATGAACAAATAAAAAGTGGTGCTTATTTGATGGCAAGGTGCACTTGCCTATGGGTTGGGGAGTTGTGTGGAAGAAGGAAGAAGATGGAGAAGTTAATAGAGAATAAAGAGGAGAGAGAAAGGTTGGTGGAGATATAATGAGGGTGGGTGTGTTGTGTTGAGGGTAGAGTGTAGGTTAAAGTGTACTAATTCATGATGAACCAAACCAAACCAACTTCCATAAAATAAAACCAAGCCATGGTCCAAAACCCATTTACGAGAAACCAAAATCCGCAAGTCGAGAAAATAAAATACGTGCCAAAATTAAATTACGAGTATAAATACGAAATACAGGAAATGGGGGTGACATAAGAAGATTATATATTTTGTTAAATTATCTCTTGATGACCCATTGAGTATATATGCCATCGGAGTAGGAAGACTATTTGTATAGGTGGATGGAACTGTCCCTTCTTCTATACTCTTTCACACTTAATAAAATGAGTTGCTTGTGTTGCTATGCTATGTCCCTAAAAGATTGATGCTTAGTTGATATATAGATAGTGTTCCTCATGTTTAAATGTTGTTGAAATGAATGAGACATTTGAATAATGCATCGCCTATGTAACTGACACATAAGAAATGAATTGATAATACAACTAACACTAAGAAATATAATATGGTATGTTCACTTGAGAAATGATGTAACACTGCAAAATATTGATAGATCACCAAGAGAATAAAAAAAATTGAAATGATAAGAATGATGGAAATGATAAGTCGTTGAATACAGGTTTAGATGAGATGAGATGAGATGATGAAATATTGGCTTTGTTTACTTTCAATATTTTATAATACTATTTTTGCTCATAATTGTGTCATATATGCATTCGCCTGGTCATTGACAACTTATGCATAAGGTTTGAGATGAGTTTTCTTGAACGGTCCCTGGAACACTGGGACCGGTTCGACCTAGGAGAAACATTGGTCGTACTATGGTGGCACGAGGTATTGTGAAAAATTCATTGAGACTAGCTACCAGGATTGGAATTTTGCATCGCAATATCCTATGAAGTCCTATTTGGAATTGGATTCTCATGGTGGAAAGACACCAATGATTATGTAGTCAGGATGCATGCTAATAAATGTCTTATACAAGTGGTAAGTATATTATATCATGTATCTTATGCAGGGATAGTAACGTCGACCGTTGGTAAGAAATTGCAGAAAAGTGATACAAATGTATTTCATGTTATTCAATTTATATTCCTTAATATGTAAGCAGAAGTTTGCTATATTATTGCTATTTTATGAACTGTTAATCGTCCGTAGTCCCTAATAGAGACCATATTAATGAATGCTTACTCATATTACTAGAAGTGTTGGTTTAGTTCTGCTCACCAGTACACAACAATGTACAAACCCAAGTCTCTGTGGGTTTTTCATAGGTGCATGGGATTGCAGTACACATAGATTGGCCTGATTGGTTCTGAGGCATCGAAGATTTGATGGACATGTAGAAGCTCTCATTGTAAAAGATGATACCTTATGTTATAAAGGGTATAATATATGAAACATTGTAATTCAGTTGTACAAGTAAGTTGTAAGCCGAGTCAGTTTATTGTATGCCAAGTTGGCATGAGTTGCAGGTTTGTTGTAAATCTTTGTACTCCTGCTACGAATCAATAAAGATATGCTTTCCTTGTATCTTCCATTTGTCTGCTTAATCCATTGTATTGTGCTTGTTTTGTGATCCATTATTATTTGTACAGTGTTCTTATCTTGTAGAAGTACAATTTAGACCTGTACGATATCACACCCTTGGCGACTTACCTGTTATACTGAACAGGGGTATGACACCTGGGACTGGACTACCTTCCATAAAGGACACCAGTGTACATAGTGGTCTTTGCATTTATGACTTCATGACCCTGTATATTTTTAATAGTTGCTTGCTGAATTGCTAGTTATGTTTTAGTTGGTAATTTTTGTTAGATATATTCAGCTGCAGCCTATTTATCTCCCTCTATAGTTGCCTTTAAGGACTATTATATGCATAAACGTAACTACTATTCATTTCAGTTAAAGCAATTTCTCGGTCTCTCCAAGCTTTGGAATAAGTAACATGTATAATCGTTCCTAACAATTTGTGATGGACTATCTGACTGATTATCTCTAGTTGTCCCAATTATTTTATTTATAACTATGTAATAGTAGCTACTGGATAACATCATATTTAAGTCTACCTAAATAATAATGTTGGCTATTGGCTATTTAATATAAGAACGACAAATGTTTTGCCTTCACTAATGATTTTAGCGTATACTCTCTAATTACAAATTAGTTGATTACAAGAATATATAATTTTTCAGGCATTATTCATACCACTAGCTGAACAAGTAAAATTATGTTCAATTTATATATCACTTATAAAACTTCTAACTCTAGAACGACTATCAAACGATCGTTCGAAAAATAATTCAGAAGTGTTGGCATTATCATCTAACTAATCATATAAATTTTTAATTAAATTATAAAAAAAATTATCATGATCCTCATAATCACTTTCATTTAATATACGTTCTTCTTCAGGAAATGGAACAACTTATCTTGATTAATTATGACCCACATTAACAGTTTGGTAATTAGAAGCACGTTGACTAATTGTATTTCAATTCTTGGTGATAGAAGTAACATAAATATTTATATACGGTAATTGTAAATTAACTTTAGAAACAAAATTCTATGCTTCTTCACCATCTAATAATAAACAAGTATAAGCAAAAATGAACCTCAATATAAATTCATACAAGATAGAACAATGTTTGATAATAAGATTGCATTAGTTATCTAGCATAATATTCCGATAATTTAAAAGAATTGGGTAAAACCTTCTTCGTAAGATAGTCCATTTAGTGCACACTATGCAAGCATTCTTAGGCTTTGATTCATGACAAATAGAGATTGTATACAGCTTCTGAAAAAAGCTTCTAAACAAACTTCGGTAAAGCTTTTGAATGAGAATGAGAGATTAATTCTATAGAAGAGAAAAATAGTAAAGGAGAAGAGAGATTTTGTAGAGTAGAGAAACGAAGAGAATAGAGAAAGAGAGAGTGATAATGGTGTAAAAACTGCCTCCTTCAACTTCCATATATAGCTTCCAAAATATAGTCATCAGATAACATTTAGAAATACGAATGTTTGGATCTCAGTGGTCAAAAATTGTCATTTAAAAAAAATCATAATGGGGTGTCAACTCTGTTGATGCTCCGTTACACCAATGTTATTTCGTCAAACTTCTCTCCTCTACAATTTTTCAAATATTTATCCTCACCTATAAAAATCTTCTAATTTAGTTCCAATTAGACCAACAAGGGTTAATGATCCCCTACCGATGTTGGGAATCAAGCACGCCCTAAAAGCCTTCTAATATTGTGTACGAGGCGTTATCGTGGTGGAAACTTGGGCCAACCCACTTGAAATAACCAACCCACGTCTAACGAACACAAAACACAGATAATGACAAGTATACTGCGGTGACTACGACATCATTAGACATCTCAATCTATATAACTCAGATAAAATTACAAGATTGACAAAAACCAATGTCGAACTATTTGCCCTAATATGTTCAACTCTCTCACCACATCATTGATGACCTACAGCTCTCCCGAAACTGTATGAATGGTGATGCTCCCGCCTCTGATTGAGTTTGTCGTAAACCTTGATCTCCTCTCTGGCTTCAAACTGTTGAAACCAACGTCACTCTATGAAGCTTTGGCAAGCCATTCGTCGTCAAAACTAGATCCGTAGAGTAACATCCACCTAGATATCGACCAGCTGTTATGAGACCGATAAACTGACCCTTAATCTTTGACTCATCAGCACTTGTCTGTCTCGACGAACCGAATCCTCCATATACCTCAAACATCTTGAAACTATCCTTTACAAGTTTTTAATGATCCAAATACTGTCGAAAACTCCTCGAGCCTCCATTCAGTGTATGTGGCCTGCCTGTACAATTAAGTGGCTTGGGCATGTACATGCCATCACGTAAATCTTTTTGAGCTAGTTGTCTGGAACCATTCACAAGCATCCAACCTTTCTTTCTAAACAAATCGTGACAACCATCATCTATCAGTCTCTCTACCGAAATTAAGTTACAGCGCAAACTTGGTACATATCGCACACCCTTGAGGATGTGCTTCTCACCAAACACTGTTGTCAAGTATGCATTACTGATGCCTACAATTGCAGTTGTCCCTTGGTCGTCCATCTTCACACATCCAAACCAACCGTCATGCCCCGATTCGACGGACTGTTCATCCCCATTCCTATTATGTCGAATCGATCATCCTCGCTAAGGCGTGATGTCGTACGAGTCTGGAATTGCACTCGTAAAAGGCAAGAAAATTATATTTGATCATTCTTATTTGAAACATCAAGTTGAAACTTTACAAATCTTACAGTAATTAAACACGCAGTATTGGAAAATGGAAATATACTTTTCATTCATAGCTTGCAAAGAAGTGCAAGTCATAATTACATTGGATGCCGTTACAACTACATTGATTGAAACAAAAGAAAATACTCGATAAGCTTCCTGAACAAATACTTGTCGTTCACTACCAAAATTTAACATATTAGCGACGCCAAGAAATGTCGGTAAAATGAAGAAAAATGTTGCTAAAACTTCTCAGCAACGTTTTCTGCGATGTTTTCACGCTTGTCGTGTTTACAGAAGTCGTTGTCAAGGAAAACGTCACAAAACGTCGTTGTTGCAATATTTTACAGCGACGTTAATATGTCGCTTAATCTGTCTACGTTGACCGACTCTACATCGACAATTTTGCGACGTATATGTAGTCGATAAACGTTGGCTGATTAAGCGACGTATGTACAGTCGATAGGTTTAGCGACGTAACTTTAGTCGATAAACATCGGTAGATTTAGCAACGTAACTATTACCATTACCGACGTTTAGCGACTTCTAGGTAGTCGCTAATTCGCGTCGCTAAATGTTGCTAAAATATGCAAAAAAAAAGGAAACAAAATGATATATTCTGCTTATGTAGTATCCCTACAGTTTAATAATGAACATTTAAGATGAATAGACCTGGAGCAACCCTTGGAACACTCAACATCGGTAATGGCATATACAGTTGAAATAAACAATAAAATAGAATATGATAAAAACTAATAGTACATTACACAACCAATATCCAATGACTACACAACCAAGTCTAATGTATACACATAAATATCCACAGAGATAGTCTACACAACCAATCAAACACGGAGATAAGTCTACACAAACCCAATATCATGGGTCAACACACAAACAAACACTCTACACAAACAAGCAATAAACAGTCCTAACTAGGACTACTACAGATCTGGAGCAGGAGGGGCACCGCCGCGCATAAGGGATAAGAACAGCTCATGCTCCTCCCGTGAAATCGATACCGATGCAGGTGGAGTCGATGACGATGAAGGAGGCAGTGACGTCGGTGATAATGAAGGAACACCCGGAGGACGTATCTTCTCCAACACTGCTAGTCGCTGGTTGTATGAATCCAAGGTAGATAACAGCCTCGTACTGCTATCAACCATCGAATCCTGCATCAACGTCAGCCTCTCGCCCATAGATAGCTGCGATGCCTGCAACTTCATCATGCTGTACTGTATCGACGCTCTAAGATTAGTGACGCCATGCTCTGTCCTCTTAGTCATATTCCTGAGCTCTATGATGCTACAGTCGAGCGCATCCAATCGTGCTAGGAGTGTAGCATCGTCCGTATGCTGCTGCTGCTGGATCCGTCGCAGCATCTCGTCATGGATAGACGCAACCATCTTCTGGACTCGGGCCGACTCTTGTGAGGGCTGTGGACCATACACACTAGCAGCAGAGGCCCTAGAGTACTGTGTCACAACTAGGGTGCCATAGGATCCCGTACTGTAGTATGTACCCCTATGGAGACCACCAGCGGCGGTCACCTATAGCTCATCCGCCGACGGAGTTGAGTGGGGTGCGAGGAAGTGCCGACCTCTCCCGCAGTAGGTGCACTAGCAGCAGCCCGCTCTTGAAGCTTAAGATAGTCGACCTATAAAGTATGGATACACTATAATTTCTAATATCTAATGTACTTATTGTTACTAACTAAACGAATATTTATTTGCATACATATTTACTAAGTTATATTAAAATTAACACAAAGTAATAAAATTAATAAATAGTATTATAATACTTACATAGGTCTGCTCTTCCCTCTCGTCAATAAGCTTCCCGTCCTTCCGATGGATGGCCAAGAAGATGGTCACCATGTTGGCGTCACCACCTTTTCTTACCTGTTAAAAATATATTATTTAGTATTATTTATGAAATTAATCGAACTTACATTAAAATAATATTTCTGAAATAAAAAAACATACTAAATGACGAAAATGTTCCGTCATCGGGATCGACCCACCGCACCACTTGGATGCCTTCTACCTAGCCGCCTTGGCCTTCTAAGACCTTTCCTTGTATTGAAGTGCGTCGAACCTAGCCTTCTTCGTAGTCTACTGATCAGGGGTGATCCAACATTGGATCAGCTTTTCGTGACGTTCACGACCTTCTGATTATTAATAGCATCATGAATCAGCTTGGCAGCGATGGTAGGAAACATCCCCTCGATCAAATCGGCCCGGTGCGGTGGATAGAAATATGTTTGCTAGAAGAAATAATTTAGTCAGTTATATAATATACATAAATAAGATGATTAATATTAGAACCATATATACTTTTACCTTGAACTGCGCAAACCAGAAGTTCTTTCTATCCTCCGGTGCATCATAGTAGTTTATCCAAGGACCACCATAATTGTACCTCAAAAAATGGCCCAGGCATCTCTGTACCGATGAGGGACGATATCTATACAAAGATAATTACATTAGTAAAAAATGAATTTATTATGAATAAAGAAATAAACGATATATATGATAAACCAAAATACTTACTTTGTACTGTCGGCCCAGATCTCCGTCCTCGTCTCCTCCGGAGTTGCGCACGGATCATCTGCCTGATACTAGTCCGGTGTCGGCTAAGCCTCCTCCATATGCTCATCTGTCTCCATCATTGTATCAGTAGAAGGAACGCTAGACGAGGGAGCAGTATCAGCAGGAGGAACTCTAGACGAGGGAGCTATGTCAGGCCTAGAACTACTTGTCCCAGGAGATATGCCATGCGACGTCATGGTAGGCAGAGGTGCTGATCAATATACTGGAGTAATCGGTGACGAGGATCCAGAGCCAGTACCGGAGGAGAACCCCATCCCCCATGTCAGGACCTGCCGAACGATCTGCGTCGACATGTCATACCTGGTAACAATATATGATGATATAATAAATAATAGAGACTAGATAATAACTGAGTATATTCTACAGTCAGAAATATGAAAGTAGATTCTACATGAAACATCTAAATCCAGATAGTACATTCTACAAAAAATATCTTAGTTCAGATAGTACATTCTACAAAAACATCAAAGTCCAGATAATCCAGATAACCAAGTCTACATAATAAAAAATAAAAGTACATCTCCCTCAATCATCTTCAGAGTATTCATCTAGTTCGTCTTCCTTGACCCCATCTTCCTCTTCCTCTTCATCTTCACTTTCATCCTCGCCTTCGTCGACTTCGCCATCCTCTTCGGATAATTCTACGTCTTGTACATTATTAGTCGTGTAGTGAGTAACTTCCGTGGAATCTACATCAACAATATTTGTTATAAGAGGTAGCTCGTCCTCTTGATAAACTTTTTTATCAATGTCAAAGGTATCTCTAGCTTTAGTCTTGCACACTGCCCACCATTCAGACCTCGTTGTTCCCCGTCTCGGATAAGCTGTGAAGTACATGAGCTGAGCCTGAGTTGATAGAATAAATGGTTTATAGCCTTGATATCTATGCTTGTAGTTTATATCCACAAGACCATGCTTGTCAATTTTCCAACCTTGATTTTCTATCGGATCGAACCATTCACACTTGAACAATACGATCTTACCAGGTTCTCTGCCATAATTATATGTCAACTCCATAATCTCTCACAAGATGCCAAAGAAATTATTGCCTGGATCGACATCTTTGTAGTTCGAAGATTTGATACACAAACAACTATTTTTCGTAGAATTAAGATCCAAGAAGCTGTCTCTGATCGGAGCATTTATCGACTTGAACCTAAAACTATTCACACAGTAACTTGGCCATATTCTAACGACAGTAATTGGTCCCTTGGCAAGGGTTCTAATTGATTCAATCTCGGGTGAAATTAAACGATCGACCTGAATACCAAAGAAGCGATAGTAAGTTATTTATTGCGCAGTTGCATTAGAAGATATCAGTAATTACTGAGCTGCTTACATATGCACTCAACCAGGAAGGAAAATGATGTCTCATTTCTTGTTCTAATGCTTTGTCTATTATATAGGGTCTAACCAACTTTAACTCATCATTATATGTACTGAAAAATAACGAAGCAACCGCCGATTATTACTATAATGTTACCTTATACTATTACATTAAGATGATGTAAACTCATCGTTAATTACTTATCCCTCTAGCTTCTCCACTTCATCCTCGTCGTAATTGAGTAATATATACAACTGAGCAGCCCTTAGCTCTTCGTCATTTAAATATCTCTTATTCATTTTCCCCGAAGGCTTTCCGGACGCATTGAATGCTTTTAATATTCCATCATTAGATTCTTGATATCCGTCGTCGTTTCTGAAAGCTCTCGCTCTATTCGTAGCAACATGAGGTTTGAAATATGTCGAGCAGAAGTTTGTGATCTCCTCGAGAACATAGGCTTCACAAATAGAACCCTCAACCCGAGCATTGTTTTTTACCTTTCTTTTTAGGTGGTTTAAATACCGCTCAAACGGGTACATCCACCAATAATCGATGGGCCCACCAACACGTACCTCGTAGGAAAGATGAATTAGCAAATGCTCCATGGAGTCGAAGAATCCAGGAGGAAACACCTTCTGGAGCTTGTACAGTGTTACTACAATATCATTTTCTTGCTTTTCTAGATGATTGATGAGCAACTTAGTAGAATAAAGATCTTTGAAGAATATTCGAAGCTCGGTCAATGGATCCCAAATAACCTGGGGTAAATTTTTTTGAAATGCAATCGAAATTAACCTCTCCATGAATACGTGACAATCATGGCTCTTTATATCCGTCATTTTGTTCTCCTTGAGGTCGATGCGTCTTCTCAAGTTCGAAACGTACCAGTCGGGAAATTCTAGGCCTTGAATCCACCTACAAAGTCTCACTTTATCCTCTTTCTCCAATGAAAAATTGCCTTAGGCTGCTTCAACTTCCCATTCCCCTCCTCTATCAAATGCAATGCTGGACGTCTAGATATTTCTTCTAAGTCCAATCTAGCCTTTGGATTGTCTTTCGTCTTCCCGTTTACGTCCATTAGAGTATTAATTATGTTGTCAAACATATTCTTTTCGATGTGCATGACATCAAGATTATGTCTAATCAGATTGGTGCTCCAATACGACAGATCCTAGAATATACTCATCTTCGTCCTGTTATGAGTGCGACCAAATTTGTCACACTTGTAGCCCTTAGTAGGCTCTTCAATAGCTCTTGGTAAATCTTTTATCATTTTCCATATCGTGTATCCGGGCCACCTTGGTGGTGGATTAGCCTTCTCCATAACGCCGGCACGAAAAGCATTCATGTTTCTCCTGTACGGATGATCCTTCAGCAAGAATTATCGATGACAATCGAAGAAGCATGGTTTGCCTCCGTGTTTCAAACGAAAAGCCATAGTACGGTCCATGCAATATGGACATAAAAGAAGACCATGTGTGCTTCATCCAGATAACATTCCATAGGCTGGAAAGTTGTTGATGGTCTATATAAGTGTTGCCCGCATCTGGAAATTCTGCTTTCTAGAAATATCGTACAAGTTGGAACCTACTTCCCGCAGCTGATTCAACTCATCAATTAATGGCTATAAATACACATTGATATTCCTCTTCGGATTATTCGGACATGGGATAATAACAGTGAGAAATATATACAGAATCTTTATGCACATCCAAGGCGGTAGATTGTACGGAGTGACGATCACAGGCTAACACGAATACTGGGAGCCCGAAAGTCCGAATAGGGTAAAACCGTCAGAGCAGAGCACCGATCTGACATTACGTAAATCGGAAGCAAAATCTGGATACTCTCGATCAAAGTGCTTACATACTTCTCCATCAGATGGGTGATCCAACACTCCTTCGATCTGTTCCAGCCTATGTCAACTCATATTTTCTACAGTCTTCTTCACCATAACAACCGTTGCAACCGCAGTGTCAACGGCATGTAGTACATCTAATAGGTAGGCTTCCTTGCACCGACAGACCTTCCTCTAACACCGCCCTTGTAGCGATCAGCACCATAAAATCTGTAGGCGTCTTCATCTTTGTCGTCTTCGTAGTACAACATGCACCCATTGCGAAATACATCGATTTTCTCGTATCCCATCTAGAGTGATCTCATCATCCTCTTAGACCGGTCGAAGTCTTTAGGCAACTTAGCACCCTCAGGCCAGATCTTTATAATCACAGAGGAATTGAACTTGATTGCAAACTTGCTTGTACAAGAGAAAGCCTAGAAAGAAATCCTAGGAAATAATTTAAGTACAATTGTTTAGTTTTGATTCTAGGGATCACGATAGAGGCTCGGGAAAGTGTAGCAACTCTGCCTTTCTCCTTGTACTATCTGACACGGTCCTTGATCTTAAAGAAATTGCCCTTCGTAGGTTGCCAACCTTTTGCATGGGTGTGGTACCATGCTATTTATAGTGATATATATTTTAAGCCACATAGATGGCCATGTGGCTACAACAGCACATAAAGACCCACTATTTGGCTACCAGCTGGTGACTTGTTGAGATATTGTTGCAGCAAATCTGGATGGTTGAGACTTGGTCAGCCTGCCACGTGTCCCATCGAAAGATAGGATCAGTCTGCTTGAGTCATTTTTAGCCGCATAGGCCTTTCAGTGTTCGGCCATACTGGGCCGCATAAGACTCATGCGGCTTAAGTCGTAGTCTTCCTTAGTCCGCATGTAGCTTGGGGACTTTCGAACGGCATAGGTTCTATATTTTGGGCCGCATAAAACTCATGTGGCTCAGATTGCAGTTACTCTTGGCTGCATGAAATACATAGATTGAGCCGCGTAAGGTTCATGCGGCTGGGGTCACATTCCTTTTGGCTGCATGGCCATGTCCAGTCTGGTGACGTGATATTTTGTTCTGATCACGTCTTATCTTCTTTTTGTCAGAGTGTCAGATTTGTTAGAGCTGTCAAAGCTGTCAGTTTTGCCATTTTTGACAGAGTTCGTCAGCTTTATCCGAAGGGTTGATCAGCTTGGCCGCATAAGTAACTATTCTTTGTGCGAATCAAATCAATCTAGTGAAGATGGACTGCAGGGGGCATGCTAAGTCTGTCATGCGACTATTCTTTATGTGGATCAATTTGTTCCAAAGTACTCATGCGGTCAGTTGTGATTCGCATGAATCCCATATTTTTCATGCTTCTACAAGACCCCCTTCAAAATTTTTAAATTATAAATTTGGAATACTTTGAATAAGAAGCATGGACATATGTCATGCCGCAGGAAAATCTTCGAGTCAGGAGAGACGTTGTGCCACTGGGACATTTTGAGCCGTAGGGACATTTTTGAGCTCCAGGTAGATCTTGTGCCGTAGGAAGATCTTATGTGCCAGCTGTCACTGCTGCATTTAAAGCCTTGATTTGGTTTTAGATTTTTGGCTCTTTTTTAAGAAAAAGTTGAAGGTTACTAAGGATAAAATCCCCAAACGTCATCATTATCTTTAATGGATACGAGAATCAAAGCGGCAATGACAGTTATTAAGGATAAAAATCCCCAAGTGTCATCATTATCTTTAATGTCACGATAACCGACGCGACGTTCATCTGTTTGCACTTTGAAGATCTATAAATATGGGCCATACGGAGAGAGAATTTTTCAACTTTTTCTCCTTCGTCTTCATCATCTTCGTCATCTTTTCTGTCCCGGTTAGCTATGGCTCCACATACTTCCAAGTCAACCGGTGCTACGGCCAAAGAGAATGAACTCGCCTCTCCGTCGAGAGCTGCGGACTCTCCTCCCGTTCATCCTGACATACAACCCTCTGTTAAGGGTAAGGATGGTGGAAAAATGATGACTTAAATTTGAATGGCCATATCGTATATTTTATGCGTCAGCCTGTCATGCGTTGCCTCTGTGCTTTAGGCGTGATTGATGCATGCCCTATCTGCATATGTTTTGTATGATGGGGCTGCATGGCTGATGCATAGACTTTGTCTTCTTCTGAATGTTAACCCCCCTCACCTTTTTTTTAATATTTTGTAGGGGTTTGGCAAGCAGATTTCTCCAGGACCGACATCGGTAATTTTGGGCATGGTGAAGATGCAACACTTGACACACACATCAGAGAGCTCAGAACCCTTCATGCTTTGGAAGATTTTTCCTCAGGTGGTAGGAAGAACCTTTATACGTCGGAGAGTCGGACGGTGGTGGGACGTCATCGTGAAAGTTCTGTTTTTACGGGTCTCCAAGTAGGCAAAAACAACACTAGGGATATTGTTTTGAAGGTATGGTCTTTTTGAGGAATAGGCCTAAGATGTCCGCAATACAGAGGAGAGAAAAGCATGTTATATTTGCCTTCCTCCATACGGCTCCTCGAAGATTCAACAACCTTGTTTGCTTCTCAGCAGTAAAACATGACTTCTTTCGAGGGCCACGAAACTGTTTTTTGATGAAGGCGAAGTGCTGCCAAACTGACCAAACTATATATTGCTAGATTTTCCTTTTATTTCTTTTTGCTGCAATGTCCTCCTATAAATGTAACTGATTTTGAATAAACAGAATAAATTCACCCTATTCTTTGTTTGTGGTGCTTGTACTAGAGGGCCTAATACAACATTTGTGTTAGATAAATGATATCCCACTGGATGACTTTTTGTGGACCTATTGCCCTTTTGTGCATCTGAAAATGTGCGCAAATAGATTTGAATGATATTTTGTGGACCTACTACTCTTTGGTACGTCGATGGTACGAGTAATAGATTAGGATAACTTCTGTGGACCTATTACCCTTTTGTGTATCTGGAAATGTGAGCAAATAGATTTGAATGATTTTTTGTGGACCTACTACTCTTTGGTACACCGATGGTGCGAGTAATAGATTAGGATAACTTTTGTGGACATATTATCCTTTTGCGCATTGGTGGTGCGGGTAATAGATTTGAAACAAAATCCAACAGGGGTAATATGGACGTGATAGATTTTGTGGTCTTAACACCATGTCTTTTATCCCGATTTGGATAAAGGTGCTAAGTCGGGAGACTATCTGTATTAGAGGTAATATGGACGTGACACACGATAATCAGCCATAATTTTTTGTGGACCTATTACTCTTTTACGCACTGGTGGTACGAGTAATAGATTTTGAGACAAAACCCAACATAGGTAATATATACGTGATAGGTTTTGTGGTCTTAACACCATGTCTTTTATTCCGGGTTGGGTACAGGTGTTAAGTCGGAAAACTATCGATATCAGAGGTAATATGGACGTGACACACGATAATCAGGCATAATCTTTAGTGGACCTATTACTCTTCTGCACACTGGTGGTACGAGTAATAGATTTTAAGACAAAATCCAACAGAGGTAATATAGACGTGATAGGTTTTGTGGTCTTAACACCATGTCTTTTATTCCGGGTTAAGTATATGTGTTAAGTTGAGAGATTCGGTATCAGAGGTAATATAGACGTGATACACGATAATCAGGACCAGGAAGTTTGCTCAGAGATAATGATAAGCTGGGCAGACTCCTGTGTGATAAAGCATTAGAGTGGGAGTTCATAGGTATCAGCATACATGACTCGCCACTCAGGGAGATGCGATGCGAATCTATTCGAAAAAAAATAGAGTGTGAGTTCAGAGGTACTTGGTGTATATAACTCGATGATCTGGGAGATTTGGTGGTTTGAGAAAGTACCAACATATCCTTAGACATGGTATTTCTTCAGGAATTTGTCGTTTATGGGCATCATAAGCAAGTCTCCATTCTGCTTTGCGAGTCCGTTGGAGAATACGGTCTCGATGATGAATGGACCCTCCCATTTGGATTGGAATTTATTGACGGTTTTGTGAGTCATGACCATCGGTCTACGAATGGCCTAGACGAGATCACCTATTTAGAATGTCCTCTGCTTGACTTTCTTATTGAAGGCCCGAGAGATGCGTGCTTGATAGAGCTCGATGCTTTGTTGAGCTTGCAAGCACTTCTCGTCTAAAGCTTTCAATTCTTGTAGCCGTCGGCGGTAGTTATCGTCCGATGTCAACCGGTAAGTAAGAGCCACACGAAGCGAGGAGATCTGAGTCTTAATGGAAGAACTGCCTCGCTCCCGTACACCAAAGAGAACGGTGTATTTTTTGTAGCCGTCCAACTCGTAGTACGGTACGCCAATAAGCATTCACCCAGCTTTTCATTCCAGTCGCACTTGTTTGAAGACACGAACTTTTTGAGAAGCTTGATTATGGTCTTATTAAAGGCTTCAGCCAGACCATTAGCCGATGGGTTGTAGGCCGTTGAAGTCACATTCTGAATCCGATTTTTGTCATAAAATCGATAGAAGGCATGGCTTACGAACTGCGGACCATTGTCATGAACGATCCTCCATGGCAGTCCAAAACGGTAAATGACGTGATGTTTTATGAAACTGATCATGTTTGATGTCTTAACTCTACTAGCGGAACAGCTTCCGCCCACTTGGAGAAGTAATCGGTGATTACAAGTATAAACCTGGGCCCTTTAGATGACGACGGGGTGATTGGGCCAATGATGTCCTTTCCCCATGCTTAAAGGCCACCGTTAGGTGCAAGAATTCGGATGGCAGATGTATGAAATCTGTGTTGATTTGATAAGCCTTACACTTCTTTGCATAGTCGACTACGTCTACTACCATTGTAGGCCAGTAGTAACCCATCCGACGGAGACGGTCTTGCAACTTCGGGCCCAGTTGGAGAGCCCCGCAAACGCCATCGTTAGCCTCGCATAAAGCTTCTGTGGCTTCTGCGTTTGACAGATATCTTAGCAGTAGTCTGTCATAAGATCGTCGATATAATATTTTTTTCGGTGTCATAAAAGAATCTAAGAGAACGCCTTCTGATTGAAGTTGCTTCTTTCATATTCTCAGGCAGGATCCCGTAGGCTGCAAAGTCGATGAACGGGAGTCTCCAGTCTTGCACATTATTAATTATCTGGGTAGAGTAACTCATATCCAATTGAATATTATTTTTAGGACAGACTAACTCATGGCCTATCACGTCGACTAGATGATGAGCATAATTTGGAATTGCTAAAGAAGCTGCGAGGCCTGCTAGGGCATCAGCTTCAATATTCTGGAGCCTAGGAACATGTTCTATAAAGAACCCCTCCATGGTTGCAATGATGGCAATTGCTGTCTGATGATAGGGAATCAGGTCTGCGTTACGAACCTCGTACGAGCCTCGGATTTGATTAACAATCAGCTGTGAGTCGCCATACGCTTCTAGGTATTTGACCCCTACCTCTTTTGCGAGTCAGAGTTTGATGACCAGAGCATTATATTCGGCTACATTGTTTGAACAAGGTTCTGTAAGAGAATATGCCCGATTGACTACCAACCCAGAGGGACGATATCACCTTGTGGCCCTGTTCTTGAAGCACCATCGAAGAACTTTCGCCAAACGACATCATCTGAAGTCATGTTTGATTCAACGACTTCATCTAGGATTTTTTCATAGATTCTGGCTGTTTCTGAGCCTGGATGGGCTGCTAGAAAGTCGACCAAGGCTTGACCTTTGACAGCCTTCTGCGGAATAAAGACCATATCGTGGGGGAGTGACAGTATCGCCCATGTGGCTAGACGAGAACTGGGTGCGCCTGGCTTGGTCATGAGAACCCTGAAGGGATTAACTTGCGAGACAACATGGATGGTCTGTCCTGACACATAGTATCGTGTTTTCTGAATGGCGAACACCAAGGCAAGGCATTCCTTCTCCACAGCGGTGTACCTATGCTCCGGCCCCACCATCATTCGATTGAGATAATAGATGGCTTGTTCGTGCCCTGCATCATTATTCTGTGCTAGCAAGACGCCTATGGAGTGTTCCATTGCTCGTACATAGAGTAAAAAAGGTTTTCCTATAACTGGGGCTACCAGAACCGACGAATTCGAGAGGTATTTCTTAATGTCATCAAAGGCGCATTAACATTCTTCATTCTATATGAAAGAGACGCCTTTCTTCATGAGTTGTGTGAAGGGTTGATATCGTCCTGAGAGGTTAGATATGAATCTCCTGATGTAGGCTAGTCTTCCCTGAAGACCGCGGAGTTCACGGAGGTTCCTCGGTGGACTCATCACTAGGATTGCCTTTGTCTTATCGGGGTCTATGTGAATTCTCGGGGAAGTAATGACAAAGCCCAAGAACTTTTCGCTGGACACACCCAAAAAGGACTTGGTGGGATTCATCTTCAGATTGTGTGCCCGCATAAGGTCGAACACTATTCTCAAATCGTGTAAGTGATCATCCTTGGAGCGGCTTTTGACGGTGATGTCGTCAACGTAACACTCCACCGTCTTGTGCAAGTGATCTCTGAAGATGACGCTCATAGCTCGTTGATATATAGTACCGATGTTCTTCAGGCCGAAGGCATGACTATGTAACAGTACACACCGATCGGTATTCGGAATGACGTATGCTTCTCATCGTCATGAGACATTTTAATTTGATTGTATCCTGAAAAGCTATCCATAAAGGACATGTGCTCAAAGCCACACGTATTATCGATCATTATGTCAGTGATGGAAAGAGGGAATTCATCCTTAGGACATGCCGCAATCAGATTGCAAAAGTCGATACAGATTTGAATCTTTTTATTCTTCTTAACAACTAGTATTATATTAGATATCCAGTCTGGGTGTTGCTCCTCGCGGATGAAACCACTAGCTATAAGCTTATTTACTTGTCCTTCAATGGAGTTCATGATGTCTGAACAGAACTTTCGTTGCTATTGTTTGACTGGTTTTGCGTCCGGATGAATATTGAGCTTATGAAGTACGATATCGGGGTTTAGTCCTGCCATGTCTTCATAGCTCCACGTAAAAACGTTGTTGTATTCTCTGACGAGTTGCAACAACGATTCCCGCTCGCCGTCCGTTAGGCTTTTACTGACGAAGATTGGCTTTGGAGAGGATTCATCACCGAGGTTAACTTGCATGATCTCATCTTCTGTGGGAGGGTGACGTAGTTCAAAGCGCTTCTTCCATTGTGCATCCAATTGTTGGACCCATGGCTCCAACTCAAGAGGTTCGAGTAGGTCTTCGTTTTCCTCTTCAATGTCAGTGGATGTCATATTGACAAATAATGTCTGCATAAATATATCTCCAATGCTGTCATCGGAATCGTATGCATATGATTCGGATGAGTAAGAATGCCACTCATATTCCTCATCGGAGCTCTCGAGTTTTGTTGCTAGTGTAACACAACCGAGGCCGCATTTGGAGTTGCCGTAATAATCTCGAGGTTTCCCAGACGGGGTTGACAGCTGCAGAGGTGATCGTCGACCGTTGCCGTAATTCAGACCTGGGATAGCCTCCATGTCGTACCCCTACTTTTGCATCAAGTACTTGGCTTAAGGACTATACAGGTAGAGTGGTAATCTTCCGATATCGGGTTCGAGATCAAACTCTTGTGGCATGAAAGGTTGAGGACCTTCTTTTCGGCCGAAGATGATCGTGTGATCCCCTTCTCTTCTGCTTGGGACTAGGAAGTAGGCACCTCTAATAGGAGTAAGCCGGTTTACGGTATGGACGATTGTCACATGTGTGTGCAGGTTAATGTCCCGATCGTGCCCCACAATATACATTAAATTAAGTTTATTACACTCAGGATAGTTCAACGGCAGCCTCTTATTGATGAAATAAGGAATTTTGTCCACAGGGATTACATCATCAGGAGAGAGACTATCCACCTTTGCAACCAGATTCTTTGTGAGTTCTGCATCCTCTTCAGCTACTCCCTGCATGACCGGGGGTTGAGACGCTGTCTTCGGCAGCTTGACCACCAAGGGTTCAGCTTGTGGCATTAGCTTGCCTGAGGGTCTCGGATCAACACTTGGTTGTCGGCTTGTCTTGGGGAGATGGATAACCATTGGCTCGGCAGAGGACTTCGTGTCTTCCGATTGCTTTTGACTGGATCTTGGCAATCGGATCACCATCGGCACCCTAGAGGGTCTCGCATCTTTCGGTCGCCATTGATTGGATTTTGGCAATCGGATCACCATCGGCCCTGTGATGGGCTTTGGCTCTTGGCTGGACCTTGGGAGTCGGAAGATGATCGGTTATGACTGCACAGCTGGGGTGGGAGAACCATTCACCTCTTTATGCAAATTTGCGACAAGGGGTGCGGCTTTGCCCGATTTACGGGCCTGAAGATGAATTCTCAAGGGTTCCTCTGGCCCTGTGATGACCTCTAGTTCGTCAATTATGTGCTTCTTAGATTTTTCGTATAGACAGGCCTCCAAAGAGTAATAAGATTCAACCCCTTTGAAGGAATCGATGTCGGCGAATTAAGTCTTCACGTTGTCATGCTTACTGACATACTTGAAGCACTGGTGGAGTGTGGATGGCAAAATCATGTAGTCATGTATACACGGACGTCCCAGGAGGATATTGTAGGACGTATCTGCATCTTTGACATAACAGGTAACCTCTGTCCTCAGGTCGCCGATCTGACATTTCAATCGGATCTTTCTTAAGGGTTATCTCCTTCCCGAGTTAAAACCGCTAATGGCAGTGTTGGTCGCCACTAGCCGGTGCATAGGGATGCCGAGGACTTGAAGCAAACTTTTCGGGATGATGCTTATCGATGAGCCAGGATCGATGTGTATCAGATCCACCTTGATGTCACCTATGTATCCCGTGTAGTACAGGGGGCGATCATGCAAGTTGGTCTTGATCAACATGTCCTATGGGGTGAATACGATATTGGGCATTACATCCACATAGTTGCTACCCTGGAGATCTGTCGATGAGTCTTTCCATGTAGGTTTGACCTGGGCTAAGTAAGCGTTAGCATTCTGGAGCCCTTCGCTCAATGCGACATGAAGATCCTTGGAGAGCCTTAGGAGCCCATATAATGACAACTTTACCGGTGTATTAGCCAATTGTACTAATATGTCAAAGTTGTAAGGTCTCTCTAGCCCTTGAGGTGCATCTTTACGGAGTGGCCTGTCGAAGCGGGTTTCTTTCGGCTTGGCCCTGTCTGCCGATGGACGCTGAGATGGCTCTGGAACATCAACAGCAGGAAGTGTTGCCGGCTGAGGGTCCTCGACTGAACTACCCATAGTGGGCTGGACTTGCGCCCCAGACTGGGTAACAACAGCCGCTGCCTCCTCAGCTTCGGCTGAAATTATATGGCAGGATCTGGACTGCCTACCCTTCTTCTTGTTGGCTGGAGATGACATCGCCTGGGTAACTTCGGGCACTAAGTCTGGGTGCATCTACATGACCTCTCCTCGTGACGTGGTGAGAGGTACCAAGCCAGTCGTCATGTCCCAGACGGAGGAAAGATTAGTAACCTCCATCGTTGTCCGGGGGATAGATATTACCCCGTCTTGAGTACTTGTTGGAGGGAAGTCGCCAAACTGAATTGACACCATATTTGCCGCCACGGTAACCTCTTCAAAATCTATCGACAGAGCTTTGGAGTCGATAAGACTCTGGATGTACCGCTTTAATTGAAAGTAGTCATGAGTGGCATGATGAACATAGCGGTGGAAATGGCAGTATTTAGGGTCCTTCATCTCTGCCGCTGGAGGCTCGCGCCTTGGTGGAGGAAGTTGGATCATGTCCCCTTGCAAGAGCATGTCGAAGATAGGCTTGACATAACTATCTTTGAATGAGTAATTCACCTTGGGCAACTGAGCTTCTGCCTGCTTTTGTCAGACTTCTTGGTCGTACCGACGACCATAGCCCGTTTGCCTTTATTGTCCCGATTATTGGAGGTGCCGTCAGTGTTGTTGTTATTGGAGGTGGTACCAGGACGTTTGCTTTTGACATCTCCATCCGGGATGTGTAATCCCAGCTGGTGAGCCTTCTTTAACTACGCCTTCGCATTGGTGGCGCTTATGATGAAGGTCGTCTAATCCCTGAACTGATCTTCAACCATCCAGAGGCTGATTGCGGGAAGCAACTTCTTCTGGCAGATTTCAATCAAGGATCTTTCGGGATTGCCTTGGGGCAATCCCATTACGGTTTGGCGGAATCGCTCGATATAGTTCCTTATTAGCTTCCTCTCCCCCGGAACGACGTTCATGAGGGATGACATTGTCACATCATATCCCACTTCGTAGAATCTTTCTAGGAATATGTGCATGAAGCCGTCAAAAGAATGCATGCAGTTGTCCGAAAGGTTGCGGTACCAGTCGAACGCGATTCCCTCCAATGCTCCGATAAACAATCGTGTAAGGATGGCATCGCTATGCGACAAATGGTCGGTTGTGACCTCGAAATAAGCCATGTACCAACTAGCAGAGGTCTTACCGTCATATAAATCAATATAAAACGGTTTGTACCGTGGCGGAAAAGGAACATCTCTCCACGCAGAGGAATACGGCTGCCGTATTCTGAGGTCCCGGGAGGAGTCTCCGGCATTGAACATTGCTCGAAGCTCCTGGACCACCCTCCTTGCCTCCCTGGCTTCGTCTACAGCTGAATAAGCAGATGCCCCTAGAGGATTGTCACCCAAAGAAGGAGCTGTCGTATTGGAATCTGCGTTAACTGTGGGTCCCAAGCTTTTTGTCCAAGCGTCCTTGCTGGTTAGGTCGGCAAGGCGGCTTTTATTTCATCTACTGACTTGACCAAGGACAGGAGCATGGCTTCAAGTACTTCTAGACATTGTCGGTCAGTAGGTGCTTCATGATCATCGTCGGCCATAAGGACTGTCCGCACGTGGGTAGACATGGAAGGGATCGTAGCAGAGGTGCTCTCTGTGTCGTACCCTCGTACCGAAAAATCATCGAAGAATGTCGAAATGTCTTCCACCTCGGACTCAGAAAAGGTGCTACCCCCTGTGCAGGAAGCCGCGTCGCCTTGGCGAAGGCGGTCATCCTCAGGGACGTCCATATTTGTTGCATAATTCTAGTATATCGCTACCCCCTGTGTATGCTCTTGGAACACCGGGTTGTCGCATACTTTGAGGGGACTGCTACCTCCGGCCTCATCTACCCCCAGGGTGGTCAAAGATGTACCCCCAGGTGTTGGAAGCTTCTTTCTGGATCGAGTTCCTAGATAGACACCCCCTGTGGCTGTCGGTGGCAATCCTCCATATGAGAGTTTCTTTGCAGTGCTGGCTGAGATTGGCGGGCTGGAAGAGCATGTCTTCTTTCATGCCTTGCCAGGAAGAACCTTCCGAGTTAAATTACAGGAGGCGAAAGGAAATTCCTCGTCTTCCAAAATTTGTACCTGTTCCTCAAGTGGTTGTCAGACAGGTGCTGGCTGGTGCAGTCGTTGAAAAATGGACTGCCGATCTTCAGGTGCTGCTGACTTGTCGCAGCAGCAGTTGATGATGACATGTGTCACGACCCGCACCCTATAGTAAGGGCACGAGACGTGGGTACGTCCAGCCTACGCCGCAGTGTCGGCGGTAGAACGCTGTCCTAGGTCACAACAACTAACAATTGAAGGTAAAAACAGTTATACTCCCCGAATGGGGGTGACATAACAGAAATATAACTCAACCACAGCTAAGGTAGAACAGGCAAGATAGATTGATAATAAAAGATAAAATATCCAGAACAGAGAATCACAGAGATACAATCCAGAATTCTAAGTGTCTAAAATAATACACTTCAGAATATCTCAAAATCTAATACAGTAATCCAAAATAGTAAGACATTCCTAAACTAATGGAGTGTCGTCTACTGCTAATGGATCCTGCTGCTGGTCCAAGTCCAGGCACTCATCTAGTGTGGCTCCGTAGTAAGTAGGGCAGAACGCCTCAGCCTCATCCTCTGTAATATTTCAACAGGTCCAGTCAGGACGGGAACGAGCACATATCTCTCAACAGTTCATAGCAGGTTAGGAAAATAAATCAGGCAATTGAGTAAAATACAGGAAGTGCTGAATGGAAGTCCAAGTAAACAGGAGATATTTTGTAACTGAAAGTAAATACATGATAGTAGAGACTGTAAGTGACTACGTGATTTAGAGTACAATATGGTTATGTAAACGGCTTGGGGCACATGAATACAAATAAGGAGCACATGAATACCTACTGGGGATTGTGTCCACATAACCAATTCTACTCACCCTGTCCCAATCAATACACAAGGATCCGTTCAAGTTATGTCATAAGCACATGAATACAACTAAGATACGTGAACTCATGTAATGAGTAGTACATGAGGCACATGATAAGCACATGAAAGCATATGAGAACATGTAAAAACATGAACTAGTACGAGTACAAGGAGTACCTGATGCACATGATAAAGTACATGAACATGAAATACCCGATGCACACATAGAGGGATAACATCTCAGGAAAGGATCCATATAGTACTAATTCGTGAAGATACGTATCAGCATCAAGTAGAGTAATCTAGAGCATAAATATAGTCCAGACAGGTATGAAAAGATCAGAGAATGTACTCGCCTGCTAACTGAAAGTCCGAGATGAAAGTGCTGTCCGAGGAGTGGTGTCTGGCTCCTATTTAGAACAGTACGTGTCACAACAAGTCCAGAATAGAAATAAAATGCACTAAAATATGTTTTACATGAATCTAGGTCAATCTAGACCAAAGTCAACTCTTGGTCAACTCTGGTCAACCCTAGAAGTCAAACTAGGTCAACCAAGCCAAACCTAAGTCAAACTAGTCTAATCTAGGTCTAGCAAGTTATTCTAAGTTCTAACAAGTCTATTCTAGGTTCCACTAGGCATACCATGCCTAAATATACCAATCACATAATACATTATGTCATTTGGTATCCACTCTATACCATATCATAACACAAATCACACATATCATGACATGTCAATGATATCCCATATTTATATATATAATCATATCACAAAGTATCATGTATATATACACATTATCACACATTCCTACATATAATTAATATGCATAGTACAACACTAATATATATTATATAGGAACTTATATATATATATATAGCACAAGCATGTATCTATAGGGAAGGAAAAGAGGGAACACAAGAGTGTAATGTGCAAGTGGATGTGTGTGTATCCTAGACTAGAGAGTGAGATGTGAGGTATCACAAGAGTGTGTGTCATGATATTAAAATAGTGTATACATGTGTAAGTGTAGAGTGTATTGTGTGTAATAGAGTGAGACATGTGAGGGACTGTTCAGAAATTGAGAACAGTGGCAGTGTCTCAATCCTAGAAAAATCAGTGAGGGACAACCAAGACACAAGCCAACTCAGATTCAATTGAAACAGTGAGCATGAATCAATACAAAGGAAAAATTCAGGTTATTACATTCCAGAAAAAAAGATTTAACTAAACTCAAGTTTAAGAAGAATGAAATCAGTTAATACATATACAAGCCAATAATCAGGTCCCTAAAGTAATTCTCAGGTTTTAGAACTAACTCTCAGTTTCTCATATCAGTTAAAAATACAGAACTCTTCCCAGGTTAAAGTTCATTTCAGAAAATGGTTTAACAAATCCCAGGAAATCAGTTAACAAGTAAACAATATGGGTTAAAATCATTCTCAGGTTTGAGAATGAATCTCAATCTCAGGTAGAGTTGAAACTGGGAACTAAATCTCAGTTTACTCATGTTTGAAACCACACAACATTAGTTAAACAAATCTCAGGTTTCATAAAACCAATGAAAGGGAATGTACAACAGTTAGGAAGAGGGAAATGGAAACCAGTTTACAACTAAACAATATAGTTAAAACTATTCTCAGGTTTATGATCATTTCAGTTCAAAACTAGAGGAGGAAATCTCAGGTTATCATTCACAGGAATGTTAGGGAACTACTCAGGTTTTAATGACAGGGAACATCCCAAACTCAGGTTTTTGATACAAAACTGGAAACCATTCCATCTCAGGGATAAATCCCAGGTTACACATTCAAGTGGAGGGAATAAATCTCAGGTTTTATGTAGAATACAACTCAGTTAATACAATCTCAGGTTTTACATTCAATTTCAATTCAATAATACATTCTCAGGTTTTAAAACTAAATCTCAGTAAATCCCCAAAAATCAGTTCAACAATATATTGGCAGATGCATTGAAACATCATAGCCTAATCCTCATTCCCAAACATAAAATCGAAATGTAAAACTCAGCTAACAAGAATGTAACATGAGGGAATCAATATCAATTGAAAATATAACACAAAAAGGGAATTAAATGGTTTTGAATAAAACTGGAAATACAGTGTCTGTGTGTATCAGAAAAACACAAAAAAAACCCATGTTCGAAACCAATATTCTAACAAAACCTAAACTAACATGGAAACTGAATTGAACACACAATATACATAATATTTAGGATCTATTTAATAGATAAAAACACAATTTAGAACCTATTAAATCCATTAAAACACATAACAACACACTGTACACTGAACAGTCCAGTGTACCACATGTGCACAGCCCATAACGAGTCCGCCACGACACGAGGACTCGTAAAACTTTACGCGCCTCGTGTCAGTCATTGACACAACGTGTGTGTTGAGTTTCGTAGGTCGAGACGCTGTATGCAACGAGCAGTTCTGCCCGAGTAGCAGGGGATGCTCCTGCCCGCGCGCGCGTACAAGACCGCGTGTCCACGCGCTCGTGTCGGCCCAACCCGACATGAAAATGTGCTCAGTGTCCAAGATTAGCATAAGCGAGCCAAAAATGGATTTTTTTCATTCAAACACAATCACAAAAATCGAACGAAATGCCTTTTGAGGCATTTCGTCGAACACTAACCTAGACATATTGATACGTGTCCGATACGGACACGAAATGGGTCCAAATTCTAGGGTTAGCCTATCCTAATGTTAGGTTAGGGTTATGACATCCTAGATATGATTTTCAACAGAATTTAAAAGCAATAGAAGGAATTATACCTATAGGTGAACAATGGGTCAAAATCTCCAAATAGGAAGAGTTCCACAAACCACCAAACTTTCTCAAATTGTGTTCTTCCTGCAAATACTCATCAATAACAGCAAGGATACAAATATTAGGTCCTATTGCAATTTGTTTGAAGGAATTTGGAGAAGAAATGGATTTTCTAAGGATTTACAAAGATGGGGACTCACCTCTTCCTAATGGCAAAGTTTCCTAAAGAGGCAACCCTAATTTCAAGAGGATATAAATAGGGGAAGGGGACACACTATGGCTGGTCAGATTTTTAGGGTTAGGGCTTGGTTTAATGGGTGTGGGCCTATGGGCTATTAAGCCTATTAGTCATAAAATGACTTGTGATTTCACAAGCCATTACTTATCAATCTAGCCCCTAATTTCACCAAACTAATCCCAATGAGTTAATCCTCATGAACTTAAGTCAACCTAGGTTTTCAAATCCTAAACACTTAGTCATGACCTTGGTTAGCCACTAGGTTAGTCTCTAAGGTCAACATAAGTCAAAGTCTCTAAAACACCAAACATCAATTATTCTAAAAATCACTTAAAAATCACATTAATTATAAATAATAATATTAAATCAAATTAAATTGTAAAATTTTGAAAATGACCAAAATACCATCAAGCTAGAAAAGTGGTTGTGACAAATCTACCCCCCTTAAAATAATTTTGTCCTCAAAATTTAAAGGCGAAACTAACTGCTAAGAAGGATAGAAAAGTATACCTCAAGGTCCAAAAAGATAGGGGTACCGCTCGCACATCTCATCCTCCCGCTCCCAGGTCGACTCTCCTGGAGAATGATGCCTCCATGCGACGCATACCAAGGGTATCACCTGGTCCTCAATACCTTCTCCCGGCGATCCAAAACCTCCACAGGCTGCTCTGGATAACTGAGAGTAGGTCCAACCTCTATCTCCGAGTGATCGAGCACATGGCTAGGGTCAGCCACGTACCATCTCAACTGTGATACGTGGAATACGTTGTGGATGCCCACTAGTGCAGGTGGCAAGTCTAGCCTGTATGCCACGTCACCGACTCTCCCGCTAATAACGAAAGGGCCATTGAAGCGCGGGCTAAGCTTCCCACCTCCACCAAAACGTATCGTACCATGAGTCGGAGATATCCGCAGAAAAACCATGTCTCCAACCTAGTCACAAGCAAGGTCTCAAGTTACTAAAAATCAAACATGATCAATCAAACAAAACAAAAATAAAATACAACCTACTTCTAATCCTATCTCTAAATTTGTACCTCAAACTCCAGCGGCCTCCGATGGCTATCGACCCAGTGCCGATGTCTGTCCTGCGCCACGCAAAGTCTGTCCCTGATGAGCTTCACCTTCTCAGCTGCATCAACAACCATCTCTGGTCCCAATAAAGCTCGCTCTCCAATATCATCCCAAGATAAGGGTGTACGACACCTATGCCCGTACAAAGCCTCAAACGGTGACATCTCAATGCTGGCCGGATAACTGTTGTTGTAAGCAAACTCTACCAAATGCAGGTGATCCTTCCAGGAACCTCCAAAATCTAGGACGCACGTCCGCAGCATATCCTCAAGGGTCTGAATAGTCCTCTCTGACTGTCCGTCCGTCTGGGGGTGGTATGCAGTACTAAACTTGAGCTGAGTGCCCAAGCTAGTCTGCAGACTCCTCCAGAAATGGGAAGTAAAGCGACTATCTCGATCTGAGACTATGCTGACGGGAACTCCGTGAATCCTGACTATCTGTCTCATATACAACTTCGCGAGCCTCTCTGTAGACGTACCCACCTTGAATGGCAAAAAGTGGGCCGATTTGGTCAACCTGTCAACGATGACCCAAATCGCGTCTTTCCCTCCTGGCGTACGCGGCAACCCCGATACAAAATCTATGGTAATATGTTCCCACTTCCACTCTGGAATGGGCAACGGCTGCAACAATCCTCCGGGCCACTGCCTCTCTGCCTTGACCTGCTGACAGATCAAGCATCCAGCTACGAAGTGGGATACCTTCCTCTTCATCCCGTACCACCAGACATGCTCTCGCAGATCCCTGTACATCTTGTTGGCACCAGGATGTATAGAGTACTGCGATCTGTGAGCCTCCTGCATAACCTGCTCTCTTAGCTCCCCGCTAGGCACACATAACCGAGAACCGTGCCTCAGGGCACCATCCTCTGCAAGTGAGAACTCAACATCCTCCACTCCTGCACTGATCTGCTCTCGAATACACCGCAGAGCCACATCATCAAACTGTGTCGCCTTGATCCTGTCCATTAAGTCCGACTGTATCTGAAGGCCCCATAACTGCATCTGCACCCCTGGCACAATTACCTCAATCCCAAGGCTCTCCAAATCTGCAAGCAGGTGCCGATCCATAGTCAAACACATGGCTGTCGGATACCTACTCAAGGCATCGGCAACCACGTTGGCCTTCCCCGGGTGATATTGAAGTGCGATGTCAAAGTCCTTCATCAACTCAAGCCACCTGCGCTGCCTCATATTGAGCTCCTTCTGTGTAAACACATACTTCAAGCTCTTGTGATCTGTGAAAATCTCCACCCTCTCGCCATACAGATAGTGCTTCCATAACTTCAAAGCAAAAAATTACCGCCGCCAGCTCCAGGTCATGGGTAGGGTAGTTCTTCTCATGGGAATACAATTGCCTGAAAGCATAGGCAATCACCTTCCCATGCTGCTGCAAGACGCAACCCAGCCCCTTTCCTGAAGCATCACTATAAATAGTGAATCCACCTGATCCTGAAGGCAATGTCAGAATCGGAGCTGTCGTAAGCCGCTTTTTCAACTCATCAAAAGCTGCCGGACACTCCTCTGACCAAACAAACTCAGTATCCTTCCGGGTCAACCGTGTCAACGGCTTTGCAACCCGGAAGAAATCCTGCACAAATTTCCTATAGTATCCTGCCAGCCCCAGCAAACTCCTGATCTCTGCCACTGAAGTCGGCGCTGTCCAAGCCTCAACTGCTACAATCTTCTTGGGGTCAACTGAGATACCATCTCCAGTCACCACATGCCCCAAGAAGTCTACCCGGTCTAAGAAAAACTCACACTTGGAGAGTTTTCCATAAAGCTGCTCCCGCCTGAGAGTCTCTAGCATTATCCGCAGATGCTCCTCGTGCTCCTCATCTGTCTTGGAATATATCAAGATATCATCAATGAACACCACCACGAACTTGTCCAAGTACTGGTGGAACACCTTGTTCATTAGATTCATAAACACTGCTCGTGCATTGGATAGCCCAAACGGCATAACCAAAAACTCAAACTGTCCATACCGCGTCCTGAAAGCGGTCTTGGGAATATCCTCCCTCTTCACCTTCACCTGGTGATAACCCGATCTCAAATCAATCTTGGAGAACACCCGAGCTCCGCTCAACTGATCAAACAGATCATCGATCCGCGGCAGTGGGTATCTGTTCTTGATTGTCAGGTTGTTAAGTGTCCTGTAGTCGATACACATCCGTACCGACCCATCCTTCTTGGGTACTAAAAGTACCGATGCACCCCAAGATGATGAACTCGAGCAAATGAAGCCCTTGTCCTGTAGCTCATCCACCTGCTTCTTCAGCTCCACTAACTCGCGGTTGTTCACTCGATAGACATGCTGGGAGATCGGTTCTGCGCCGGGAACCAAGTCTATCGAGAACTCTACATCTCTGTCCGGTGGAAGCCCTGGCAACTCCTCTAGAAACACGTCCATAAACTCTGCGATCAAGGGATGCGGAGCCACCTGCTCCTCGACTGATGCTCCACAGAAGACTCAGCCGTCCGGCTCTGCCTGCCGTCGGGTGTACTCAAACTCTGGCTCTCCTGGCGCCCCGAACAAAACTCTACCCCCACGGCAATCAATGCGGGCGTGGTGTCTACTCAGCCAGTCCATACCTAATATAATGTCGTAGTTCGGTAATGGCATGACTAGTAGACTCACCCCCAACTCTCGACCGCCCAAAATGACACTCCGCCCTCTGCAAACATCACTCACGAGGATGACCCCACCCCCGGTCGTGATCTTGCAGGTCCTAGGCAATGGTTTAGAAACCAAACTGTGTCTAATAGCATACGATACTGACACAAAGCTATGGGAAGCCCCAGAATCAAAGAGTGCAAATGTTGGAAGGGAATCCAGGAGAACCGAACCTGCTATCAGCTCTTCGATGGCCTCGGCATCCTTAGCTGCCATGGCGAAAGCTCGCCCCTGCTGTCCACCTCGTGCCTGCTGCTGGTGCTGCTGGAACCTCTGTTGCTGGGTCTGCAGGGCTGGTCCCCTCTGCTGGCCTGCTGGAGCCTTGGCTCCACCTCCCTGCTATCCTCGTCCAAAAGCCCCTGGGCAGTCCCTCAACTGGTGATCTCCCGTACCACAAAGTAGGTATAACTTGCCTAGCTTCTTCCTGCACTTATGGATCATGTGCCCCGGCTTCTTGCAGAAGGCACAAATGACTACCTGACGAGGTGCCTGCTGCCCTCTCTGCTGCTGGTGCTGCTGCTGAAAGGGTGCACGACCCTGCTGCTGAAACTGCTGAGCTGGCCTCTGCTGCTGCTGCTGGAAGTGAGGCCTCTTGGCATGCCCCTGACTGCAACTGCCACCCTGGAAGTCACGACCCCTCTTCTGCTTCAGCCCTAGGTCGTCCTCCGCCGCCATGGCCCCAAAAAATATCTCAGCATAAGTGGCATTCCGGTCGCTCTTAGTCAGCGACCGAACCTCTCTAATCAAACCCCGGCGAAACTTCCTCGCCTTCGTCTTCTCAGACAAATCATCAATGAACCGGGCCAATCTGCAGAACTCCCCGGCATACTCAGCTACCGTCTGGTTCCCCTGAACCAGAGCCTCGAACTGTGTCTCGATACCTTCCAAGGCAACATCAGGAAAAAACTGCTCCTTAAACAGCTACTTGAACTGGGCCCAAGTCTGGCCCTCAACTCCTACCCTGGGATCTGCCTGATACCATGCTCGGGCCAAATCCTGCATCTGGCTGCCCGCTGCCTCGATCTGGAGTCGAGCTGGTATCTCTGCTAGTCGAAAGATCTCCTCAATATGCTCTATCCAGTCGTCTGCAACGTGAATGCCCTCCGTGCCGAAAAACTCCCGAGGGTACATCTTCTGGAAGTTCTGTATGTCCTTCTCCCTCCGACGGGACTGCTGCTGGGCTCCATGAGCTGTGATCATCTCGACTGTGGAACGAACCAGCTGGTGCGCCTCATCGATCCCTTGCCGAAAATCGGTAGTTTGCCTCGTCTGCTGCTGCTGGTGCGACTCCAGAATCCTCTCCACGAAGGAGAAGAGATGGGCAGCATCTACCATCCCCGCAGGCGGAGGCTGCTGCGTGGAAAGGGTCTCTGGAATCACAACTAGCCTCCTGACTGCTGGAGGTGCTCCTCCAAAAGTGGCAGAAACACCGACTCCTGAGGGCTGCACTGGCCCTGTGGCACTGGAAGCTGGCTGCTGGACACGAGAGGTGGCAGACCCCTCTCCAGCCTCTACCGTCACGGGGCGATGCGATCGCGTCTCAACCATCCTGGAGACACAGATCAAACAAGAAGCAATTACTGAAAATGAGTCGAAAAATCAAAGGAGGACAATTTAAATTTCTAAGGAAGACAATAAACAACAAAATTGATATACGGAATCTGATAAGGAATTTTTCTAGTGTGATTGAGTACCTTCAAAAAAAAATATGCTAATTTCTACTGCAGGCTGCAGCGATATCCTAGTTCGAATACCACTACATTTCCTACCTAGACCTGCATGGGCCACCACTAAAAACGTGTCACGACCCGTACCCTAGAGTAAGGGCACGAGACATGGGTACGTCCAGCCTACGCCGCAGTGTCGGCGGTAGAACGCTGTCCTAGGTCACAACAACTAACAATTGAAGGTAAAAACAGTTATACTCCCCGAATGGGGGTGACATAACAGAAATATAACTCAACCACAGCTAAGATAGAACAGGTAAGATAGATTGATAATGAAAGATAAAATATCTAGAACAGAGAATCACAGAGATACAATCCAGAATTCTAAGTGTCTAAAATAATACATATCAGAATATCTCAAAATCTAATACAGTAATCCAAAATAGTAAGACAATCCTAAACTAATGGAGTGTCGTCTACTGCTAATGGATCTTGCTGCTGGTCCAAGTCCAGGCACTCATCTAGTGTGGCTCCGTAGTAAGTAGGGCAGAACGCCTCAGCCTTATCCTTTGTAATATTTCAACAGGTCCTGTCAGGACGGGAACGAACACATATCTCTCAACAGTTCATAGCAGGTTAGGAAAATAAATCAGGCAATAGAGTAAAATACAGGAAGTGCTGAATGGAAGTACAAGTAAACTGGAGATATTTGTAACTGAAAGTAAATACATGATAGTAGAGACTGTAAGTGACTACGTAATTTAGAGTACAATATGGTTATGTAAACGGCTTGGGGGCACATGAATACAAATAAGGAGCACATGAATACCTACTGGGGATTGTGTCCACATAACCAATTCTACTCACCCTGCCCCAATCAATACACAAGGATCCGTTCAAGTTATGTCATAAGCACATGAATACAACTAAGATACGTGAACTCATATAATGAGTAGAACATGAGGCACATAATAAGCACATGAAAGCACATGAGAACATATAAAAACATGAACTAGTACGAGTACAAGGAGTACCTGATGCACATGATAAAGTACATGAACATGAAATACCCGATGCACCCGTAGAGGGATAACATCTCAGGAAAGGATCCATATAGTACTAATCCGTGAAGATACGTGTCAGCTTCAAGTAGAGTAATCTAGAGCATGAATATAGTCCAGACAGGTATGAAAAGATCAGAGAATGTACTCGCCTGCTAACTGAAAGTCCGAGATGAAAGTGCTGTCCGAGGAGTGGTGTCTGGCTCCTATTTAGAACAGTACGAGTCACAACAAGTCCAGAATAGAAATTAAATGCACTACAATGTGTTTTACATGAATCTAGGTCAATCTAGACCAAAGTCAACTCTTGGTCAACTCTGGTCAACCCTAGAAGTCAAACTAGGTCAACCAAGCCAAACCTAAGTCAAACTAGTCTAATCTAGGTCTAGCAAGTTATTCTAAGTTCTAACAAGTCTATTCTAGGTTCCACTAGGCATACCATGCCTAAACATACCAATCACATAATACATTATGTCATTTGGTATCCACTCTATACCATATCATAACACAAATCCCACATATCATGACATGTCAATGATATCCCATATTTATATATATATATAATTATATCACAAAGTATCATGTATATATACACATTATCATACATTCCTATATATAATTAATATGCATAGTACAACACTAATATATATTATATAGGAACTTATATATATATATATATATATATATATATATATATATATATATATATAGCACAAAAAAAATATATATATATATATATAGCACAAGCATGTATCTATAGGGAAGGAAAAGAGGGAACACAAGAGTGTAATGTTCAAGTGGATATGTGTGTATCCTAGACTAGAGAGTGAGAGTGTGAGGTATCACAAGAGTGTGTGTCATGATATTAAAATAGTGTATACATGTGTAAGTGTAGAGTGCATTGTGTGTAAGAGAGTGAGACATGTGAGGGACTGTTCAGAAATTGAGAACAGTGGCAGTGTCTCAATCCTAGAAAAATCAGTGAGGGACAACCAAGACACAAGCCAACTCAGATTCAATTGAAACAGTGAGCATGAATCAATACAAAGGAAAAATTCAGGTTATTACATTCTAGAAAAAAAAGATTTAACTAAACTCAGGTTTAAGTAGAATGAAATCAGTTAATACATATGCAAGCCAATAATCAAGTCCCTACAGTAATTCTCAGGTTTTAGAACTAACTCTCAGTTTCTCATATCAGTTAAAAATACAGAACTCTTCCCAGGTTAAAGTTCATTTCAGAAAATGGTTTAACAAATCCCAGGAAATCAGTTAACAAGTAAACAATATGGGTTAAAATCATTCTCAGGTTTGAGAATGAATCTCAATCTCAGGTAGAGTTGAAACTGGGAACTAAATCTCAGTTTACTCATGTTTGAAACCACACAACATTAGTTAAACAAATCTCAGGTTTCATAAAACCAATGAAAGGGAATGTACAACATTTAGGAAGAGGGAAATGGAAACCAGTTTACAACTAAACAATATAGTTAAAACTATTCTCAGGTTTATGTTCATTTCAGTTCAAAACTAGAGGAGGAAATCTCAGGTTATCATTCACAGGAATGTTAGGGAACTACTCAGGTTTTAATGACAGGGAACATCCCAAACTCAGGTTTTTGACACAAAACTGGAAAACCATTCAATCTCAGGGATAAATCCCAGGTTACACATTCAAGTGGAGGGAATAAATCTCAGGTTTTATATAGAATACAACTCAGTTAATACAATCTCAGGTTTTACATTCAATTTCAATTCAATAATACATTCTCAGGTTTTAAAACTTAATCTCAGTAAATCCTCAAAAATCAGTTCAACAATATATTGGCAGATGCATTGAAACATCATAGCCTAATCCTCATTCACAAAACTAAAATCGAAATGTAAAACTCAGCTAACAAGAATGTAACATGAGGGAATCAATATCAATTGAAAACATAACACAAAAAGGGAATTAAATGGTTTTGAATAAAACTGGAAATACAGTGTCTGTGTGTATCAGAAAAACACAAAAAAACCCCATGTTCGAAACCAATATTCTAACAAAACCTAAACTAACATAGAAACTGAATCTAACACACAATATACATAACATTTAGGATCTATTTAATAGATAAAAACACAATTTAGAACCTATTAAATCTATTAAAACACATAACAACACACTGTACACTGAACAGTCCAGTGTACCACATATGTAAAGCCCATAACGTGTCCGACACGACACGAGGACTCGTGAAACTTTACGAGCCTCGTGTCAGTCATTGACACAACGTGTGTGTTGAGTTTCGTGGGTCGAGACGTTGTATGCAACGAGCAGTTCTGCCCGAGTAGCAGGGGATGCTCCTGCCCGCGCGCGCGTACACGACCGCGTGTCCACGCGCTCGTGTCGGCCCAACCCGACACGAAAATGTGCTCAATGTCCAAGATTAGCATAAGCGAGCCTAAAATAGATTTTTCCATTCAAACACAATCACAAAAATCGAACGAAATGCTCTTTGAGGCATTTCGTCGAACACTAACCTAGACACATTGATACGTGTCCGATACGGACACGAAATGGGTCCAAATTCTAGGGTTAGCCTATCCTACTGTTAGGTTAGGGTTAGGACATCCTAGAAATGATTTTTAATAGAATTTAAAAGCAATAGAAGGAATTATACCTATAGGTGAACAATAGGTCAAAATCCCCAAATGGGAAGAGTTCCATAAACCACCAAACTTCCTTAAATTGTGTTCTTCCTGCAAATACTCATCAATAATAGCAAGGATACAAATATTAGGTCCTATTACAATTTGTTTGAAGGAATTTGGAGAATAAATGGATTTTCTAAGGATTTACAAAGATGGGGACTCACCTCTTCCAAATGGCAAAGTTTCCTAAAGAGGCAACCCTAATTTCAAGAGGATATAAATAGGGGAAGGGGACACACTATGGCTGGTCAGATTTTTAGGGTTAGGGCTTGGTTCAATGGGTGTGGGCCTATGGGCCATTAAGCCTATTAGTCATAAAATGACTTATGATTTCACAAGCCATTACTTATCAATCTAGCCCCTAATTTTGCCAAACTAATCCCAATGAGTTAATCCTCATGAACTTAAGTCAACCTAGGTTTTCAAATCCTAAACACTTTGTCATGACCTAGGTTAGCCACTAGGTTAGTCTCCAAGGTCAACATAAGTCAGTCTCTAAAACACCAAACATCAATTATTCTAAAAATTACTTAAAAATCACATTAATTACAAATAATAATATTAAATCAAATTAAATTCTAAAATTTTGAAAATGACCAAAATACCCTCAAGCTAAAAAAGTGGTAGTGACAACCTGGGTGCAACGACGTCCCAAAAAGGGCTCATCACATGCCAAGGTTGCTTATTTCTCCTTGTATTTGTGAGTAATCACCTCTCGCAAGTCAATAGCAGACTGATCTACCTTAGCATCCAATTTGTGGACTCGGGTATCCCAAGCACATGGGTGCGTAGGAATCATGTTTGCTTCCTGATCTGAGGCTAGTAAAAGCACTTACTCTCGATTGTTGGAGGGAGACCTTTGAGACCAACCCTGTATGTTAGCCCTAGGGGACTAGACGCGGGTGGTTCTGTACAACTTTCCATCAGGGGCCTGTATAACAGTTAACGGTGCCCGCTGACGGCCAGCAACTTGGACAGTTGAATGGGCCTGTTGGGCCAGCACTGTCCTAGACTTCTTCAATTTAGCACCTAAGGGCGCATAATAAGAAGTGTCCAGATTAGAAAATCCTAAATTCTTAATGGGTCGCATAGAGTCGAGCCCGCATGAGAGACGGTCGAACAAAGAGTTTCTGACTGGGCCGTATGAGACACTCTGTCTATGGCCAGGATTGGCTGCCGCATGGGCCATTTTCCTGCGGCAGGAGTTGGCTGCCGCATTGGCGATCTGCCTGCGGCCAGAGTTAGCTGCCGCATGGGCGATCTATCTGCGGCCAGAGTTGACTGTCGCATGGGCCATCTACCTGCGGCCAGAGTCAGCTGTCGCATGAGCCATCTGCCCATCTTTCTTATACGGCCTCTTCCTCGTCTGTATAGATTTCCCTTGTACCCCTAAAAACTCATCATCGTAGTATTTTTCTTTGCTGGATTTGGGGACAGTGGGGTTCTCTATGGTCGGAAGCAAGGCCGCAGGAGAGTCTCAATCACCGTCTTGGACCGCAGAAGGAGCTTCTTCGAGAACCTGGTCGGTGGCAACAGTTTTACGCTTCGACATTCTGCGGGTTCTCTTTGGGTTGGCTCGCTTCTGCGAGGGGCTGGCGCTCCCTTCAGAGAGCATTGCTTCGAATGCTCGTTAGTTAAATTGAACCACGAGCATTTGCTGCATAGAGTCGAGCTTGGACGCGTCAGATTGCGTCACCAACTTCTCATCAGAAGAGAAGGTTGTCCCCAGCAGATTCGTCATCGTATTTGCCATTAAATATCAAGTACAAAAAAATTACAGAGGAATTGAACTTGATTGCAAACTCGTTTGTATAAGAGAAAGCCTAGAAAGAAATCCTAGGAAATAATCTAAGTATAATTGTTTAGTTATGATTCTGGAGGTGACGATAGTAGCTCGGAAAAGTGTAGCAACTCTGTCTTACTCCTTGGACTATCTGACACGGTCCTTGCTCTTGAAGAAATTGCCCTTCGTAGGTTGCCAGCCTTTTGCATGGGTGTGGTACCCTGCTATTTATAGTGATATATGTTTTGAGCTGCATAGATATCCATGTGGCCATGTGGCTACAGCAGCACGTAAAGACCCGCTCTTTGGCCGCCAACTGGTGACTTGTTGAGATATTGTTGCAGGAAATCTGGGTGGTTGAGACTTGGTCAGCCTGCCATATGTCCTATCGCAAGATAGGATAAGTCTGCTTGAGTTATTTCGAGCCGCATAGGCCTTTCAGTATTCGGCCATGCTGGGCCGCATAAGTCTCATGCGGCTTAAGTCGTAGTCTCCCTTAGTCCGCATATAGCTTGGGGACTTTTGAGCCGCATAGGTTCTGTATTCTGGGCCGCATAAAGCTTATACGGCTCAGATTGTAGTTACTCTTGGCCGTATGAAATACATAGATTGAGCCGCATAAGGTTCATGCGGCTCGAGTCGCAGTCCTTTTAGCCGTATGGCCATGTCTAGTCTGGTGACTTGACATTTTGTTCTGATCACGTCATATCTTCTTTTTGTCAGAGTGTCAGAGTTGTCAAAGCTGTCAATTTTGCCAATTTTGACAGAGTTCGTCAGCTTTATCAGAAGGGTTGATTAACTTGGCCGTATAAGTAACTATTCTTTCTGCGGCTCAAATCAGTCTGGTGAAGATGGGCCGCAGGGGGCATGCTGAGTCTGTCATGTGGCTCTTCTTTGTGCGGATCAATTTGTTCCAAAGTACTCATGCGGTCAGTTGTGATCCGCATGAACCCCATATTTTCTATGCTTCTATACCAGCAACTCTATGACCTTTGCAGCATCATCGTTCGGTGCCTCCTCGGCTGCATCATGATTGTCCGGATCGAAACTAGGCTCCGTCGTATCAAAAATCACGTTCACCCACCAATCGTGTAAGCAGCGTGGTTGTGGACATCCACATAAGGCTCCGACTCCGATGCTAAAGACACAAGTTTTTCGTGATCGGTCCACTTACAGTAATTCGACGTGAAACCCTTCGAGTATAAATGATATGTGACTTCCACTTCTGGATGATATTTCAAGTTGCGACATCTCATACACGGACACTTAATTTTGGTACTGACCATGTACTAAGTGAACGCCTTGGCGAACTACAGGAACTGCTGTACACCCTCAATGAATTCATCCCGCACACCGCACATGTCATCAGGATGACGGTTGTACATCCACGAACAATATCGCAAATAGTAATTCATATCCATTTGATAATAATTTTGCAAAAATAGATACACATTATTCGAGTATATTCCAAATGGATGCATAGGATTCTTCGTCAAAGGATTCTGGCTCGTCCCACCAACAATCGAAATCTTTTTACTTCTAGGATACTCGATACACTCTTGATTTCAGGCTAACACGGATACTTAACATAAGAGATAATGATATCTCTGTTGTCGTGTGTTCCTTATGAGCCTACAAGAAAAACTTGACCTCGGAGTGTCCAAGCTAGCACTTACCATGAAATACTTGGCGATGCCTACATACATACCTAGTATCTTGACATATGTCTTGATACTGTACCAATCATACCTACACTTATAGGATACTCTATACATTCTAGGTACTAAGATACTCTTAACACGGCCATGTAGGATCGGGCCGGGCTAACTCATCTAAGAAACAAACCCCTAATTTCATAGAATTTTTACAGAATATAGACTAAGACTTTAATGACATATCCATATATGATACTAAGTGCTACATAGACACTATAATCACACCATAACCTAAATTTTAATTTCAATAATTATGAATATCATTCCTACCACCGTGTCCCTATTGTCCAATTTGTGTGTCCACATCAATATATTCTCAAATACATAACCAAGTCAAAATTATGTATCATAAAAAAATATAATTTTGTGTCCAAGTTAAAGAGAAGAAGGAGTGTGTGTCCGTGACCACCACAAATATGCTATGTATCGTGTTAGTGTCCGTATTAGAGTTAGGTTAGCATGTGTGTGTAATGTTTAGTGTCTGTGTCCGAGTTAGGTTAGTGCTACGATAGAAAGAGAGAAAGAGGAAAGGTTTACCGAGATGGGGGTCGTCAAAGCAGGGGGTGCCAGAGAAGGGGGTCGTCGGGATAGTAGCTCGACGAAGGCCAGAGGCGGGGGAGGGCAGATGGTCGTCAGGGGGAGGGGCGTCGAGGGGGCTAGAGGTCGAAGGGGGCAGGGGCGGGGGTGGGCAGAGGGTCGAAGCTGGCGGAGGGGGTTGGAGGTCGAGGGGAAGGGGGCTGCATCCGGAGGTGGAAAAGGGGCCGGGGATCTGGAGGTCGAGGGGGGCAGGGGCGGGGGAGGACAGACGGTCGAAGGTGGCGGAGGGGGGCTGGAGGTTGAGGGGGGAGGAAGAAATAAAATAGAAATTTGGGTTCCCCCTCTATTTGACTATATGTAGAGACGTCAAGAAAAGGACATCGCTAAACGTCGCTGATTGTAAAATTATAGCGACGTTTAGCAACTCCTCAGCGACGTGACTATCTAATATGCTTAATGTAGTCACTATACGTCGCTGAACGTTGCTATATTTTCTTAACAATGACGTTTAGCGACATTAATAAGCAACATCGCTAATTTTCTAAATATTAGCGACATTTTGACCAGGTGTCGCTAATTACGTCGCTGATTTGACTTATTTTGGTAGTAGTTTCATATATTCGCCCTTTTATACATAAGCATTTGATGAATTTGCTTCAAATTACTTCATAATAGAAAGATGGTTCAAAATGCCTCTCCGAACTTCTACTTCAGTTTAGAGCTCCCCCAGCACCTGGGGAGTTGGGGGACGGGGTTAGCACACTTGCTAAGTGGACGGAACGAACCCACTCGTCTGATTTGTTAAGACAGACATGCATTGGAGTTTTCTTTCTATTTAGAACTAAATAAATTTAGTTCATATTGATAGCCTTCCATTTGAAACACTAAAGCAGATAGAAAACATAGCAGTTTATCTCATTCTTACCACGGCCATGCTCGTCCCTGCATAAAAAATATAGATTATAATTTTTGTCGGCAAAAGTCAATCGGTGAGCATGCTATTTTATATGCGGTCATCGGTGTTAATCACCAAGAGGGACTATTCATCATGGCATTATGACGTACCCTATCAGACGAGGTTGCAAGCCTAGCTGAAGGTCCCGTAATGCCTTGTGCCAAGCACGAAATCTCAAATTTCCCTAGGTTGATTCGATTTCGATGTCCCGAATACCGTTTCGAGGAAACCCTTGTGCATAAGTTGTCCATGACCTTGCATATGCGAGAATAGTTTATCATATGAAACAGATTGCATAGTGTGGACATTATTAAGCAGTATTATCATTTTTTCTCAACTCAAGCAACTAAGTTATTTTTCCCCAAAGCCGTACTTTCGATTTAGCGTCTCGTAGGCACCAAATTCTCTCGAGGCACCATATGCCCCAACCAATATTTTATTATTTTATTTTGTAGATCATGAAATAGTCTTTCTCTTTTTTAGAACCTTAAACTTTCTCTTTTAGATGTAAAACTTATATTTTTAGAGTAATTTACTCAAAATCGATACGTTTTTCCCGAGTTCTTGATCTTAGGATTGGCATGCATTTAAGTTGGCATCGTCGATTTGAATAAGTTTGAGGCAAAAGAATTTCGTTTGTAGGACAGAGTAGAAAAGAAGGGGTTGAACCACCCATTAAATATTCGATTGTGTCGATAGTCGAAACGCTTCGCAATGTTCATGTTTCACTTATGCGAGCTCCTGCAATGGCACAAATACTTAGTCAGAATTCTTTCTTTAATCCTTCGTTTCTAAATTCATATAATGCATTCAGAAAATGATGCAAAAATATAATGATCAAAACAAAGCGACGAAAGCTCCAAGAAAACCATATAGCAGTTCGGTACCGTCGAAGGGACTCTTATATAGAGCTCATGTGCCGAGACGCAGCCTGCTGCATCTAGGACTTATTCCAACAGAAGCCGTTCTATTAATTGGATCGATTATCGTAAAATTTGTCCAAATCGATTTGATCGATGCCGTAAGGTGTTATCGTTTACCAAGCTCAGCGATCGAGTCAGATGGCCATCTAAGTTTTCGACTGATATGACTCGACACAAGCATATTACAAAGTTCGCCGCCTATCGAAAGTGGGGCACTGCATAATATACCACTAAGAAAAAGTTTCGTCCCGAAACTTAAGAACAAGGGTTTGACCTTAAATTAGGCTAACAACGAAGGGTCGATCGATTTTGTAATACTTTCTTCTTACGATCCAAAATTTGAATAGGCTCCTCCGAGTAAGACAAGTTAGTACGTAGCTCCAACTGATCGAACCTAACCATGTGACTTGGATCGTGTACATATTTTCGAAGTTGTTAAACGTAGAAAATATCGTGCACATCAGCCAAGGGAGCAGGTAGTACGATCCGATAACCAACCGTTGCAACTCGCTCGATGATCTCGAAAGGGCCTACAAATCCCGAGCTCAATTTGCCTTTAACGCCGAACTGCATCACGCCGCGCATGGATGTTACTTTCAAAAACACATGGTCCTCGACCAAAAATTCTAGCGATCGTCGACGAAGATCTGTGTAGCTCTTTTGTCGACTTTGCACGATACGGAGTCTATCTCGGACAAGCGGACCTTTTCAACGGACTACTCTACCAGTTCTGATCCGAGCACTTGTCGTTCTCCGACTTTATCCCAGCATATTGGAGAACGACACTTTCTCCTGTAGAGCGCTTCATATGGAGCCATCTGAATGCTCAACTGATAACTGTTGTTATAAGTAAACTCCATAAGCGACAAATGCATATCCCAACTAGTCTTTAGATCGATCGCACACAGACGCAACATATCCTCTAAGATTTGATTCATCATCTCTATCTGACCGTCTATCTGGGGGTGGTATGCAGAACTAAAATTTAGTTTGGTCCCCATCGCCGCTTGTAGGCTCGTCCAAAAATGTGATAGGAATCGCCTGTCTTTGTACAAAATTATTGTGGCCGGTATCCCGTACAGTCAAAAAATTTCGTCAATATAGATTTGCGCTAACCGATCGACGCTCCATCCTGCTTTAATTGCAATGAAGTGAGCCGACTTGGTCAATCTATCAACAATGGCCTAAATCGTATTATTTCCTCCGTGGCATCTTTGAAAATTCTATAATAAAATCTATCAAGATATTGTCCTACTTCCACTCAGGAATGGCGAAGTTCTACAGCTCCCCATCTGGCCTTTGGTGTTCTGCCTTTACTTGTTGACATACCAAGCACTACAACACGAAAGTTTGTGCATAAATCCTTATACATCTTGGTGCTTCCAAGATGTAATAAGTACTTCGCATAATGTGCCTCCATCAGAATTTCTTTTCTGAGTTCGACAGTTTCAGGAATATAGAGCCTTCCTTTTAGTCGTATTGTCCCATCTCCGTCTTCCGTAAAGTCAGTCGCTCTTCCTGTTAAAATCAGCTTATGCATCTTCTTCAGGAATGAATCATCTTTCTGTGCGGTCTTTATTTTGCTAAGCAGGCTTGACCCAATCTTCAACTGAGCTAGGTGCAGGTATCGATACTCAATTCCGAGTTCGATACCAACCCCTTCAAGGTCTCGCCATATCTCATTATTTTGGGCAAGTTATCTCATAAACATTCTGCTCAGCGCGACGGCTATGACATTTTTCTTGCTTGACGTATACTTGATCGTTAGCTCGTAATTGTTTATGAGTTCGAGCCAACGTCATTGCCGTAAATTGAGTTCTCGTTGCATAAACAAGTATTTCAGACTTTTATGATCTGTGTAGATTCTACAAGCCACACCATAGAGGTGGTGTCGCCAGAGTTTCAATGCAAACACGATCGCTGCCAATTCTAGGTCATGCATCGGATAGTTTTTCTCGTGCTGCTTCAACTGCCATGAAGCGTAGGAGATGAATTTGTCTTTATGCATGAGTACGCACCCAAGGCCAGTTCCTGATGTGTCGCTGAATATCTGAAAGCCTTCTAGACCATCTGGAAGTGTAAGATTTGAGATGAGCCATTGCTTCAACTATTAAAAGTTGGATTCACAGTTGTCACTCCATTCAAATACGACTCCTTTCTGGGTGAGGTGAGTTAGAGGCGACGCTAGTTTTGAAAAGCTCCACACGAATCTTCGATAGTAGCTTGCTAAGCCCATGAAACTCCGAATGTCGCTAGCTGAGGTTGGTCATTTCCAATCTACTACTGCTTCAATCTTCTTTTGGTCCACCACGACGCCTTCAGTAGAGATTACATGTCCGAGGAACGTCACACTACTCATCCAGAACTCGTATTTACTCTGTTTGGCATATAATTTGTTTTCAAAGAGAGTCTGTAATACTGTCTTCAAGTGCTCTACGTGCCCTTCTCGATTCTTCGTCGATGAACATGACTCGATGCATCAGATCCATGAAAGCGGCTGGGGCATTCGTCAAACCGAATGGCATTACTAGGAATTCATAATGACCATATCGAGTACGGAAGGCAGACTTCGATATGTCGTCGGACTTGATCTTTAACTGATGATAGCCTGAATGAAGATCGATTTTTAAAATATTGACGTGCCTTGCAGTTGGTCAAACAAGTCATCGATTCGTGGCAAGGGAAACTTATTCCGCATGGTCACCTTGTTTAGTTCACGATAGTTGATGCATAGCCGCATCGATCCATCCTTCTTTATGACAACACTACTAAAATCTGCTCAATTGGCGACGTATATTTAGCGACGTTAGATTAACGTCGCTAAATTGTGTATATTAGCGATGTTTTATATAAATGTCGCTCATAGTCGCTACTAGCGATGACCTAAGCGATGTAACAACGACGTACATTAAGCACATGACCCAGTCGTCGCGAAACATCGCTGGAACGTCGCTAGTAGTGACGCATTTAGCGACGGTAGTTCAAGCGTCGCTAAATTCTAATTATATCCCTGTCCCAACATTTTATTTCCCTCTATTTTCCTCTCTCACTCTATATCCTCCCCGGTGCTCTCACTCTCTCCGGCGGCGACTCTCACTCTCTCCGGCAGCGACTCTCCTCCCTCTCTGTTACGTGACTCTCCTCCTCCCTCTCTCTCTCTATCTATTTTGGTTGTTGGTGGTTTGGAGGGGGGTATGGGTGGCTCGGAGGGAGATGTAGGGAGGATGCGGATGGTTGGGGTGAGTGGGGGTGGCTGGGGGGTGGGGCAGGGGGGGCGAGGGCTGCTGGGGGAGGGGAGCTAGGATTAGGGTTCGGGTTAGGGTTCATTTCCCATTCGGTGCTCTCACTCTCTCCAGCGCTGTCACTCTCTCTGGCGACTCTCCTCCCCCCCCCTCCGACGCTCTTACTCTCTCCGGCGCTGTCACTCTCTCCGACGACTCTCCTCCCTCTCCGGTACGTGTTACTCTTCCCCTCCCTCTCTCTCACTCTCTCCGGCGCAGGAAGACGAGGACGACTGGGGGAGGGGAGCTAGGAGAAGGGTTCGGGTTAGGGCTAGGGGTGGTGTAGGGGGTGACTTGGTCAGGGGCACCGATAGTGCCAAAAAATCTGATAATTTAGTAATAATTATTTGTTTTCCGACACCAAAAAATGTGATACTACGATTCGAACGCACCGATAGTGCCGATATTTGTAACAAGTAGTTTTGTTGGTTGGTTAATTAGTAACATGGTGATCGAAACATATAGTCCCTACAGCCATTCGACTGGCGAGGCAGAAACTATGGTACGATATGGTGATCAGGACATAGTCCCTGCAGCCATTCGACTGGCGAGACAGAAACTATGTAGCCGTAGATAAAGTTGACTGTCCTGCGATCCTCATCCCTCGGCAATGATGATATGACAACCTATCACTATACCTTATATAGTAGTAGATGACGTTTTAGTATTACATTATGTGAGTTCATCTTGATTCTGTTACATTCTTCAGATACTACATACTAGATTCGATAAGAACATATACTACACCATATGTACATAACATAGATGATTCACACTAATGTATGCTAGAATAAATTTTGGGTTGCATTCTGAGCCGTCCGTTCTTACACTTAAAACACATGAATTAGGACAACCAACCGGAGAGGATACTCTGAGAGATCCATCTGAGTAGGGCGTATACTCTGAGAGATCACCTTTATAAGAATGATATCAGTAGTGGGATTGAGTATTGGAGGAGATATTATCAGAGTGTACATCCTACTCATATGGGTCTCTCACCGTTACTATTTTTTCTGACAGCATGGTAAATGTGCTCCGTTAACATATTCTTGCTCTGAGCCAAAACTTTGCCCTGGAGCTCAATTGGACATCCTTCGTGTAGAGCTCGAGCGAGAGGTTCCTGACAGCATGGTGGTCTCCTTTGTCAAAGGATTTTTGCTCGTCCCACAACCTTTGTGGGATGAGCACGAATCCTTTGACAAAGGAGACCACCATGCTGTCAGGAATCTTTCACTCGAGCTCTACACGAAGGATGTTCAATTGAGCTCTGGGACAGTTTTGGCTCAGAGCAAGAATCTGTTGACGGAGCACATCTACCAAGCTTTCAGAAAAAAATAGTAACTGTGAGAGACCCATCTGAGTAGGACATACACTCTGATAATATCTCCTCCAACACTCAATCCTACTACTGATATCATTCTTGTAAAGGTGATCTATCAGAGTATACGTCCTACTCAAGGATGTCCACTCGAGCTCTGGGGCAAAGGATTGACTTAGAGCGGATTTCTGGACAGAGATGACGAAGAAGATGGTAGCCAAAGCTTATGTAAGTTTTCTAATTCTTTATACGTACTATATTTTTGTCATTTTGTATTACTGATACTCTGAGTAATATGGAATGGTCCGATATATACCGATACTCTAAGTATCATACCATTCCTATGTGTATCGGTATCGCAATCACAATACCGATACTCGAGTATCGCATTGATACTTAAGTATCACATCTGATAGTTCTATCATTTAT